>BMAV01022028.1:136533-147614 GCA_019973955.1 Trichonephila inaurata madagascariensis
ACATCAAATACAATGCACCTATCTTTAAAATGAAAATACAGAAAAAAACTAAAATCTCTAAAATTTGAAAATTAAAATTAAGAACCTAGCATATATTCACTAATGAAATACTCCCTAAAACATTAATACACAAACATCCCAAATACTTGAATATGCAACACATTCTAATTGCTTAAATCATCAAAATCCCAATCGAGATCATCCCAACAATACATCAAGTTGAAGAATGGTATTTTATTTTAGAATACTTTTTAACACCTCCTACAACACACACAACTCCTACTTTACTCACAACTCTCCCAAACTCCACGTTAATCCAAAAGATCCACATTTTCACAACAGAATTTAAATGTATAATATTATATGCAAACCAGATTGCACTAAAAAAAAATTTCGATTGATCATAAAAATTTGATTGGTCATTAAGGATTTTAAAATATGTATAGTTGTGTAAATGTGTGTCGAAGTGTGTACCAAATTGTAAAAAGTGTGTGGAAAGTACATATTCTTCACAACTGGTCGGCTATCAAACTGACGTTGTGGACCTAATGTTTTTTTTATTGAAAACAATTATAAAATCCCCGTGCACCACAAAGTATCACATGGGGCTTACAGAAGTAAGTATTAAACACATATTCAGGGGAAACAAAAAATAAAAAAATATATATTAAAGTTAAGAAAAAATACAAATGTTGAACCTAATGTTGTGTGGTGGACTTGTTCATTTTGTAAAGCCTATCGTGGAACACGTCGCAATTTGCCAATTTTAGGAGTTTAAAAAGATTTTCAAAAAATTTCCATGATCTACGTATGTTCTCAAGAAGTTGATGCGATAATCACTCTGTATGTAATTAAATATAAATTTCTGAATGTTCTTGAATTTCTCAATATTATGTGTTGCTTAATTATTATTTCTTATAAAAAAATTTAAATTATATATCTAAATGTTGATATGTGTAAACAAATATTAAATATGGGATCTTTATAACATTAAAGTTAAATGCATCTCTTTTATCATAAATATTACTATATAATTTAGTATCAATAGTATGTAAATCTAAATCTAAAAATTCAACCTTTTTCCAATTAAAATTAGTCTGTATCCGGAGGTAGGTAATCCGGATTAAAAATCATTGCTAGGTTTAAATTCCCTGTCGCGACCGCACAATAAGAATTAAATCCTCTATGTATCTTAATAAAAGATATTATGAATCATTTCTCTGATTTGATTCATAATGGTGTAGATACAAGTTAGAGAAACTATTATTGTCAGAACCAACCTGAACGGCAAGCCATTGATTTGTTTGTAAAGTTTATTACCTAAAATAATAAAGTTCTCCTGTATTTCATATCTAATTAGTGCATTGAACTTTTCAAAATCAATATAATTATTCATCCATACTTACCATATGCATTGGAAAGTATCTGAATCGTATATTTTAGTATATAATTTCTGTATATACATACAGAGTTATTCATATTTCCTTCCGGGATTTCCAAGCGCTATAGTAAAAAAACCAAGACGAATACTGCAAAAAAGAACATTTGAAAGAATACAAAGATGGTTCGTTTCATTTACATAACTTACAAGTTTTTTACATATGAAACCTTGGTTACATGGCATATATCAAGGAGGTAGTTACACATGGTTCTTGCTACATTACTGAACATGTTACTATCAACGTTATTTACAACAATTATGCTCTCATGCAGTTCTGCTACATCATGTGGCAAAAGGGGGCACGAAAACTTGGATCTTGTATACAAGATAAAGTTTTCGGGTAACATGGGAAGGATAACAAATTCTGTCAATAACGTTGATAGTACTATGGTGAGTAGAGGAGGCAGAAACTGGGTTTTCACATTGGTGTATGCCTTATAACCAATGTTTCACAAATAAAACACCTCTAAAGTATTTAAGGTATCCGACTATCCTAAAATTATGACTTTTAAAAAAATTGACAATTTTCTTTTATGATTTTATTGTATAGACCAGTGCTTCTCAAACTTTCGATTCTTGCGACCCCATTTTCAGTCATAATTTCCATCGCGCCCCCCTTTCTCCATACAATAACAATGTATTGAATTCAGTAATACTATGCTTTGATGCTAAAGCTACAATACGACTTTAACCTCTTAAGTCCCACCGATGCATAAAAACGTCTTGGTCAGCCAATGTATTATTTGGTCCAGACGTACATATACGTCTTTCCTGAGTACGATATTTTCTATGAACTTCTATTCATAGAATTATTCCGAAAGCTTCGTAATACAATAAAAATAATTTGATAGTGTTTGCGAAGGATTTACGTATTTCAGAGGATTTGCTTCTTTATTCCTCTTTTATCCCCACCCCCTCTCCTTCAATACATCTCATACGCTGGCCTACATGAAAAAACAGTGGCATTGGGGAGTGAACCGTATAATTTTTAATCTCGGCAATTAAGGGATTAATTATAAACCGTACAAATTATCAAGATAAGTGCTAATTTTTGTATATAATTGTATATATGACAAGCCCACACATGGAGTCATTGGTATTTATTAAATTTGCCCTTAACTTAATATTATTCAATTACTTATAAAATACATTGTGAAGTACTGGTACATTTATAAGTGTATTATATTAGTATAAATGTGTATTTTATTTTTTATTATGTCAGAATGTATTTTGTTTGCTTACTTTCAGCAAATTAATAATTTTTTTTAAAATAATCTTTTGTTTTCGACTTTTTAATATCCTCGCGCGCCCCTTGTCGAATCATCACGCCCCCCTAGGGGGCGCGCCCCACAGTTTGAGAAATACTGACTTATACAATGTTATCCTAAATGATAGTTAAAATAATGTGTCAAAAATAAATGTTTTATACTCTTTTGAATAAAAAACAGGTGGACAAGAAAATCCGGTATCTAACAAAGGAATGCTAAGTTATATTGAGAATATTTAAAACTCACTCTCTCTCTCTCTCTCTATATATATATATATATATATATATATATATATATATTTATTAATTCATATACTTTGCCTATTTTAAATGATATTCAATTTTTTCATCATTTTTGTTAATTTTAAGGAAGCTTAAAAGTAGTTAACAGGAAGACTAAAAGCATTTATCCACTTATTAGTTTTCTTTTTTTCTTTTAAAGATTAATAATTAATAGTAATACAAGTAGTACAGTAGTGGTCATAATATGAATATATAAAAACTGGAATAATTATAAGTAATAAGAAAAGTACTAGTAGAAATAGTGGTAGACAAATATGAATAATAATAATTAGTAGTATTGGTACAGTAGCAAGATACACTCACTTCCAAAGGTTAAGCACGAAGTAAAATGCAAAAAAAATCAACAAATACTGCTTTGATTGACACAAAATTTGGCAGTAAAGTAGCATATATATTTATAAATAAAACAAAATCAAAAATTATATAAGAAATGAAAACAATATTAATTTTTTGTAAGTTATCAGATAATGTCATACTGGAAACTTAAACAGAATTATGTATAAAGTGAAAATAAACAGCATAAAAGGAAAAAAAGACATTAATAGGGTATGTGATCCCCCCTCATCTGTATGCAAAGTTTACACCTTTTGACCATGCTTTTAAATAGGTGGTCAACCACCACAAAATTAAGCAATCACCATTCATCTTGTAGAGCAGTTTCCATATCAATAAGAGTGGCTAGAGGTGGGGAACGTGAAGATACATCACGGCCAAGAGCATCCCAAAGATTTTCAATGGGATTAAGGTCGGGCGAATATGCTGGCCACGCCATACGTGCAATCCCTTCACTCTCCAGGTAGTCATCGACGATGTCAGCTCTATGGGGACGTGCGCTATCGTCCATTAAAACAAAAGTAGGGCCAACTGCTGCGGCGTACAATCTCACAATGGGTTCTAGGACTTCATCTCGATACTGGACAGCCGTCACAGAACCCTGTTTAAAGATGTGCAGGTCGGTGCGGTATCCTAATTAAATCCCTGTCCACACCATAATGCTTCCGCCTCGGAATGCGTGATGTTCGGTGATGTCTTAGGGCTGATTAGGTGTTCCTTGTTTACGCCATATCCTTATACGATTGTCATCTGGCTCCAGGGCAAATCTTGACTCATCAGTAAACATGATATTCCTCCAGTCAGACATAGCTCAATTGCCATGTTCCCGGCACCATTTTAATCGTGCCCCTCTTGACTGGACGGATAAAGGAACACAAACTCGAGGTACCCAGGCATTCAGTCCATTCATATGTAATCTTCGGCTTACAGTAGCTACATATATAGCCTTACCAATGGACGCTGTAACCATAAATGTCACACGTGTGGAGGTCGCTCTGCGATTCCGCTTGGCTACAATAGCAATATATCGGTCTTACGCGGTGGTTGTAACCCTTGGGCGTCGGCCTACGGGCCATCAAACAACTGTCTCAGTGGTTTGGAATTGTTTCCATAAACATAAAATTACAGAATGATGAACGCCGAAGAAAAAAGCAACATCTGTGATCGACTGTCCTGCTTCAATGCCCCCCACAGCACGCCAGTGCTCAGAATCTTCCATTCGTTTTCTGAAAGTCATAGAAACACGTATGTTTTGAAAACAAATTATACGAAAGTTTTAAACACCTTCTATTAGCACTTATATAATCAACTTCTGTAACCCTTCATAAAGCTGGCTTCTTATAAGACTACCCTTTTTGCATATTTCTTGACATGAAAGCACTATTAGCTGTTACCTAACATATTTGCATACTTCCATCTATCTCTGCAGCGAATTGCATCCTCTTCAATTTTGATTGGCTTCCGGAATTGTGCTTATCTTTTGGAAGTGAGTGTATATAGTACTAGCGTATCTTTATTTTATTTTTATTGGTAATAATAAAGCTGTAGAATTATCATCGTTTGTGTTATTATTAGATGTAGTAGTAGCCATTGTACCGTAGTTTAATTATTATTAGTAGTAGTGGTATTGGTCGTTAATTTTTAGAGGTAGTAAAAATATCAACCCCATTTATATATTGTTAGTAGTAATAATAATACTATTAGCCATTTATTATTATCATGATTAATTGTTGTTGCTATGGTAATAGTAGTAACAGTAGTACCCCATAATACGATTCCTTATTATTATTACAATTAGTATGCAGCTTGTTATTAGGTATATTTTTAGTAGTAGAAGTAATAGTACCAATGCTATCGGTCGCTTATTATTAAGAGGTAGTAGAAGTATTACTGAGATCATTTATTATTCCTTCCTTCCTCAGTGGCACGACAGCCCAGGGTGGGTCTTGGCCTTCTCAAGAAGCCTTTTCCAGGCCAGCCTTCTTCCTGCTAGTGTTCTCCAGTTCCTAGTTTTCAAAACTAGGAGATCTTTTTTTAGGCCATCAATTTATCTAAAATTTGGCCTACAAAGGATAGGCCGAAGCACACGAAGAAAGGCTTCGTGTACTAATTGGTTGAGTATTGAAGACTTTTTTTTAGTGGTGCGGTCTTCGTTCATTCTGCTAACGTGACCTGCCCATTTAATTCGTTGTATTTTGATGAAGTTAACAATGTCAGATTCTTTATATGATTGATAAAGCTCTAAATTTGATCTTTGCCCTGTTCCATTTTCCTGAATTCCTCCAAAAATGAATCTTAAAATCTTCCTTTAGTAGATACTTATGTTCTCATCTGTTCGAGACATGGATCAAGTTTCGTATGCACAATACTGATCTTAAGACTTTTATCATTTATCATTGGTTAATAGAAATATCGTTCTTTGTGTTATTGCTAATTGTAATAGAAGTAACATCGTTTTTTTTAATTAATATCTATATTATTATCCACAGATTATTATTAGTAATATCGTGTCGTTGCCATAAATGTGGATATCATCTTCATTGTTATACATATAAATATTTGGAATTAATTACCTTCTAAAAACGAATACAACACCAAATTATATGCCATAAAAAAAGGAATTGAGTAAATGTGTGTACCACTTTCTGCTATATATTTACTACAAGATAATTTTCATGTAAAAAAAAAATCTTATTTCTGAACGACATAAAATGGAAAATCTTATGCACATTTGCACACAATGAAGGGATGAAATACCTTCATTGAGTATATTGTGCTTACAAAGTTTTATATGCGTATATATTTTTTAAAAAATTATATTCTTTTTAAAATTTAAAAAAAGTTATGTTATGTAATATTGATTTTTGCAAGTAAATCCTTACAATGAATTAACTTATATTTTTCTAACAGGAAAATAAACAAACAAAACAAAAACAAAAAACTATATTTCCCCTTTCATTTCGAAAATTGGGAAGAATAAAAATCAATTATTTTGTGGAAAAAACTTTTTATACTCTCTTTTTCCCCAATAAAACTTTTTGTACTATCAAAATGATTCTCATACAAGTAAAGAATTCGTCAAGTCATGGCGAATAAGCATCATGCAGACAAAGTCAAAATCGAAAGAAAGTTTTCGTTTTCGATCATTATTACCCACTTAAAATTCAGAATTGTCATTTTGTGCTGTGGTCAGAATTATTATTTAAATATGTCAACATCATTTGTCAATTTCTTTTGTCTTACACTTCAATTACAGGAAATTGCGCTCATGATAAATTATGCATCTGTTAACGCGACCTTAACTTCTTACTAGCTGCCATGCAACCATGCTATTCTTACAACAATCAACGGAATTATGGAAATTTATAACTGAGGACACCATTAATGCAAATACATCGTTATAAAAATAGGAGAAATTATATATAGGAGTTAAAGCTGTGTAACAAGACGTAATGCTAAATCCTAACGCAATTCAATAATGTATTTTGGGCTTAAAGAAATTGGTTACATAAATAGTTTTCTTGTTCAAATTCATCATATATTTTGCTTCAGATATAAATCTTGATTGTCGTTGTCCAAATAAAACATACCTTGATTGAATCCTCCAGTTTGCTGTTCTTTAATCATTCAAACTTTTGTTTACCTCTTCATTTGAATACAATCGATCGTTGAACATATCACAAATCACAACAATGCCATCCGACATCCTTAAAACAATGAATGCCTTTGATATGAACTACACCAATTACCTCAAATTTCTTATGCTCCACTGGTATAAAATATTCACTAATCCGTGATATTTTTGCAGTTACTATGTAAATACAATGCTAATATGTGTTACTGACTTTCGCTTAACATCTGGTTGAGCTAGTTCGGGCAACTTGTTCATCAAAACCGTCTTAGAGGTTGCAAATGAACAAATAAAGGAAGCTTAGCATTTTGGAGCAAGGAATAAGAAACGATTCTTCTCCGTTATAACTATGTAAATTTAATATTTCAATCGCCGCTTAGTTGCTCAGTGTAGATGCAATGAAGATTTTGCGTTTCTAATCATCTGAACCTAGAAATCTTATTATTATAATCTGAATATTGTTTTAATATATTTTAATACCATGCAGAAGCTTAATTCTTTTTTAGATCGAAACAGAGTTGTCCATGTGGTGAGATAAAGATGGTCGGGTTCAAAATTTCCAAGCTTTGGGCTGAGTTGATATTCCATCGAGAGAAATCGAAAACATGTTATTGTTATGAGATTTCTTTTTGATCGATATGTCTTTGTAAATAAAATGATTGATTTAAACTTTATTAGTTTTCAGAGTTGATCGATTGGTTTCGTTAAATTTTTGAATTAAAGCCGCAAAAAATAAAAATAATAATGAACTGTGTTTTTGAGCACACGATAGAAGTGAAAACTTCTAACTTTCCAATTTTAATATATATATTTATAAATAATTGCATTTATGTTATATATAATGGATTAGGGTGAATTAGTTTGGAGAATAAAAAACAAGATATCATTAATATTGCCATATAAAATTATTTATTCTTATGTCTATACTCTTAAAATGTTAGTTGCAAAATATGCAGCCATATTTGCAAATTAATTATATTATAAGAATGAAATAATAGGTTTATGGTGGCTAAAATATGTTATAAATACTTTAGATTTTTAAATTTATTTAGATATCTAAAAAAATTTATCCAACGTTATTCCGTACTTTATCATTCTATCATTTGACAAACTTAAATTGAATTTTAATTTCAAAAGGTCAACTAAAGGTTTTGATTTGTCTTTCAAAAATCCACATTAAAATCTCAACTCAAAATCATTGGTAATTTGTACAGATTTCGATTCAGAAGAGCTGATCAACAGCTTCAGTGTAAGCAAGTGAATTCTCGTGAATGAATTCAACAATTTTCTTTTCACTTTGATTTGGTGAAATGTAAATAGCAATCACACACACACATTACAATTAGCTGTCCATTTTTTACTCCACATCTCGCAGTACAAATTTTTCTGTCACAAGCGACTCATTAAACCCAAATGATTTTGTATTGTAACATTTCTGAAATAACATAAGTTGTTGTATCTCCATTATTTTTAAATATAACAATTCCAGCAGAGCTCTGTGATTATGCTTTTGAAATTTAGCAGCAGAATGAAAATTTGGAAAATCGATGTTTTTTTCATTATTCTTCCAAGTTTCTATTAAAAGTAATAGCAACATGTTGCATGACATTGTCATCGAGATACTAAATAATCCATTGAGTCCTCTGGTTCAGATCGGAGAGCGTGTTGTCCGGAAAAAACAAACATCCTTTTTATCTTAAACAATTTATTTTACAATATTCAAAACAGCTTTGATAATAAACTCTTGAAATATTTATATAATAATATTCAGAGTCCCTGTTCAGGTTTCCGACATAAAAAATCTTTTTTTAAAAATCGTTTTTTCTCGCACTCCCCTTCTATCGTTCACTCATTGGCGTAGAGTGGAAGTGAGATGCATGACAGTAATATTTAAATAAAGAAAAAGAAAAGAAAATTTCACGAAAAAGTGTGCTTGAAACTTCTACCTAAAAAAAAGTGCTTAAAAATTTTCATTTGAAACCAAAGCGGAAGTCACCGACTCGAGCACGATTGATGCCGACTGAAGCCGAGTAATCCCGATTCAGCGTAATCTACCCGAGTGTCACGATGCATTTACATTCACTCTACAGCAAAACCGTGTCCTAAAAAAGTTATCACTTCAAAAACAATATTGATAATTTTATAAAATCTAACCATTCGATTAGATCCAATTATATTAAGAAATTTCAAATTTTAATGTAATTATATATTGAATAATGTATGCAACTATAATCGAAGCACAGTACTCCTTACAGTAGTGCTTCTCAAACTTTCAATATTCAATCATAATTTTAATCGCGCCCCCTTCAATAACAAGGTATTGAATTCAATAATCCTATACTTTGTCGCTAAAGCTACAATACGACTTTAACCTCGTAAGTGCCACCGGCGTATATAAAAGTCTCAGCCAGTGCTTTAGTTGCCCCGGACGTATATATACGTCCATCCGAAGTAGGATCTTTTCTGTGCACTGTTATCCATAAAATTATTTCGAAAGCTTTGGAATGCAATAAAAAGACCTTAACAATGTTTGCGAAGGATTTACTTATTTCAGAGGATTTGCTTCTTTTTATTCCTTTTCTTCCCCCTCCCCCAATACATTACATACGTGCACCTACGTGGAAAACGGTGGCATTAAGGGAGCGAATCGCAAAAACATTTAATCAGCAATTAAGAGATCAATTATAAACTGTACAAATTAACAAGATAAGTGGTATTTTTTTGTATATAATTTTATGTACGACAATCCCATGTGGGGTCACTGGTAATTATTAAACTCTTTCATAACTTAGTACTGTTAAATTATAAAATACGTTGTGCAATACTGATACATTTATAAGTGTATTATATCAGTGCAAATGTGTATTTTATATTTTATTATGTATTTATCAGTAGCGCACACAGGAATTTTTCAAGGAAGGAGGGGGGTCCGGGGCTCAAAGTTCACCATTCTTGTATCATGTTCCTTTTGATTTTGTCGATTTTCGGGAACAAAACACAGCAAAAACCTATTTATTGAATAAATAATTAGCATTGATTAATAAAATTAATCAGTAATAAGAAACACTAATTAAATTTTACGTACTATATACTTAGCATTATAATCAATCGAAAAGAAATCAAGAGCTTTGGGGGGGGGGGGGCCGGGACCCCCTCCTTGTGTGCGCCACTGGTCGGAATGTATTTTGATTGCTTACATTCAGCAAATTAATAAATTTTCTAAATCTTTTGTTTTTCGACTTTTTTATAAGCTCGCCCCGCCCGCCCCCCCCCCATTGAGTTATCCCACCTCCTAGAGGGGACGCAGCCCACAGTTTGAGAAACGTTGTCTTACAGATAAGGAACCATCCCTAACAGCGTTTCATTCGTCAAAAGGTTTCAAAATAAATAGATTTGATGAATAGCTGTGAAATATGCGAGTAATGTTATTGTAGCTGACATTGATCAGCTGTTATAGAAAAAGAAAACAGTGCATAGTCATCAATTTTAGAGCCAAAATTTCACCATAAACCATGCCCTCCTTATCTTAAATTTGATACATCCATATGCGTTTACCCATATTCAACCATTAACCAATGCAGGGATGACTCCAACCAGAAAACCACAGGAGGTGTACTCCACCGACTTTAGCAAATATGGTACGGTCGTAAATGTTATGTGGTCTGCAGGGGAAAAATACGGAAATGAGCTTTTTCAAGATATCGACAAATTTGTCATCGGTTTTGTGTATTTATGTATTAATGGTGTCACAGAATTTACGCAGTAACAACGAAAAGGTTATATATATAAAATCATTTGTTGTCAGTATATCCGTAAAATCATCAACTTCCTTCTCTCCTGGTTCTGCGGTACGGAAAGAAGGTTTGAATATGGCTTAGTGAAGAAATTCACAATCTTTACATATATATAAAGAAGAGTATTTTACCTTACTAATTTTTACTCGAATCCGCCCATTTTTTTCTGGCATAAAATATATTTCGCAATTTTTCTCCTGTACCGTAATGCTAATTGAGCTGTCCCTTTACATGTTAAAAGGAAAAATTAACTATCTGTGGAATATTTGAAAATTTCAAAAACGCTACATTATAAACAAACGTATGAATTAT
>BMAV01022028.1:154768-168982 GCA_019973955.1 Trichonephila inaurata madagascariensis
CAAAACCAAAAGAATATGTTGGGCGGCGTATTGGAGTATGATAGAATAGTGTACTTTCGACCCTGGACCTCCCCCTTGAAAAATTACTGTGTGTGCTACTGTGTAGATGAGTTCTAAGGTATAATAATGGGTGAAATAGATCGTTTATAGTTGGTTGAGAAATTAGAAGTACAGACAGGGGCGTAGCTACCGTTGTATCGGCCGTATCAATGATACGAGGTCCCCGAGCTACAGGAGGTAAGTTAAAAATCGTGAAATATTAAAGAGGCCCAAAAGAGGGCCTCCAAAGAATTTTTGGTACAGGGCGTACTCAAGACTAGCTACGCCATTGAATGTAGAGGTGTTCACTTCCAGTTTGAGAATAAGATTATAGAATTAGTAATTTTCCTTGTCTAAATCTAGGCAAATTATAAGCTTTAAGAATGAATTCTATTTTGGAAATTTCTCGGACAAATCTTATTGAGCGTAAAATTTCAGAGTGTTTTACAAACAATGAAACTTCTGCCGTTTCGTGGGAGTAATTTTGGTTACTTAAGTATTACTTGATCTTTTCGTTTGAACCCTCTAGTAAAAATAGTATTCTAATAAAATCATTAATTATTCTTTTTCCTGTTATTTTTTAATGTTTTATGTCATCCCCGGGGGCGCGCGACAGAGACTTTTATTCATCTTGAGTTCGAGTCCTGACCTCTCGATTATGGGACACCTCAGAGTTCGATAGTCTAGTTTTGGAGAAACCGTTGCAATTTCTTTCGTGCAGAATTAATTAATAGTTGTATTTAAAAACCCATTATATTTTTTCCTGAGGTAAATAAATTTTTAGACATTAAATAAGCATGAAGGAAATATGCTTACACTTTTCATAATACTTGTTTGAGGAAGTTTATATAAATATGTATATAACTAAAGTAAACACACAATATATAGAATTCAATCATTCTCTAAAAATTGATTTTGAGTTCTATTATTATAAAAATTTTATTTTATTGAAACACTTTTTTTTTTACTTTTAATTTAAAGCCATGAGAAAATCATGAATTTCATGCGTATTTCATGTTTTGTATTAAATAATAAAAAATACAAAAATACGTTTTAAAATTTTACATTTAAATTCGATTTTGCAGTTGTTGGATTAATAGATAATCCATATTCAATTTTATTGAAGAACTTCAGAGACTGTAAGTTGCGGTTAAAGATTTTACTAGCCTGGACTCTTCAACATTCTTTTCGGCAACTCCCCCTTCCTGAATCCTATTTCATTATAGATAAGAATTGTATTTTTCTTCCTCAGACTGATTGCTACTAATGTTGCAACTTGAAGTTACACGATTGCTATTTTGGCGTCAAAACTCATTATTTGTAACCACATTACGACAATTGAATGGCATTACCACTCTTCCACAAAAATCCAACTTGATAATTTTGAGTTTCAACAGATTTAACATGCATTTGTTCCTCTATATGACGAGTCTGTAATAGAAACAAAATTCAAATCCACTATTTCACAAAAAGAATGGCGACCACCACACCAACAGCTTACGAACATGATCTCTCTGCTATAGTGGCCACTTCTCCACTCTCAGAGAAATGAAAGAAGAGGAGAGAATCATTTGTCACCGATCGGAAAATGGGAGGGTAATCGGGGTTCTCGTGAGTACTTTCAGGGGGATTTTATGGTCAGTTTGGAGACAAGTTTCCTACTTGGTGTAATCGAAATGGACGTCGGACTATACGATACTTATACTTGGAATATTTGGCTCCAATTTCTCTTGGAACATATTGTGCCAAACATAAAATATAGAAATTTTTCATTTAAATAGACTAAATAATGTTTAAGTCTAACTGTGAGCATTACAGAGAATAAATCTGTCTCTTTTTCCAGAAAATAAAAAAGCTACTTCTATGCAAGAAAATTTGTTGTCGCGATAGCCTAGGGGTCAAGGTTGCGAACTCGTGGCTGTTACGTCATGATTTGAAGCCTGGTACCACTGAAGACCCGCCATGCAGAGGAGCCGATGCGCGTTAAATATGTCGAGGCTCAAACTTCCTCCTGTTGGAGTGGAGTTAGGAGAGAGAGTTGCCAGCTCACAGGCGTCGTGTGCATCATTTGACCATGGTCCGACATTACGAGGTCCGTCATCAATAGTCCTCACGCAGCCTTATATTGTGAAGTAATTGCAACTCTCACTCTCTCGCTATGCAAAAAATTTAAATTTTCCCTACCAAGTAGCTACGGTGTATGATTTAAAATATTTAAAACTAGCAAATTAGAAAGCAGAGCATTCAGTCCAGATCAGTCACAGTCACTCACAGAGATTGGACATAGTCAGTCAGTGAATAAACATAATGATTACATGTAGGGAAGATCTCCCAGAAAAAGGTGTTTATGTGCCTCTCGCATGTCAAATGCATGAGCAAAATGAGATCTCTTCTTCGGTATGACAGGGACTTCCGGTGAGACTAGACTATAGGTACGAGGTCTATAGCAATATTTCAGAGCTGGCAGTGATGAGTTTTCGCTCCTTTATTTTGCTACTGTCATTACTCAAGTTTCATTCCTGTGGTCCACACATGTTACTTAAATATTTCATCGTTTTAAAAATCTTTAATTCTGTTTTAAGGCAATTGAACATATGCGGTTGCTGACTTTTTCTTTAGAATCTGTAGTACGTATAGTTAAAATTCACTTTCATTGAATAAGATTTAAACAGCAAACGGTTATTTCTTATGGTTATTCCTGATTGTTTGGCTTAATTGCATCCACCTTTGTTAAATGCTATTAAAATTATGAACTGTATTTCAATACATTGCTCAAAAAGTTTTTAAGTATTAAAGAGAAATATATGTGTTACAGGCGAGTTAATATAGAGGCGAGATATATTACAGGGGAAATGAACACTTTAAAAGAATTTTTTCTATAAGAAACTTAAGCAAAAATAAATACAATAGGAAGAGCAAAATATCAATAAAACTCAGTTTCTTTTCAACAACTTTTTTAGTTTAATTATTGGATGTTTTTCATTTTGATTATTAAATTAATATTTTTTTTAAAAAAAATATTTTTTACGGAAAATGACTTTAACTTATTTTCTTAACCATTCACACTATGAAGTTGATTATTTTTTCAGTTAATTCTAACTAATACAACTAGAAAATGGAGTGTTTTTTATATAAAATTTCAACAAGAGTGCATTTTGTCATTAATCTGAAAGGAGACACTAGATATCTACTAACCAAAGCTGCACTTATGCATATTAATCTGTCAAGCTCTGAGTAATAGGGTTGGTGTGGTTCAAAAATAGATTTACGTTACTGATACAGCACTAATTTTAAACTTCTATTATGACAGTAATGAATCAATCAATGTCAAATAAAGTTATTTCATATCAATTTTAAAAACAGAAAATTGTTATTTTTTCTCTAGTTTTTTTAATGAAAGTTTTTGAATATTTCTGTACGAGTTTTCTACATTGTGCATGTTCAGTATCGCACACAAAAGTTTTTCAAGGGAGGGGTCTAGGTTCGAAAGTTCACCATTTTGGTACCGTGTTCCATTACTCCATCTAGCATATTCTTTCGATTTTGTCAATTTTCGGGAACAAAAACAATACAAAATTAATTATTGAATAAATAATTAACATTAATTAACAAAATTTATTATTAATAACAAATACATAATTAAATTTTACGTAATATATACGTAGGATTATAAACAATCGAAAAAAAAATCAAGGACTATGGGGGGGGGGCCCAGACCCCTAAGACACCCCCGTTGTGTGCGCCACTGTGCATTTTTAAAAATTGATAATCTGACAGAATAAAGACTTGTTTTCTAGATTCTAAAACTTAAAACCATTGCAGTGTTTATATAGTAATCCTTTTTGGCCCTTTTTGCTCAAAGAACACTTGAAATTGCTTAAATTCGTCAATTTTCAAATATTTAGAAACTATTGAAATCAATTTAAGATTTACGTTTTTCAATGAACTGATGAATTCCTAAGCGTGATGTTAATTCTGAGGAATTATAACTTTCCATCTTAAATTTAGAGATTAGCGTATTTAATAAAGTACCATAAAATGCATGCAAAAGAGAGGGGAAAAAATGCTTATTTCCGTGCAATTAAATTATTTTCTATGATTTTCGAAAATATTTTAAAAATATATTTTTGTGAATATCTGCAAATGAATCGTAAAATAATTATCAAAGTATTTTAAAAATATCCGATAAAAAATATGATTTTATAGAAACTTTAGGTTTATTATTATAATTATTATTTATTTATACTTTTTCGTTTTTGTAATTAATTTCATAAAGACTAATACTATGATGTAGAACTAAGAAGTAAAGCAAAATTTCTCTAACTGTATGTCAGTTAACTTAAACTCATAAAATAGATAATGCATTTCGATTTTTAATAGTGCTGTTTTCAATAACCTAACAATATCACAATATAGCACACATATTAATCTTTAGAAGACTGACAGTTTTGAGAAGAAACTGCTCTTTTAGATGCTGCATTCTCTCTCTCTCTCTTTTTCTATAATTCATGTTATGTTGTTGCCAGAGCCTGAAACTGGTTCAGCTTCTAGATGTACTCCTTTCGTTAGCCGTAGCCTTAAGCACCAAACAGATGACAGTATACTTTTTAGCTCGGTTCCACCCCAATTTAGAGGGAATACACCCTAGGGGCAGGGGTCTCCCACCTCTCTTCCCCTTCCACCAACCACACGAGAGGGCGTGCCGCTCGACGGCTATTTAGATTACCCCTTGCCACAAAGGCACTATACCAGTGATGGCGAACCTATGACCCGTGGGTCAGACACTGACCCACGATTGCTAGGCAACAACTTGTTTGTTTACGCGAGTTTATTTATATTTTCTAATTGTGTGGATTATTTTTATTCTATTTGAATTTTTTCAAGCACATTGACACAAAAGCAATTTAAATGATGTGTATAACCTTCATTTTTTGATCATTACAGTTCCAAAGTTACGCAAATGAAAGCAAATGTATTTGAAGATATGTAGTATATTTGAAATAAAGCAAAAGTGTATACAAAATATCAAATGAAGTGTATAATTTTACTCACATTTTGTTTGTTGAAAAAAATCGAAAACCAAAGCAAATAATCATATTTAAAGCACTTTCTTCGGATAAAATGCACTTGTGAAAGGCTATGTTCAGTTATGTTTGTAGAAAGAGACTTTCATAGCGCCCTTTTTTATCCGTTGAGCCAATGGAGTTTTAAAGATCTTTAGTTTTAAAAAATACTCAGTTAAAAAGTTTTAAACTTAGGTCTGTTGCAAATGGGCATTAGTGATCCACGCGCTAGTACTAAATAAATTATGAACGAAATTCGACCCACGTCTCAAAAAGGTTCGCTACCCCTGCACTATACATTTACAAACATCCATGCCTTCACCTGGATTCGAACCCAGGTCCTGCGACACAGCAGTCAGCGTCGCTAACCATTATACCAGATAAGCGACAATGTTATCCTGTGTCACCGGAGATTGACAAGATAACGTATTATTCACGTGCTGTAAAGGGGGTTCTTCGCTGTTCAAAAAATAAAAGGGAAAGAGATGAAGTTTTATAACCCTTACCCCTCTCGTCTGAAAGCAAGAATATTTGGTCAAGAGATTAACGTTTACGGGTTTTGATGGATCCCATGGTGTTCAGAAAGTAGTTAAGAGGGTTAAGAGGGAAAGTAATTAATCATTGAATCAGTTTTCTTCCTTACAAAAGACTATTCCTTTCGTCTAAAATATCCATTCAGTATAAGGGTTAAACTACTCAGAAATAAGAAACCGAATATTTTGAAAATTTTAAAATTATTGTGCACTTGGTAGCTGGCTGCAAATATTGAAGATACATTATTTTTTTTGTATTTTTTTAATTAACGGTGTATGCAATTCAACACACAAATAAAATAAACACCTTATTAAGGAAGTTACCGAAAATTTTAAGTGCACCTTTACCATTTGTCACTGAACGCGTTTCATGTACACTTAATTGCTACTAATAATCATGAATAAAACTTTAAGTAATGATAATAAATTATAATGTGCTAATAAAATTACTATATCTATAAAATTCCAACGCATGCGCTCTCCAGTTCAAGAGACATTTTAAATATCTGAGCGGCGACTTTTTTTATTATTTTACTTGATTTTATTTATTTATTCTTGAAAATTTTATAATTTCGATAACCAAGTAACAAACAGTATAGAAAAGTATGCATCTAATTTAAACCATAATACAGATTTAGAAGTACCTTAACAGATCCTGACTTAGCTAGCGTAAACTTTAAAAATTTCCCTCTCTCTTTCTCAATATTCAATTCTCAGCAAAGTGCATAAATATATTGGGCTGCAAGCTGCCCTCTGAATGGCTGAAAAAATTCCAACCTACAAAAGTATATTCACTGCTTATATTTTTGTCCACCAATCAGACAAACAGCTGCACTTCGGAACAAAAAAATTCTGTATTCTTTCTTATTGTAAAAATTCATTGTCAGAAATTTTTGTCGTAGTGGTGTTGGCTGACCACAGCCCCTCCCCTTGTCTTTTTCATCAAATGCTACTATCCCTTTTCAATTCTAATTTTTTTTTTATATCAGATGCTTAAATTCTACTTTTTTTTATTTTAAGGCCCAACTTTGGAAACAAATTTTCAAATATAAAGGAACTGAAAAATTAATATCATATTCTGTTTTCGCTATGCTATAGGAATTAACATATTTTATGATACTTCTCATTTTTATCTGAGTTGACCATTTTTTTTTCTGGCAGAAAATGTGCTTTGCATTTTTTTTTCTCCAATACTGTAATGCTAAATGTGCGATCCCTTAACGTGTTAAAATGAAAAGAATAAAGATAGTTTATGGAATATTTTAAAATTTTAAAAAAGCTATATCATAAGTAAAAGTATGGATTATAATGTTAAAAATTTTCATAAAAATTGAAGCTTTTTTTTTGTCTGAAAATTCGTTTTACGTTTAGTTCAGACTCTCTTACATTTGGCGAAGATAGCCTTAAATAATCCTTTAATTCTCAAATCCATGTATCTTTAAACTCCAGGGAAAGTTACTAGTGGTCATATATATTAATGGTGAATATTGTACAACAGTGTGTGACCACACAGTAACTTAGTGGTCATGGACACGGACACGTGGAATGCCTGTTATAAGATCGAACCTCAGTGCCACTGAAGATTCGTGGTGTAGAGGGGCTGAAGCATTTTAAATCTGTTGAGTCTCAAAGTCCTCACGCTGGCGGAGAGTAGAAATTAGGAGAGTGGAGTACAAGCTCAGATATCATCCATGTCACATCATCATGGCTCAATATTACGAGGTCCGTCACCCTTTTCGGGTGAGCTCGGTTCCCTTGGGCATTCATCCACCACAAATAGCCCTCATGTTGCTTTATAGTGTGACGTTAATAAACACTCATTCACTCTCTGTTCTTTTTTTTCAGCTGTCCTTCAGTATTAATGAAGTGGCCGCAGTAGCCGAGTGGTATAGGTATCGAATCGTAGCTGACTTTGTCAAGAGTTCGAGCCTAGTACCACTAAGGACCCGCCGTGCAGGGCAGCGATGCACGTAAAATCTGTCGAGAGCTGAAACGTCATCCCGTTGGTGTCGTGTGGTAGTTAGGAGAGGGGGTGCCAGCTCAGTGTCAACCACGTCACTTGGCCATGGTTCAAAATTACGTGGTCCGTCGCCAAAAGCCCTCGTGTAGCTGAACAGTACGACGTTAATATTCACTCACTCACTCACTCAGTTATAATGTAAGCATACCGTCTGTCATATCCTCTACTGTGTTATGTGAAAATTTGATGAACGAGACATTCGCTTACGTTTCCCTTGATTATCAAGGCCGCGGTAGCCTCGTGGTCCAGATCCCGAACTCGTGGCCAGGGTGTTATGAGTTCGAGCCCTAGTGTCATTGAAGACTCACCGTGTTGAGGACTGATGAACGTGTTGCTTTATAATGCGACGTCAATAAACGCTCTATCACTGTCGAACAGGCACTGGAGTAGCTAGTCCTGAGTGGGCCCTGTGTTAAAGCTCTTTGGGATCCTTTGTTTGGAGCAATTTGCATTTTACGATTTTTGTTTGCAGATTTTGAGGCCCCTGAAGCTTGGAGGTCCCGTATCACTGATATGGTGGTAGCTACGCTCCTGAGAACAGGGCTAAGTGTCTCGTATTCGTCTTGTCAATGATATAAAACTAAACAAGAAATATAAAAAAAATAAATCAATTCCAACTTAGGCTATCAAAGACAATTTTTATTTTAGTTACTTTTTATTAAATAATTACAATTAATATAAATATGCAAATATATGTGACAGAACCACACTATTAAGTGACAAAATAGAAAGCGATTTTCCTTGCAAGATTCCATTTTCCTTTATATATAGCGTGTTGGTTTACTTTTTTTGTTACAATTTATCCATTAATTAAATTTAATTATTCTAGCAAAATAGTATAGTAAAAAAGAAATCACATTCTCAAAAGTTAGGCCATCCCAAGTAGGACCCACGACTTTCGGATTAGAAATCCAACGCGCTATCCATTAAGCTACAGGGATACAACGAATAATTTTCTTTCTATGTATGCTGTTAGACTATTATTGCTCTTTTAATATTTATTTTAATTTTTAATTTAATGAATTAATATTTGAAAAAATGTGTTAACATCAAGTATCATCCACTACAAGTATAAAAAATTGTATGTCACCTTGAATGGATCAATAGAAAGTACTTTATTAACGACTGAAAATTTGAACAAGATATATACCATAAAATCCGGCGTATAACGCGCACTTTTAACTCAAAAAATAATATCGAAACTTAAGGATGCGCGTTATACGCCGAGTGTAAAAATGATAGCTTTAAAAGTAACAAAAGGGATGAACATAAAGAAATTTTTACTTCTATATGTATCGAAATACTGTTTATTTAAAAGAAATGAACTTGCCTTATGAACTAAAGGAGAGCTGTAGTTCTAGAAAAAAAAACTATTTTTTCAAAAGTCTGGGATTATACCTTGAATAAATAGCTTAAAAACATAAGAACAATGTATTCTAATATTTCAGATTTCTTTGTAAAAAGGCGGGTGCGCGTTATATGGTGAATGTACCTAAAAATTTTAAAAAATAGGATTGAAAGTATAGGTATGCGTTATACGCCGGATTTTACGGTATACATATATAAATATATATAGAAAGAGAGTGAACTAATAGTAGCTATTTGTAAAAACGAATCTTAAAAACCTTAGAAATTAATAAGTACTATCCCAAAACTTTCTGTATTACTCTTTATTTGCTTCTCCTCATACGACAGAAATTAGCGGCCACTTTGACATGCCGGGGACAGAGGGTTCATCTTCAGCCATGTTCTTCGATCGAATCCGATACATATTAATGTCCACGAGATGAGATGCATCGTTAAGTGGAACGGAAGCTGATAAAAACCGTTCTCAAAAGACGTCTCGAATATTCAATTATTCCTCGTATCCGGTTCCCTGTGTTCGGTTGTGTCCATAATGCGACTGCCTTGAATCAGCTGCCCGTATCGTCTTCATCAACATCGTAAAAGAAGAAGAAAATACCTTTCATACGTCAAAACAAACAAGGTTGATGTATTATTTTATTGTCCTCGCCTGTGATTTTCTTGGAGAGTCACTGCCCACACGTAAGCCTTGTTACACGTGATTACTGGGACGTTGAATCGTAATTCTCAATCTCATGTTGACATCTTAAAGACTCTAAGAATGAAACATTTCGTTCGAAACACGAACGGTTTTTCTCTCGCGATGCCTAAGACTTTTCGGGAATGATGGATAGGGACAGGGCAATTGGTTATTATAGAGATATTATTAGCGAGTGATGTTATGTGTGTAATGAAATTTTAATCACTGTGTCTGTTTATAGAAATCTTATCTATTTTGTACTTGTCGTAGAATACGAGAAACAATATCCTGTCATCGGTGTGGATTATGCAGATTTTTAAAATTGGTCAAGACAGTTACAATTGTCTGTATAACTTATTCAGGGAACGTTTAATTTTTTACATCTGAATAGCAGTTGATGTTTATCCTTGGAATACTAAAGGAAGTTTTTTCCGTAATCTGTATCAGTACACCTTAATATTTTTTCAAAAATTTTAAAATCTTTTTAATTCGGTAAATGTTTTTTAATTCCTCTATTACTATTTCATACTCTCCCTATATATATATATATATATCTTGTTCAAATTTTCAGTCGTTACTAAAATACTTTTTATTCACATCCACTCAAGTTCAAATACATTTTTTAAAACTTGTAGTGTGGATGACAGTTGATGTTAATATAATTTTTTCAAATATAATTTAATATTTTCATTAAATTTTATTTTTTAATTGTAAATTTATTCTGTGTTATTTCATACGAAGTTAGAGCTAACTACTACAGATGGACCCAATAGGTTTTTCTAATGAATTTTTTCTTGGCTTCAAATACTTATTTTTTTTATTCATCCACTCAAGTTCAAATACATTTCTCAAGTACAAAACTTGTAGTGGATGACATGATCTTAATACAGTTTTTTTTCAAATATTAATTCTTTTAATTAAATTTAATAAAATAAAATTTTTCTTTGTTGACCAAAGTAGGAATTGACATTTGATTTTTTTTTATATTGTTTTTCATTGGTCTTCTGGATAAAAATTGATATTTATTTCTTCCTCATAACCTTACGTTTTCGTCTAGATTTGCAAATTTTTATCAGCACTGGCACTTTCTTATTTTAAGTTGATAGTACTTTGTACCCATCGTGTAGATCATCCCGATACACATTACATCTGACGAGCACAAAATTCTCCTGTTGGCGTGGTGTGGTGGCCGCGGTAACCTAGGAATCAAGGTAACAAACTCATGGCCAGCGTGTCATGAGTTCAAGCCTGGAACCACTGAAGACCCACAGTGCAGTGGGGGCCGATGTTTGCTAAATATGTCAAGGCTCAGACATCCTCCGGGTGGTGTGGTAGTGAAGAGAGGAGGGTGGGTGGGTGCTATTTCAGATGTCGTCCTCGTCACTTGGTCATGGTTCAAAATTACTAGATCCATCGCCAAAAGACCTCGAATAGCTAAATAGTGTGACGTTAATATTCACTCACTCATATAATGGCCTGGTGTGGTAGTTTGGAGAGGAGGTTCCAGCGCCACCCATAATCTCTTGGACGAGGCTCAAACTTGCGAGCTGTTTTACCAATAGTCCTCGAATTGCTTAAAAGCGCAATATTTTTCACTCACTCACTCGCTCGCTAATACTTAGGAACTTTTCTTCTCAATTTTAATTACTAACGTTTACGTTGTTTTTTCTCCTTAAAGTTAGAATTAAAACCAAACTTTCTTTCGTAAATACTAATACTTTTCTTTATATTTTAATATATCTTAAAAAAGCAAAAACTTTTAGTTTCATTTTTGTTTACCGTTTAAAATGTAATAATTAAAGTACATATATTTTTAATAATACATATATTTTTTAAGAATCTCTTAAATTTTTGAATTTCTAACTGGGTTCGTGTAGCTAGTGCTAGATAGAAGAAGAGGAAAAAAATATTGTAGCTTTCAGTTCCTATATTTTGATGAAAAACTTTGTAGCATATTCACGATTAGTAAAATATTTGTATTCCAAATTGATGTCCTACTACTTGCGAATTAACAAGTAGTAACTAGATTCTACTTTAAATTGCAAAGAGTGGTTTATAGTTTCACTTAGATACGCTAGACTTTTAGTTTCAATTTTTATGTTACTTACATGTGATCAGATCTTCGCGAAGATGAAGTTTGTTATATATATATATGTGTGTTTTTACGCTATTTAGAATGGGCTC
Organism: Trichonephila inaurata madagascariensis; assembly: GCA_019973955.1. Lineage (NCBI taxonomy): Eukaryota > Metazoa > Arthropoda > Arachnida > Araneae > Nephilidae > Trichonephila > Trichonephila inaurata. Next base: position 166,652 of record BMAV01022028.1, read on the forward strand.
GATTCATGACATCACATGACAAAGACAAACACGTGTTCTCCATTGAATTCAAAACAAACATTAAACTAACTGTACTTGTTGTTCTATTTGTAAAACTCAGATAAAATTTCGAATTTCATATTGGGTAAAGATGTTTAAATGTTAGAAAAAAATTTCTTCAAAAAGATTTCTTTAAATTAAAAAAAAATCGTATTTTATGTTTATACTTTTAAATAAAATGCATTTTGCATATATATGTACTTTTTAAGAGAAAGTTTCTGCAAAGAGCAAAAGCTCATGAATTCTTGAATTGATTGGCTAGAGTCACGTGGCTTTCACTATCATGTGACAATGACGTCATATGAATTGAACCCATTAGTCTTACAAACAAATTAATGAGAAACTTTGTTGATGTTTATAAGACATTTTACGCCCAATCAGTGGCACATACAAGAATTTTTCAAGGGGGGGGTAGGAGGTCCAGGGTCAAAAGTCTACCATTAACGTATCGTAACCCAATACGCCATCAAAAATATTCTTTTGATTTTATTGATTGTCGAGAACAAAAAACAGTAAAAAGTATATTATTGATCAATAATTAGCATTAATTAACAAAATAAATTATTAATAACAAATACTTAATGAAATTTTGTGTAATATATATATGGCATTATAATCAATCGAAAACAAAATAAAAGGATATATGGAGGGAGGTCAAGATCCATGGACTTCCCCCTTGCTGGACCTTGTGTGTGCCACTGCATCCAATTCTTTAAGAAAAGATCAAACATATTTTTTCTAACTTATATCCCTTTTGTTTTGATAAATTAAGACATTATTTTGTTACAGTCCTTATATTTTCTAGGACTCCTCTATGAGACATGTAGTATTTTTTTTCCTTTTCGTAATATTTTAAATTGTTGATTTTAATATGTTTCATTATAACCCTAAAAGACTTAGTTTAAGAATACATTCAAATTGTACGATTATTTTATGATTATTAACTCTCCAAGCGGTCTGCACGTAAAATTCCGCCATTCTAACAATATATAATCAATTATCTTATACTAAATTTCCATAAATCTAACAAAGCAAAGCAATAAACGTAAATATAACAAGATGGTATAGGTTGAAAATAAGATAGCCTCAGAAGTATATTAGCATACTCTCATACTTAGGAACAAAGATTATAGAGTAAAATGTAGTTTTAAGGCCAGCCAACCACCCCCTATATTTGCTTATACCAATTAGCTGCAAAGAAGACAAAATTGTATAAGGATAATAATTCCAATGTTAGGTGTGTGTGTGTGTTAACATTTACCAAAATGTAATTGATCTTATTATTTTGATTGTTGAAAAGTATTCGGAATGTTTTCATTAAAATGCTTTTATAGTAGATACCATCTGTGTAAATTTTTACAAAATATTTTTTTCAAGTTATATAAAAATGTAGCAAAACTCAAGAATTTATTTCAATTTATCGTTTCAAAACAAATTTGTTTTTGATGAGAGCAGTTTTCATTTCGTTGTTTATCCCTAATGTCGAATGTACTTGAGCAAAGAACATACTGTATGTCTTGTAACAGAAATTCCACAGTGGAGTTTCTGCTACAAACACATTTGAAATGTTTGAAAAAGCTTCTGAAGGTGACTGTTTATCAAGAAATATTCGATTGACGCTCTGAAATCAAGGTAATGTTGACTATTTTCTCGGATTGCCGTGTTATTGAGCATTTAGTATTTCTTTCAACCGGCCAGAAGGTCTATAAAGATTATTATTTCAATATTTTGTATCATTTGTGGGAAGCAGTTCGTCAAAAACAATCTAAATTGTGACGAAATAAATCATGAGTTTCACATCACGATCATACGATTCCACACAACACTATTTTTATTTATGTGTGTGTATGTGATTATTTTGGCAAGTTCCTCCAAGTATTTTCATAAGTTCCTCATTAACTTGATATAGCAACTGAAGGCTTTTTGTTTTTTCCACGTTTAAAACTAACTTTTTGTGGTCACTATTCTGAGTTCATTGATAAAAAAAAATCGATATGAACTTTAGAGTATTATCACAAAAACGATTTTGAAATTTTTTGGAGGATTGGAAACATAAAAAAATACGTTGTGGATGCCGAAACAGATAACTTTGAAGCATACGTATTAAATTTCCATCAATAAATTGATACCACTGGTCATACAAAAGTCTTAAAATTTAAAATAACAATTGTTAAAATCCTTTAAAAATTACTGATGTATGTATAAATCTATTTACGTTAACCAAAATTTAATTCGATTCTTTGAAATATTTTTAATTGATTTATATTAATTGTGTATTAAAATATGCCAAAA
>BMAV01022028.1:169082-185841 GCA_019973955.1 Trichonephila inaurata madagascariensis
TTTTTTTTTTTTTTTTGACAGTACGTTTTAGGGTCTATAGAGGGTCTGTAAGGAAAATAACATTGTATGAATAAACTGAAGTTTCTTCAATTTCCTTGGGTCCATAACATGCGTAACCTTGGGATTAGACATGTTTGCTCTAAAATTTTATAGATAATTTTTTAAAGTAATTGGATATGATTAAGTTCTTTTTATTTAAAGTTACATCTGAAATACTATAGTTAAATTTATTAAATTAAAAATAACTAATGTCTCTGAAATACGTACCTCGACCAAAAAGTTTTAGAGCAATCATAAATGGAGAAACAAAACCATAGATAAATTACTGAAACTAACAACAAACATCATGATATAGTTGAAAACAAGTTATCATGAAAAAAATATCAATTTGTAAGTGAAATGTATCACAAATCAAAGCTTTTTACAGAAATAATTAAATAAACATTTTTTTTTTCAAAGCAGTTTTAGCCTTAATGCATTTCGCCACTGGAAACGTTTGAAACAAAATAGGGAAAGAATTGAAATGTATTGACCAATTAAATTACAATTTTGAAACAATTTTTAGAATATCTTACAAAAATGCCTTTCATTTCCATTTACTTTATTGATTTGCGTGATAGATGTCACTACTTAGAAAGGAAACTTTGTCACAACTTCTTTTACTTTATATTGTATTGTCTGCTCGCTGTCTTCATTACGAATGTAAAGCATTAAAATTTTTATAATATAATTTTTCCTTTATAAAAATATTTTTAAAGTTTAATAACATAAAATAGTCTCTTTAAATATATCCCTTTGTGTTAAAAACATAACATTAAAAACAAACATTAAAAACATAACTGTTAAAATATAACATTAAAAACATAACTGTTTTTCATAATCGAACTTTAACACACTTTGAATGTTTGGAGGCACATAGTTATTTTTGATACCTTGTGATTCTGTTAATTGAAACTTTCTGTCACACAAATATAAGATTTCGCACCCCGTAATTTGAGTCAGCTATAGATTTTTTTCCCCGTCACATAATATTTACTTACTGTTTTAAATGAATAAAATAATTTTTTTGTCAGAAATTATCATTTCAGATTTAGTTTTATCTTAAATTATAATAACTTAGGGGTACTTACATATTTTCACAACCTAACATAATATGAAACGAAACACATGAATATCAATTCAGCGCAAACGACACATGAAAAATTGGGGTTGCCAACTTGGCGAGTTATCTTAAGCGTTGGTGATTGTTGCGATAGTTCGTAAGTACCTACCTTTGTTTTTATTTCATTTTTCAATTATACTGTTAGGTAGCAGAGGTCTGATGTTAAATAAGTATGTAAGATTGTGAAAACAGTTAAATAAGAAGTTAACTTTGTTCTGAATAACTTAATTTATTTAATCATACACACACATGTCATGAAATATTAAACTAAATATTCATTAACATATGTTGATAATGTTGTTTGTTCTCTGAAATGTTTTTAAAAATGCGAATCTGGCTGTAACGCTTAATTCTATTTCAAAAGAAATAATTGTAAAATTTTATCAACAGTAAAATATTTTTGTACAATTTCATTAGTTTCCCACTATAATCTTAGTCTAGTGCACATCTTTATTTATCGCTAACTTGGTGAATTATTCTCATTATATTGCACGTAAGTCCAATACAGAGAAAATAAGCTGTTGGCGCAATTCGGGCCCATTTATCCTCATCGCCAAAGGTGTGGAATTGGTTTGGTCTATACATATATATATATTTCAAAACTTGGAAAATATTTTTAAATCAAATAAATGTCTTTAAGAACTAAAATAAAAATCTCTTTGTGATGTCTGAATCAGAATGCTCCGTATCTTCAAATCAAAGAAAGCTAATCCCGGAATTGTAATTTTTAGAGTTTATGGTGTCTGGCGACGCAACTTTCCGACGAGTATTTCCACTAAAATATTTTTTTTCTTTAAGGAAATGAAAGGAAAACAATTAGTTCTTAAGACAATAGGGCTTTTTTGCATAAATTACTTACACATGTAATTCGTAGATATAAGTGATTGAAATGGAAAAGAAATGCAAATGTTTATCCAAAAATCAAGAGAATAATCATTCCATCTCCCTTATATCCGTTGCTACCGTGCTGAACCTGAAAGATAGCTAAAACTCCAGACATATTGACATCTTTTATCATGAAAGACATCTGCAGCATTGACAGCTTCCGTCAAACACTATTATCAGGAAGCCAGCGGGCCATAAATTAACGAATATGCTTACCGCTATCAGTTAACGCTACTGTCACATCCAAACCCAAACTTTGTTTCCAATGTCCACTAGTTCAACTATTTCACGGATAATCGGCAATCCTGCCGGACAGACGGACGCCATGTGGATATTTAGAAGGTCTGTTGAAACGGAGGTGCACCGGAAATCTAGCACGGCAAACAGTAACCACCTTGGTGCTTTATCTACATTATGACTTTGTTAAAGAGTTTCGTGTTCCTTCGCAGAGTCTACGCTTGCTTTAGGGACCCTAGGGAATGTATTTCCTCTTTCAGCCTAGCTATAGTCCCTTTAGAGAACAATCCGGGGTATATTTGTGGTCGTGTTTGGTCAATAGTGATAAAAGTTGTAAGGTTATCCAGCGCATTTAGATTAGCATCTAGGGTTTATTTGTTAAGCAACTTTAAACTATCTGGATGATGGATTTTCTCCAAGCGCAAACTTGCAATACTTCCAAAAGCGAATGTTCTTCCCAATAGAAGGAAACTATTTATAGTTTTGGCTACTAAATTCTATTTAACTTTTCCCTGTACTTTTTCACAACAACTTATGTATATTAATTTCTTTCTGCTCTTATTTCTTCTTTGTTAAATTAAGGAAAGGGATCGCGATTGCGTGGAGAAAGAACTTTCCGTAAAATAAGGTGTATAGAGCGCACTTTTGACACACACAAAAAAAAGATCGAAATTGAAGGGTGCGCGTTATACGCCGAGTACAAAAACGATAGCCTGAAAAATTACAAAATAGTTGAGCATAAAAAAAATTTACTTCTATACAGATCGAAATACTGTTTATTTAAAAGAAATGGCATGTCTTATGAACTAAGAGTTGTAGCTCTAGAAGTATGCTATTAAGTATGCATTATCTGGGATACCTCGAATAAATGGCTTCAAAACACAAGAGCATTGAATATTAACATTTCAGATTTCTTCATAAAAAAAAAAGGAGATGCACGTTTTACGGCAAATATACATAAAAATTAAAAAAACGCAGCTTGAAAGCACAGGTCCGCGTTATACGCCGGATTTTACGGTATTTTTAATCTGAACGTATCTATGCGATAAAAATTTTCTGTGGTATAGAGATTAGAAGAAAAATAATTGAAAACGTTTTTTCAAAACCTAATGGTTTTTCTTTTTCAAATGAGTGGGATTTTGGCACACAAGAGCTTTTGCAGCCTCCTCGGCAAGTCCTTAAGTGTGAGAGCCATTTCAGTGTTGGCTCTTGCTACGGAATTTAGGCGCTTGAATTAATTTGAATTCAAGATCTCATCGGATGTCTATAATATTGCCATGATTTAATTTTGCCGAGAGTACCACAGATTCAATTTGATGCTCAAGAGATCTTTTACATGCCAAATAATTATGTGACATGCGTTCCAACGACTTTCGCATCCAGAAAATCTATCGACTCCAGCTGGGATCGAACCCTCAACCTTAAGCTTACGAGGATGCGCGCTACCTCTAAGCCACCAAGCCGACTCAAAATTTAGTACTACCACAAAGAGGCTGCGTTTTCGAAAGAAATAAAAAACATTTAATTTCGGTTAGATGATTTAAGACTCAAAATAATTGTTTTCTTACCATATAAATAATAAAAAGGGATAAAATTAGTGATAAGAGCGAGTACTGAGTAGGGAATAATATAACGTATTTTGCAACATTTCATAACGCACAGGTCTCTCTCTTCTCTTTCTCTGCCTTTCTCTCTCTTACCAGAGCCATGCACGTTAAATCTGTGGAGAGATCAAACGTCCTCCCGTTGGTGTGGTGTGGTGGGGTAGTTAGGAGAGGGGATGCCAGCTCAGGTGTCATATTCGTCACTTGACCATGGTTCAAAATGACGAGGTCCGTCGCCAAAAGCCCTCGTGTAGCTGATTAGGGCCCTGCAGCTGTTTATCGTGCTTTGTAATTTCGACAGTAGATATATATTTTTTAAAGAACTTAATTATAAAACAGCTGTTAAATGTGCCTGGTTTTTCTTCTTATAACTATTTAGTATGAGTTCTATCATCGCAATAAATGTTAAAAAGTACTAAAATGCTTTTTCACTTTGCCACAAAAATAACTTTGAAATCTTTCCCCCCACCCCCGAAAAAAAAAAAAACTCGAATAACTCAATTTCATTTCTCTTGTAACACTACTTAACAAAAAAATTTATTTTTTGTTTAATTTTTTTTTCCTGAGAACACACACATTTATTCCGCTCAGGTAAGTTTCACAATTCTGAAAAAAAGATTTTTCGATTCCTCCTACTGCAACAATTTAATTTATTGCTTGTTCAAAATTTAGCAAACCTAAACTGTTATCATAATGCAAACCTTTGAAGTACTCTTATGATTTTTTTTTATCGTTGAAAAACAGGGGTAGCCATTTAATAGTGATATTCTGGAATTTTATAATGCTTTGATCTGCATAACTCTAGATATATGTGCGTATCTAATTTATAGAAAGATTAATCACACCGCTTTTCAGCTATTGTTACATTAAAAGGTTAACGCTTATATGAGATCAGATAACTTTTAATTCGTGAATTGTCTTTCTCTTTTTTTCTCATATATACAGTACAATTTTATGTAATAACTATCCGTCACCCACCCGCTTCGCAGCTTAGCCCTATTATGACATTACAACTCTATAATTTTTAAGGTCATTGTTATCTAAGGCGTAGTAATAATACTTGATTCTATTGAAAAATATTCTTATAGACATCATCTCTTGTTGAAAAAGGACATAAATTTCTAATAGCGGAAGCATATGCATCATTCCAACGGTGCACACGTGGCCACGGTAGCTTAGTGGTCAAGGTATCGGATCGTGGATGGCTCTTGTCACGAGTTCAAACTCAGTACCACTAAAGACCCACCGTGTAGGGGCACGATGAACGTTAAATCTGTCGAAAGATCAAACGTCCTCCCGTTGGTGTAGTATGGTAGTTAGGAGAAGGGGATGCCAGCTCAGGTGTCATTTTCGTCACTTGACCATGGTTTAAAATTACGAGGTCCGTCACCAAAATCCCCGTGTAGCTAAACAGAGCGACGTTAATATTCACTCACTCATCAGTGGCACACAGGAATTTTTCAAAGGAGGATGGGGAAGTCCGAGGTCAGAGAAGTCCTCCATTCTCTTATCATGCTCCAATAGGTCACCCAATATATTTTTCTGATTTTGTCGATTTTCGGGAACAAAAAAAAAGGAAAAAATAAATTATTGAGTAAATAATTAGCATTATATAATAAAATTAATTATTAATAACAAATGCTGAAAAAATTCTATGTACTATATACATAGGATTATAATCAATCGAAAAAAGATCAAGGGCTATGGAAGGGAGGGGGTCCTGTCCTGGGGACCCTCCCCCCTTGTATGCACCATTGTATCATTCACATCTTTGTAGCCCTCTACTACGGAGTTGATTTCCTCAACCCCCCATATTTAGTGGATCTCTACACAACAAAAGTAACAGACTTGAAAAACTCCAAAGTCTAATTTTTCAAAAAATGGGATTTTTTTTTATTATTTACAACGCGGTGCCGTAATTCCGGAATTCTATTAACGCAAAACCCGTTCTTAGCGGATCTCTATTCAATAAAAAAACAACATGATTTTCAAATTTCAACTCTGGGTGTAATAGGTCGAAAAGGAGAATTTTTGTCTATAAGGCCCTCTTGTGAGTCGATTTCCGCAAAACTGGTTCTCAAGGGATCTCTATTCAACAAAAGTAATTTTTTAGCTGAATTTCAATTCTGTATGTGTAATAGTTCAAGAACAGTGCCGGTTTATCCATTGGGCACTTGTGCGGGGGCCGGAGAGACCCAAAAGTGCCCAGATAAGATGGACTTAACCAGATTTTCTGGTTGTAAATTTCAATCCTCCAGTGCCAAGGGGGCCTGTAGACCTTCTGCACCCAGGGACCGAAATGAGCTCAAATTTGCACAGCTCAAAAAATTAAAATTCTCATTTATAATGTCGCCACAACCACCTTCGTAAGTCGATTTACTCAAAACCCTTTCGTAGAGGATATCTACTCAACAAGAGAAACATATTTGCCCAATTTAGAGACTAAAAGTCTGATTTAGGGACTTTTAACTAGGGAAATTTTTATCTATAACAACCCCCATAACTCCCGCAAACCTCTTTGGGAGTGGGTTTCCAGAAAGTCCTCTCTTGGAGGAATCCTACTCAACAAAAGAATGTTTTTCTAACTTTGAAATCTAAAAGACTAAAAATAGGAATTTTTGTCTAAATTCTCCTCTTGGGAGTCGATTTCCTCAAACCCTGTTCTTAGTGAATCTCTACTCAACAAAAGGATCATGGCTACCAAATTTCAAGTCTGTATAGATCTAATAGTTTCGAAGATCTCTTGAGGAGTGAGTCGCTCTTCTCCAACATGTGAACAGATTTTTTAGCAAAATGGAATTATTTTATGACATCGGTATTTAAATTTTAGATTAAGTGAAGGTATTCAATGATTTCATATATTTTTTATTAAAAATTATAAAAAGAAATTGTATAGGAAATAAATTTAATCAATTCAAATAAGAAGGAACGTTGCAACCCAACTCTTAAGGAAGTTTTATAAATCTAAACGTTCCACATTTGCTCTCAGGGACATCTTAAGACTCTATGAGGTCCTGGGCCCAGATAAATCTTCAGACTTTTTAGGCCCTGGGCTTTATGCAAAAGTAGACCCTACCTTGGATCTTTAGAAATAGATGGTATGCATTGTCAAATACTCGTTCAAACGATAATTTGAAACAAATAAATGTGCATCAAATCTCAAAACTCTAGGCACAAACCGGCTCCATCGATGGCCGCATTTCAACTAAATGAGTTGAATGATTGTTTATGGTACTAGGCCTAGGCCTGGACACACGGACAGCGGTCATCACATAATAATACAGTCTTACTAGTTTTGTCAGTTGACTTGCAGTTTAAAATTCTCTGTTTTTGCGGTGATATGTATGGGAATAATATTTGACCATTAAAATTATCCGGATAATGTTCTTTTAAACACAAAATTGAAAAACCAACCCGCCCCCCCCCCCCCTCCCGAGGATGAGCCCCGGTCTCAGTTGGCCCATGATTTAAGACGACCCTGTTTGCTCTGAAATAATATTTCTCACTTTTCCTCATTTTTATCATGTAACCAACAAAATAATAAGGAAAAGAAACTAAAAACTGTTTTTTCCTTCGGTTTTATTACCATAAGCCCGCACTTAAACGCGAACAACAAGGATTTTCACAAAAACGTTTCAGAACAGCTGAACAAGCTCTAGATTTCGAGAGAAAAGCAAGGGCAGAAAATTTCCAAAAATTCAGTTTCTTTTTTATCCAGTGGCCTTTTCTCTAATCTGACGGTTGCTTCACTTGCGTTTGAACAAATAGCGATAAAAAAAAAAGGACAAGAAAACGTTTAAAAAAATTATCAGCTTCCGAAATAATAGCAAATTATAAGCAATGGATGGGAGATGTTTTGGCGGAGGCGTGATTCCTGATTGATTGACGTAGCAAAAACGGACAGTTTTGATTGCCAGCATCCAACAGTTCTTTTATTTTATTGACTTTGCCTTTCCACCGGAGATACTGAACAAACAAAGCGAAAGAGGTTAACAGATAACGAAGAATAATAATAATGGAATAAAAAAAAAGAGAGGAAGAGAAAAATTCCGAGAGAAAATGGCGGCAGAAAGTCATTTTTCTATCTTCTTTTCCTGCTTTGTTGACAAGGTTAAAGTGCTATGTGATGGATTGTTGGTACGGGAGCCCTATGTCTTCTTTACCTAGGCTGTCACTTTGTGTGTTCACCCTGACACGTATATTTATACGAATATCTTTTTGCTTCGTATATACCTTTATTCTAGGGGAAAAGGACTAAACCCTACAAAATTAGATAACCCCTGAATTCGTTTTTGATGGAAATATATACGATTTGTTTGGTGAGACCGAAGCAGGTGGGACTTTAAACCAAAGCTCGTAACTGTTGCCGAGTTCTGAGGGGGAAAAAAAGACGGCTGATTACATATTGCCTTAGTTTTTGTAATGTATACTGCAGATGTCTTTAAAAAAAAGGGGGGGATTTTAAAGAATGAAGCATCATATAACAAATTGAGACAGATTTTATCTGAATTGTCTACGACACCATAATAATTTAATGGTCGATTTACGAGTGAAGAATTTAATATATATATTTTTTCCCTTTCTTGTCATTTTATTAGTATTATTTTTAGTCGTAGTGACTTAAAGTACAGATAAACAACTGTCTTATCAACTGGCTAGTAAATCTATTTTAAAGTAAATAATTGAAGCTGAAATTATGAAATTCTTTCTGAAGAATTCTTCTTTACTTGTTACGTAGTATCGGCTTCCATTTTAACTAAGAAATTTGTGGTCACATATCATTAAGTCAGTGCTTCTCAAACTTTCAAAGTTTGTGACCCAATTTGCAATCATAATTATCATCGCTCCCCAGTAGCGAACACAAAAATTTTTGAAGGGAGAGGGAGGTTCGAGGGTTGAAAGTCCACCATTTTGTTATCATGCTCCAGAACGCCACCCAACATATTCTTTTGATTTTGTCGATTTTTGAGAACTAAAACAATACAAAATTAGTTAATGAATAAATAATTAGCATTCATTAATAAAATTAATTATTAATAACAAATACATAATGAAATTTTACGTAATATATACATAAGATTACAACCAATCGAAAAAAAATCAAGGGCCATGGGTTGTCCGGACCCCTAGGACAATCCCCTTGTGTGCGCCACTGTCGCTCCCCCTTCACGCAGTAGCAATGTATTGAATGCAATAATGATGCACTCTGACGTTAAAGCTACAATGCGATTTTAATCATAAACCGTACAAATTATACCGGAAAACCGTACAAGTCTACCTGAATCGCTAGTAATTGTTAAACTTGTTCTTCACTCAGTATTGTGAGATTAATTATCAAATACATTGTGCAGTACTGATACATTTATAAGTGTATTATATCCGCGTAAATGTGTATTTTATTTTTATTATGTCCGAATGTATATTTTGCTTTGCTTTTTTTCAGCAAATTTGTAATTTTTAAAATCCTTTATTTTTGACTTTCCGATATGCTCACGCCCCCCTCTTAAGATTATCACGCCCTTCTAGGTGGGCGCATTCCCCAGTTTGAGAAACACTGGATTAAGTAAATGAACATGTACAAAAATCACAATTGACTCAATGTAGGGTTCAGGAATTTTTATTATGGTCACGAACTCGTGACCAGTGTGTCACGGGATCGAGTTCTGGTGCCACTAAAGACCCACTGTGTAGAAAGGACTGATACACGTTAAATCTGTTGTGGCGCCAAGTCCTCAATTGGCGGGTATGGTTTTTGGAGAGGAGAGTTAGTTCAGGTGTCGTCCTCGTCACTTGACCGAGGTTGAGAATAATGAGGTCTGTCGCCAGTAACCCTCTTGTTGCTTAATAGTACGACGTTAAAAAACTCTCATTTAAGAATTCCTATAAGGCATGTTTCAATAAGCCAACGTTTCTCAAGCTGTGGGGCACGCCCCCCTAGGGGCGTGATATCCCTATAAAGGGTGCACGAGCATACTGAAGATTTGAAAATAGAAGATAAGCATTAATTTGCTGAAAGGAAGCAAAACAAAATAAATTCTGACATAATTAAAATTAAATACACTGATATAATATACTTATAAATGTATCAGTACTGTAAAATGGTTTTAATCTTCAATTTATCAATACTAAATTAAAAACAAGTTTAATAATTACCAGTGCCTCTCATAGGCAAGTCAAATTCAAAATTTAATACATTTCTTGATAATTCGTATGGTTTACAATTAAAGTTATATATCGTAGCTTTAGCGTCTAAGTACATTTTTATTGCATTCAATACATTGTTGGTGTATGGAAGGGGGAAAATTATGTTTAAAAATTGGATCGCAAATATTGAAAGTTTGAAAAGCATTGCAATGAGCTATATTCTTTAGTCAAATTATAACTTAATTATAAGATTTAAGTTAATTAGCATAAGACACATTAACAAAATGTATAATAATTTTACATTTGTATATTGTAAAAATTATGAAAATAATTAGAAGATTATTTCAAAATTTATTGTTGCACCTTGATAAATTTTCCCTACAATGAGTTGTCAGTTATTTTCTATTATCCTATTCAAATATTCCGTAACGATATAGAATTCAATCAAAACTTTTTTTTCATCTATGAAAAGAAATTTCTTGCATTATGGTTCATAATCCCACATATGTAATGTCCAAATTAGCTTTAAGAAACATTTCGTTGTGCTTATGTTAATGTTCTTGCGTTGTGTTTGTTCCGCCAAGGAGAAAATTATTTTTAACTTAGACTCTTCTCGCATTTACTCTTAATTAGTTTTAATAATTCAAAAGTATTTCTTAAGGACAATTTGAAATTGCGTTGCAATCCATTCCTTTGTTTAAGGTGGTATGTTCATGAATTTCGACATCAAAAAAGTCTTTCATTTTTTCCGTTTTTTATAAAATATGAGTTTTTACGCTTCTAATGGTGCAAAAATTATCATTCTACTTGCAGTAGAAATATTTTTAATAATTTTTTGAAAATGTTTTACCATCTGTCACAGTCCCCCTGCCACGCCCACTAAAATCCATTTTTCTCAAAGCTAACATTTTTACCATATAAGGAACATTTGTTCCTAAATCACTGCATTTAACAACTTATAGCTTTGTATAATTAATAATTACACTCTAACACATACTTTAATCAAGGGATTTCTTCAAAAACATATTCTGACTTAATTTATATCATTAAACATCATAAAATTTCACTGTTTTTGAAAAAAAAAAAAAAAAAAACAGATTAGTGCAAAGAATAATTTTTTTTAAAAATAGCTAGACACTCTATCCATAAAACCTCTGATTAAAGTATGTATTATGGTTCAAAGAATATTCAGTAAAAAAAAATGGAGATTTTTATTCAATAGAGAATGTTTATAAATGTTCCTTATATAAATACCTATTTTTGACATTACTGAGATACAGATCCTGTTTCGTGAACCTACCCCCTATATATCACAAACAAAAGAAGGTTGTTGTATAAAGGAACTTTTTATAAATATATATAAATTTATTTGGGAAATTTATTAGTGTTAAATAAACAAAACGTTATGGGCAAGTTAAAATAAAATACACACACAATATATCTAGAAAAATCAATTAGGAAAAACAAAGACACAACCAAGAAAAAATTTTAACGTGCAATTTGTCGATCCTTCAAGGACAATAAAACTACAATAACTTAAACAAAATATGACAGTTTTGCCTATAAATATTTTTCCTGTAATGCGAGCGAAAAGTGTCTGTGATTTGTGCCCTTTATTAAAATCACGCACATTTGAAACATTTTTTGTTCAGTTTGATTGGATTCTTTTTCAAATTGTGAGAGGTCTTCACCTCTCTCTTGGGCACCTAGATATGTAGGAGGTAAGGAAGAAACACTAGCAATCAATCTATTTATTGATTACACAATATAACGACACAAATTCAGTTTATTACAGTGAGAGAATGTCTCGGTGCTCTGCTAACCGCGAAAGTGGAACAACGATGAAATACACGAATGATAAGGAGACTATCAAACTCGATCCTTACTTTATATAGGATCTATTATCCGATTTAATTTAATATTAATTTAATATAAGATATCAATCGTCACTTATAAAATCTTTCTCCTAATAAGTATTTAATCAAAATAATTCAATAATGATAACTGTCGGTAACAATCTCACCTGATTTCTGGTTTGCATCCACTCTATTCTAACAAGAAAACTTCGACTACATATAGGAAACTTAATTTTCATATCCCGATTTCTTCTTCCGAAGGGTTGGTTGTGAATAACGAGAACTGAAAGCCCAAAGATTTCCCAAGAGCGTTAGAGGAAGGTTCGCGAATAGATCCGTCATAAAATCATGAAATAAAAACTAAAAGATCCTTAAAATTAGGTAAGTGTACTTTCTCTAAATTAAATTATTCACAGGGATTGCAATTTTTTTCTTGTACAGTAAAATAATTAATAAAAAATAGAATTGGGGTGACTCAGTCACCCCGCGTGACCACTAACGCTACTATTGAGCGCGCCACTGCTCTCGGGTTAATAAACGACTTTAAAAAAAATTTGGAGGGAAAAATATGTGACCTTTTTCGGCTTGTTTAAAAACAGCGATATACCGGTTGAAAATCCTTGACATAGAGAATATCATGTGAATTAATATTCTTCTCAAACCTATATTCGAATAAATTTATTTTTCTCCTTCATATTTTATGCTACATATTTTATCTCCTAAGAGAGCTGTAGTCTCTATATATTTATTTTTAATTTTATATGTTACTGAGTAACATAGAATATTAAGTTTCTAAATTTTAAAGATAGAGACTAGGATAAAACTGGCACGTGTGGTAAAATAATTTGGTTTAATAATATTTACATGTTAGTTTATTTTAATGTTTTAAAACCTCTTTTTTTCGAGCTTTTAACTCTTTCATGCGCTGAATTTTTGACAAAAATAGTATACTAGAGGGAAATAATTACAAATATTCTAGATAAACCTCACAAAACTATAATTATTGAACAAAAGCTGGTATATATTAATAATAATAAACAGTTTTTTCAAAAAAAGTGTCCAAAGTTTTAAAAAATAGGTGGTACATATTTTGTGTGCCACCTTGCTTCAAACTGTATGATAGCTCTGGAAACATAATTTTTTCTTCTCCAGGCACAATAGAACTTTGCAGGCACAACTCATCCATTATGTTATTTTATAGTTGGAAAATAAATAAATTCACTCCTTTATCTTATACTGTTATTCATCCTTTATATTAAATCATTTCCAATTTTTCCTAATCCATTGTTGTAAGCTTAATTTTAGTTTAGTCCTAATTTACCTAATGTTAGTTTTTATATTTTAAATATTCTATTCTATACATTATATATTTTATTTTACCTTTTTTTTATTTAGGCAACAGTATAAGAAGTGTATAAGTTGTATTTATTTTTTCCTGATTGATTGAATATTAACGTCGCACTGTTCAGCTACACGAGGGCTTTTGGCGACGGACCACGTAATTTTGAACCATGGTCAAGTGACGTGGATGACACCTGAGCTGGCACCCCTTCTCCTAACTACCACACCACACCACCGGGAGGACGTTTAAGCTCTCGACAGATTTAACGTGCATCGCTGCCCTACACGGCGGGTCTTTAGTGGTACGGGGCTCGAACTCATGACATGCCTGCCATGGTCCGATACCTTAACCACTGGGCTACCGCAGCCCATTTTTAACGTGGGAAATAGTAATAATATCTAAATCAGGGGTGGGCAGACTTTTCCAGGGTACGCGCGCGGGCTACTTCTTATTTTTTCAAGGAACTTATTTTTTCAGCGTGTCCACCCAATGTCAGTGGCGCAAACAAGGGCAAGGGGAGGAGTCAACGGGTCCGGACTCTCCCTCATAACCCTTCATTTTTTTCCGATTCGTTATAGTCCCTTGTATATAGTACGTAAAATGTAATTAAGTATTTGATATTAGTAGTTTTTTTATTCACACACATTAATGTTAATTATTTATTCAGTAATTTATTTATTTTTATTTATTTTATTTTATTTATTTATTTATTTATTGTTGTTGTTGTTCTCGACAACCAACAAATCAAAAAAAGTAAATAATAATAATAATAATATTTGGCTGCGCATTGTGGGGTATGATACGAGAATAGTAGATCTTCAACCCTCAAACCTTCAACCCTTCCTTTAAAAATTCTTGTGTGCGCCACTGCCCAATGCCCTAGGTGTGGTGAAGAAAAGAAAAGGTTATTATTATAGCTTAATAATAAGTACGAAACATGTACTTACCAACAGAACTAAAATAAAAAAACAACACTTTTAAAACCACGTTTGACGCAAAAAGGAAGATACAAACTTAATAATAATAGTCCCAAACATAATTATATCAAATGATGCACATTTATTATGAAACAATTCAAAATACATTAAAAAATAAAACATTTTTATCTCAAGTTAGTTTTTGTTGTTGTAGTCAATAGAAGACTTAGTCTACGTACTGTCAACCAATCTTGAATTTTCCGTACATAATTACTAACTGGTAAAGTTTTCAAGCGGTCACCCCAAAATGTTTTAGCGGTCCGCCGGTCGATCACAATCGACGTAATGCTTACTCCGTAAATGAATAATCCTAATTATTTAACCAGTTTGGCTTTCTTAACATTTTGAATAAAATCGCATGGAAGAATTCAAATACAATAACCAAAGCACTTGACATAACAATATCATTTAATTCTAATAAAAGGATTATTTGTGCTATGTGAAATAAACTAATAAAAAGAATATATTAAAAAAACTTAAGTATTTATTTGGTTCTTTTTTATTAATAAAGTGAACGATATGCTTTTTTCCTAATGTTTTTGCAGTGTATCTGTTGTGCTTCAGTTACAGTGAAAATTGCTTAACACGAAACTGAGGGGCTCCTACATTTTAACATTAACATAACTTCTCCTACATTTTAACACATTAATTCTTATTCTGACTCTACTCTAAGATACAAAGAGTAGCATATTCAAAAATGTTAGTAATTTCTCTTTGATTTAATCTAGATTGTTTTTTTTTTTCCCTTTACATAAAATAATTCAGATTTCTCTTCTACACTTAAGTGTGTCGAATAGTTTTTAATTTAATACATTAAATGAAAAACAGTACATTTCTTAGCTGCTTCCAGTTTTAAGGTAACAGATAGCCTAGTCGCCATGGGCATCAGCTCATCGTCGGTGTGTCATGAGTTTGAGTCAGGTACCATAGAAGGTTCACAGCGTAGAGGGGATGATGCACGTTAAATCTGTAAAGGTTCTCCCTTTGGCATGGTGTGGAAGTTCGTAAGGGGTATCATCTCGGGTGATGTTCTCGTTCACTTGACCGAAGTTCAAAATTTCGAAGTCCTCCGTTGCCAATAGCTACCGTGTTGCTTTATAGTATAACATTAATGTAGATTTGGATATGTGCGTTGTCGCATCCCCCTCACCTTGTTATGTCGAATGGAGCAACCCACGCTGACGTCACACCCCGCCAATAGTGCCTGACAAGCCCTGCACGGAAAATTACTTAGACGGACGCCTAGAAACGCTTAACACCAGACGTAGCAGTTAGACGTTCTCCTTTGGTGTTTAACGTATCATTAACTATTTCATCATTCATTGTTTAATAAATTCTTTATATCATCCTAAGGATGCAGTAATTTTCCCATATTAATAAGCATTCATTCACTTGCAGTTTGATGAATAAAAAAGAAGTATATTTCTTAGTTTCACGAATTTAACCTAATTTTTTTTTCAATGAGAAAACATGTTTCGAACTGGGATCATGTTATTCAACGTTAACATAGAAGTAGAGACGGAAATACAAGAAATGTATACATTTATATATCATGTGGTAAAGCCCAGTGTGTGTGGTAGCGTACCGCGCTTCCGCACCACAGGTCAGGGTTCTATTCCCGGGCTGGACAAGGTCGACTTAGCCTTTCATTCCTATTGCAATAGGTCAATAAACGAGTACCAAGCTTGCTTGAGGACTTGAACCCTGAAGGTCTCGCTTGAAACTGACCACCCGATCGGGATATCTGCTCATGCACCTCAGCGCCCAATGGTCACTTATACTGGGATGGGCATAGTAGGCCCTGACCCTCATGGGATGTTGCACCATTGAGTTTGAGTTTATATCATGTGGGATACACATCTGCACTTAGTAACAGAATAGATTTTTTTCAGCGGAAATGCATTACATTTATGAAACTATTTTAGGGAAATAGTGTGAAAAAAAAAAAAAAACTTAATGTATATTGTGTTGCCGAGTATGATAAAAAAAATATTGCCTCAAATCGCCTGTTTTTCGGAATGATCAAAGACGACCAGTTTGATTTTCAACAATAATATAAATTTTACTGAAGGAAACGGCTTTTAAATCAAGAAATAATAAAACGAGAAGGTTGAATTTCGAGAAATGTCCGATAAACAAAACTATATTTTCAAACATTCCTAGATTTCCTCCTGTAAACAACGAAATAATTATCGAATATTTTCCAATAGCACTGAGTCAATAATATTTGAGAAAAACATGGAAAAACAAACACAGGAAGGTGTTCGAATTTCTTGTACCGCATTCTTTTTACACCTCACGTTACGCAATAAGAAAAATGATTCGGTAAACGGCCGGCTTCCTTTGGTGCAACAAATGGAAAGGTTTTTTCAGTTTATTTATCTGCATCCAAGACAAAGTAAACAGTATAACGCACTATTTGGGGAGACAGAGATGATTACGCGCAGATAAAAATGGCATCTTATCTTTCAAAATTCACCGTTTGGATCTGTCAAAATTGACTGGAAACGGTTGAAGGAACGCATAATTTCCAACATGTTGACGATTTCTAT
>BMAV01022028.1:185941-226446 GCA_019973955.1 Trichonephila inaurata madagascariensis
ATAGGACCTGAATTTGGAACCTTTTATGAAATATAAAAGAAATGAAAAATTAATATGATATTATATCTTCTCTATCCTTTAGAAAGCAGCATTTTTTTATCTTACTTTTCTTTTTGAACAGAGTTGATTCATTTTTTCGGGTATAAAATGTGTTCCGTGTTTTTTCTCCTATACCATAATGTTAAATGGGCTATGGGGGGTCCAGACCCCCCCAAAGCTCTTGATTTTTTTCCGATTGGTTATAATTCTAAGTATATAATACGTAAAATTTAATTAAATATTTGTTATTAATGATTAATTTTATTAATTAATGCTAATTATTTATTCAGTAATTAGTTTTTTACTGTGTTTGGTTCCTGAAAATCGACAAAATCAAAAATAGCATGATACAAGAACGGTGAATTTTCAACCTCGGATCCCCTCCCCCTTGAAAAATTCCTGTGTGAGCTACTGGCAGTCAGCAGATTGTTTTGTTAGGTTTTAGGAAATTTTTTACATCGATAATTTCATTTTCGATTGTGTATTTGTGTTATTTAAGGTTTTATTAAACATTTTTTTTTTCTCTAAATTACTATTTTCTATTGTCTCAGGCCTCAACTAAAAATAATTTATAAGTATTTGTAGGCGAAATCATACCCCGATTTACGCGAATTCGACTTACAAGATTGTTACTCAGTTCCTCCTATAGCATAAGTTCTCGATAGTACTGTATTCAATAATTAATAAATTAGACGACATATATATCTGATATCTAACCATAATTCCTAAAACATTTGTAGTACAATTGATTTTAAGAAGATCTTTCGTCTTACATAAGAGGAATTAGAACTTAACGCAGTTATATATATATATATTTATGGCATTAAATAATTCTAGAGACTATATGAGATGTAAGGCAAAAGGCGACATCGATTGGTGGTACGAAACAATTTAATTAGACAAGTTTAAAATAGTTCTAAGAAATTCAGAGATAAAAAAAATTTGTGAATTTTTAGATAGACGTATTCCAAGTGAAATGGCCACAATGGTAGTTATTTTTTATCTTGTTTAGGAAACAGAGTAGTTTAAAGCATTAGCATTTTTTTTTACTGAGTTCAAGAACTGCAATATACGCATATTTAATTAAAAATACAGTTCATTTCTGCCTTCTGTATATTTACATAAAAAAAAAAAAAAAAAAAACAGGAGAATGAAAAACTTTTCGGAAGCAATATAGAATCGACTGTAATCATACTATATACTAATCATGCATACAAAATGAACGAAAAATAAAAGCTCACCATATATTAATACAAAATGTTAAGACCTACATATTTGCATGTAAATAATATCAAAACAAAATTTTACAGTAAAATATAATAGAATGAACTATTACTTTAATTACTATAAACTAACTTTTAATCATAACCTCATATAATTTTAATTTTTTTTTTTTTTTTTTTGACGTATTTTTCTTCATTAAAGTTATTTTGCCGACGATTTTAAAATAAACAATATATGTGGGGAAAAAAGGTATTCTGTAAAATTTAATATCAGGCCACAATTGATATTCTAGAATGCCGCACTTAGTTTTCAGGACGCAGAATGTCCGTCTCTGTTTTAGATAAGAAAAATCTGAAGTGTATACATAAATAATATATATATATGCTCATTCATTAAAACTTTTGAAGTTGAAAAGAGACTTTTCACAAACCAAAATTTACAAGGCAAATTAGAAACAGGAAACACATAAATTTAAACTTACACTTATAATGGATTGGTTATTGTAAAAACCTTACTTGTCATCTTTCTCGGTAATCCTTCTTCATTTGGAATGAAGAATGAATACTGTTTAATTTACTTTAGTCGTATTAAAAAAAAATATCATTTACCCCTTCCGGAAGACATTTATCACTCTCGAATCACTTGTTCCCAGCATTTCCTTCTTAATTGACACACACCAATACCAGATAATCTACTCCTAACCAAAACCAAACCAACCGAATCTCGTTTCGACCAGCAAAAAATTTTGACAACCTTATTTCTCCTGCCAAAAACTCGAGTTGAAAGGAAAGGAAAAAAAACTTTTCAAAAAGGCAAAACAGTAAATAAACAAAACCGAAAAGGTCCAGAAAAGGAAGAGGGACCTTATTTCTAATCTCAATGAACACGTCATGTTCGCATTACAACGACAGGGTTGTCCGTACATGAAATCCATCTCCAGCAATTGAACATTAATTGCCTTATCGCGTGTTTGTTAGCCTATCCCAAGAATTTCAAAATACCGTCCCACGCAAAGCTGCCTTATTTTTCCTTTGTTCTTGTCAAACGGTGATTATGATGGATCGTCCGAAGAGCCTGTGTGTCTTCCCTCACCCGCAACTGTCAGTCCATCTTCGGTTGCTGACAGACCAAGATATCTAGACACCACCCTCTGAGATGCTGCTACACGTCACGCGTGTTCCAATCGCTCATTCCCTCCCTCCTCGTTCGACAATGTCCCCTACGAGTACAGGGTGTGCCGTTCGATTTTTAGTAAGGGAATCCCGCAATTTTTAGAAAATGGGCAAACCTAATTAACCAGTTCGCCTGTCACAGTTGGCGAAATAAATAATGTCATAAGTTTTGGATTAGTGATGAACGTTCAGTGGGGACGAAATTTTCTCGCTGTCATGCTAAAAAGGAATTGTCTGGTGATATTAATAAACAAGAAATAAAAAAAAAAAATTAAGTCATTTCGTACTACTTAGGTCAACAACGATATTTTTTTTTATTACTTTTTATTAAATAATTACAATTAATATAAATATGTATATACATATGACAGAATCACTCTATTCAATGGCAACATAGAAAGCGATTTTCCTTCCAAATTTTCCATTTTCCTTCCTCTATAGAGTGTTGAACTATTATTTTTGTTTGTTACTATTTATTCATTAATTAAATTTAATTATTCCAATGAAATAGTATAGTAAAAAGAAATCTCATTCTCAGAAATTAGGCCATCCCGGATGGGGTTCGAATCCACGACCTTTGGATTAGAAGTCGAACGCGTGACACAACGAACGATTTTCCTTTTTATATAGGGTGTTGGACTATTATTTTTTTGTTTGTTACTAATTATTCATGAATTAATATTTCAAAGTGTTTAACATCAAGTGTCATCTAAGAACATGTTTAAATAAAATATATTTGAACATGAGTGGATGAATAAAAAGTATTTTATTATTGATAGAAAATTTGAACAAGATATGTAGGGAGAGTGTGAACTAATAATGTGGTAATTGAATAAAGTGACACATTTGTGACAAGGAAAATATGCATGTTGTGAACACAGTCTGAAGAAACATTGAATGCAATTCAGATTTAAAATGGTTACCTCCCTAATTTTTCGAAGGAGACAAATATCGCTTAGGTTTTCGAACAATGAATTTTTTTTTATTATTATTATTTTAATTTTGATTTCTAAAATTAATAAACATCTTTAATGTCGTCACATATAAGTCATCCCTAGAGTGCTTTGACTTTAAATGTTTTAACACATACTGTTATGTAAGAGCTACCTATTTTTTAAATCTCAATCTGTTGAATTGGTTTTTTTGACTCTGAAAAGTTGATGGGAAATTAACCTATACGAAAAGCTACTGACAGTGTATTTTAGAACCTTGGTGAAAACAGAAGGATGATATCTTTTCGAGGTGAATATTTTCAAACATTTTATAAAATATTTCATATTTATTAATGAATAATTTTCATGTAAATTGTTCTGAAAAAGGATTTGTATGTTAATTTCAATCAGACACATTTATTAATTGGGGATTAATATATATTCATATAGCATAAATTTAAAATATAAATATTGTAAATAAAACTCAAGCAATAGTTCGTGTATTCTTTTTTAAAATTTCATCTCGGAAAATTTAAAATTTAACACCTAGAGACGAAATTTTTTCATGAAGTGATGATGTTTTTCAATTTTAGAGTAAAAATATAATTAAACATGGTTCTAACAAATTATTTATTTTGGATTCATTCATTCTTTTTTTTTTTTTTTTTTTGGTATATTTTGAACAAGAAGTCGAACAAATGGGGGTTAAGAAAATAAGCTTGAATTTGTGATTTTCTTTTTTTTTTGTCACTAATCAAAATTTCTAGTTTATCGAAGATTGCAATGCACAATAGAAATTCTAAAATTGTATTCTATTCAGATATTGTTGTTAATTTCAAACATTACTTTGACTTATTTTTATTTACATCGGGCTCTGAAACAAAACACTATTTTAAATGAAAATGCCCCCCGCCATCGTGAGGTAATATTTTTTTTAAAAAATATGTTCATGTTGTGATTTTGTACAGTCAATGTCCAATCAAAAAATCGGTTAAGAGTCAAAGGTCAGAAGTATTTTAGTTAAAACACAGAAAATTAACAGTGAATATGAAAATATTCACGCGCTAAACCAGTGATTCCCAAAGTGGTCTATATAGACCCCCAGGGGTCTATGGCGACCTACAAGGGGTCCACGCCAGCAAAAAATAATTTGGAGGTCCATGAGGTGTAAACGGGGGTCTTTAATAGTGCTTCTCATTAAACCATATCAAAACTTTAAAAAAAAATTGATCTAGTGGAAACCACAGATTTTAGCAATTTAATTTTTTTAGTCACTTAATTTAGTGAGATTAATTTGTGGCTATATATATACACTAGGTGAGGGAGAGAGAGACAGCATAAATTTTACAAAGACAAGGTGCATTTCAGCATTTCTTTCCAGAATTAAATTAAAGAAATACAATAATGGACGTCATGAATTTTCTCAATTTGTGTCACATACAATCTGTCAAGACATTTTGACCTACGTTCAGCCCTTTAATCAGATTTTGAAACTAGGTTTGAGAGATTGCTGTTTTTATAGTAATACCACAGTAAAGACAATGAATTCATATAGTCACTTTGAAAAAAAATCATATTACAATAGGAACTGATCAGAATAGGCCTTAACGATTTCAAAATAAAGTTTAAAAACGCAAATATCAGCAATTTTGGCTTTAAAAAGAAGTACCTGTTATTTGTCGCGAATTATGGAATATTGTGAGAAAGTTTTTGATTGCTTTTCCTAGTTAGAGGGAGTTTCAGGGAGTTTGCCAAACTCAAAAACGCGAAAAATAGGGCAGGAATGGACACTTACTAACCGAGGAGATTTAGGGTTAAACCTGACTAGATTCATATTAAATATTGAAAATTTGTTATTGAAGCACCATATTCATCTAAGCTATTCATCTTTGCATTTAAAGCTATACTTGTCTACAGGTAGAAATTTTTTTTAAAGTAGTAGTACCAGAGATCTGTCAAAAAGACATTTAAATTAATAAATTTGCAAAAATTCAATATTAGGTAAGCAGGGGTCTACCTGAAACCGAAAAACATTGTAAGGGGTCTATGAGACAAAGTTTGGGAACCTCTGCGCTAAACTGTATATTAATTTTCTTAAGAAAATAATTCAGATAATTGTATTTTTTTTATATTATTATTATTAAAAGTGTTTAAATTGTATGTGTGTGGATTAAATTAAATATTAATATTTTGTCTTGTATGACTTTTGATTTAATAAGATACCATAAAATCCGGTGTGTAACGCGTACTTTTAACACAAAAAATAAGATCGTAATTTACAGGTGCGCGTCATACGCCGAGTATAAATATGAGGGTTTTAAAAATAAAAAAAAGTATGAGTCGCACACAGAATAAAAATTAGAGTTCTACATATATCGAAATACTGTTTCTTTAAAAGAAACGGCATTCTTACGTAAAAAAAAGAGTTGTAATTCTAGAAATGTACTATTTTTTCTATAGCTTGGAATAATACTTCGAATACGTTACTTCAAAACATAAGAGCATTGCACGTGTACATTTCAGATTTCTTCTTAAAGAAAGGGGTGCGCATTATACGACGAATATACCTAAAAACTAAAAATTGCAGTTTGAAAGTATAGGTGCACCTTATACGCCAGATTTTACAGTAAATAGTTTTTAAAGGGAGTATAATTACTTCACCGGGAATATAATTGCTTTTAGTATAACAAAAAAGTTAATACCTTATTATGCAACTTTTTAGCTTCAATTATATACATATATATATATAATAACAATAAAGCAGTAAATAAATTCAAGATGAATATGCAAGAAAATTAAAATAAAAAAGACATTGCTTTAAGCAATCACGGCAACGATAATTTCCTGTAATGTAGTTTTTGCAACAAATCACCACTTTTTGTTGTTAATTAGCTTGCGGTTTAACCTCTTAGCACCAATATTAGCGATCATACGAAAAGCGATAATCTATTCTCAGAAAGTTGAAGCTATGGGGAGAATCAATGATGGTTTGTCAAAATAATAATGCCAATTTCATATTCTTTTCTTTTTCTTATTCATATTCTTGTTTTTCATATTCTTGTCCTTAATATTAATTCCGAGAATGTGTGTTGAATGTCAAAATGTAATTGTATATCTTTACAGAAATGATTGAAAATGTCCGGCTTCAAAATGTGGTAAACACTTTGAAAGGAGACGAAACAATTCTAAAAAATGTGAAGTTTTCAAATTCTGTATATTGATACAGAACGAGATCTATGAACACGATTTTTAGCTATTACCAGTGGCATAACTTACACCCCCGCATCACGGTTGAGGCAAGGTTCTAGGGGGCCCATAACCTATGATATATTATGGTTTTGCAAATCTTAGTAGTTTTCGGCTTGGAGCCCAAAATCTGACAGTTGTAGGAGGGGGCTTAATATTCTTCGTTACGCCACTGGCTATTACGATTTATAAATAATACAGTTGGTTTGAAATAAAACAAGGTGAGGAACCTTCTTCGAATAGTGACGTGTACTATGTTTTAAACCGAAACTCGTCGAATATGAGGAAATAAAAATGTGCACAGAAAAAAAAAACCTTTTTGTTACGAAAAACAGTAAAGATGAGTTTTAATTAATTAGCCGCATTTAGTACAAAATTATTTAACCTGATTAGCCAAACATTTCTTCCGAATTAGAAGCATTTCTTTGGAATGCACAAATTTTAAATTGAATTTTTTAAAGCTCTGAGGGGTGTGTAGGATTTTGTTCTACTTCCCTCCACCCCCATCCCCTTTTCTCCAATGAATTCGCTTAATGCTAGCAAAATGAAGCAAATTTTCTACTACATGTATCTGAAAATCTTGATTTGGAAATTATTATATGCACATTATTAATTTATTATCAATTAATATGTTATCTCTATACATTTTTTGATTAAAGTAACTTCAAGAAGTTCTTGTGCAAGAAAATACATATCCACAGAAATACGATGTATAAAAATAATATATATAGTTCTATATTGCTATTTTTTTAAATATGGCTGTGGCTTGGTATTTTTACCTTTGCTGACATAGTACATTTTAGTGCGGCACTATATTGGTAGATACCAATGGCCGCAATGACGCCAAGTCCCCCCCCTTTCCCTCTGGAAAAGGAGGATCTGAGTTCTAGAGATGTGAAACTGGGCAACGACTTTAATTTTGCCGAGAATACCCAAGCCAAACAGGCACTCTGGGGACCTTTAACACGCCACATAACAGTACGACATGGACTCTGCCGATTTTCTGCAACATGAAAATCCACTAACTTGGAGCTGGGTCGTACCCACAAACTTGGGCATACAGGGCCAGCACCTAACCAACTACAATACACACAGCCACCTAGTTCTCTATTGTAATACATTGTCTTCTTAAGATTTACATTTTTGAATATCACTTCAATTTCACTTCAAAATAATTTTTAATAGAATTTAATATATTTTATATAAATTCAGTCAGAGATTACCAAAAACTGTATCAAATGCTCAAAATAATGTAAATTGTTACGATGAGTCAATTGAATTATTCACATTTTAAAGACCCTACCTTAAATTTAAAGTGAACTTTTCAATTTCATTTGGAAAAAAAAGTAATAAATATATATAAATGTGCCTATGCATATAGTTTGCATTTTCCATTGTGAAAGTAATTGTATTTACCTAGAAATGTCAAATGGAAGTCATTTTTCGAAATTTGTAGCATTTTAATGAAAAATAAGTGATCAAATTAATGAAAATGGAAAATAATTGAATTATTTTAAGTTTCATTGTATAGTTTCTCTTGTCAACTAAGTGAAATAACACTTGCAAAATTATGAGAAGCATGGATAGAGATTTTATAAGTAGCTGATGATCTCTTGGATATTTATACACATTAGGCAAAAAACAGTTTTATGTAAATTATATTGTATTTTATTGAGAGTTTTCTGTATTGATATTCGTTTGCTTTGAATTTAGCTTTTTGGTTTGTGTCTATGGTATGATGATTGATTTCAACTAGAAACTTTCTGACATTATTTCCTTATTTTGAATGAGTTTTTCCCTTATCTTAAACTAAAATTGACACAAATTCAATTTCTATTTCATAGATATTAATCTGTTACACCCCAGTGGTTCCCAAACTTTTTAACCCATGGATGACTTTTTATGATCAAAATTTACCCATGGACTCCTCTTTATAGACAAAACTTGCCCACGGACTTTATAATTTTGACTTTAATATCTGTTACGAATATTAATAAAATTTTAGATGAATGTGGCTATAAGATGCTAGGTGTTGTTTTTTTTAAAATTATTATTAATTATAGCTTCTTCCAAAGTTATTTTATATATTATGTCATGTAAGTATAGCCCCCTCCCCTTTCCTACTATCGTTGTAATGCTTATACTAATGTCCCCATTTTTTTGAGATTTAATACACCAAATCTGCTTTTATGCGAACTTCTTTTATAATAATTCATTTAGCGCGAATTAGAAAATATTTGATTTAATACAGTGGTCTTCAAACTTTTTCAACCCATGGAACCTCTAGAACTCGAAAGTGCTTTCGTGGAACCCCTAAAACTAGAAAATGTTTTCGTGGAACAACATTCCATACACATATTAGAAGAATATATCATTAATATTATAGTACATGTTGATGTACTATATAATATTATTTTAATATTATAGCACATCAACATGTTATAGGCACTTTATGTAAAGGCAATTAAAAAAGTATTGCATTTAATATTAAAAAATTCTAATCTAATTTTTTAATGTAAATTACTCATTTATTATATTAATTTGTGAGCCAAGAGTCTTCTATCCATGCAATTATATTTAATAATGGAGGTATGTGCTTGTACAAACTATCGAAGTCCAGATCAATTGAGATTAAATGCAATCGCATTACATATTCTAAGTTTAATTTGTTTTTATGCTTTGTTTTTGTAGCCACTTAGGTTGAGAAGTATATTTCACTTAAACACAATGTCCTGAATGGAATTAAAATGCTTATAGCTGTGTGAGAAATCCGTGTATATTTTGCATGAATTTGCAACCTAAAATTTAAAAGCTGTTTTTGCTCCAATTTAGATAACATCGAATCTGTTGATAAGTTGTTTCCTATTCTTCATTGTAGGTGTTTTTTCCACAAATGCAAAAAAAGGTATATTTTCCATTATAAAAATTGTTTAGTTTTACGAAAAATTGTGCTAACGAGTGTAGAATTATCTCGTTGAACCCGAGATAGTAAACGACTTAATATTCTCAATCTAGTAGGAAGTATATATAAAGATAAAACGTGCGTGTTTTAATATTTCTTTATTATATTATAATAAAAGTTTAAAAAGTGTTTCAAAATAAATTTGTTATATATAAATAAAATTTTCAGTTTTAATGAATAGGATGATCTTTAGCTACTTGTAACTATACAAACTTCATTGAGAACATGAATCTATTTTGCATACATATTTATTTCTTCTCAGTTTTTTTTATTGTTACTCGTGGAACCCCTGAGTATACCTTGGGGAACTCCAGGGTTCCATGGAACACAGATTGAAGACCCTTGATTTAACATAATCCACTCAAATTCAGAGAAGAAAATTTTGCTTTACTTTTATATTATGACTGAATACGACATTGAAGATTAAGAATGCAATGTGATTTCCACATTATGATGGTTCCCATCATGAATTCAATAAAATTATTGAAATAAATTCACCTTAAGGAAACGATAACCAAGATATATTCCTTACGAAAAGATGTGCGTTGATTGTTAATAAGTGTCAACGAATCAATTCTTTTTTTGTGTAACTCTTACTTTTTTGCCTGATTTTTAAGTTCATGTGTAGTGACGTTTATTATTTTTTTTTTCAAATGATAATTTACTTTGTATTATATATGTACAATCTTAACGAAATAAAAAGGAGCTGGGAGCTTATGGTTTTATTTTTGCTGATTGCTCTCTTAGGACTAGAGCTAATCTTCCAATTTTCAACAGATGTGCAATACATTTTTCACACGTATTTTTCAATAACGTACCTACCTATCATGCAGAAACTGTATCAGCTGTATGCAGTAGCGCACACAAGAGGGGTGTCCTAGGGGTCCGGATACCCCCATAGCCCTTAATGTTTTCTCGATTGGTTATAATCCTATGTAAATATTACGTAAAATTTAACTATGTATTTGTTATTAATAATTAATTTTATTAATTAATGCTAATTATTTATTCAATAATCAATTTTGTATTGTTTTTGTTCCCGGAAAATCTACAAAATCAAAAGAATATGTTGGACGGCGTATTGGAGCATGATACCAAAATGGTGGACTTTCGACCCTAGACCAGTGAAAAAATTTTGTGTGCGCTACTGGCTGTATGTATATTAAATTTGAATCTAGAAATGTATTGGGGGTTATTATCTTCGTAAGACCAGTGTTTCTCAAGCTTTCAATATTTTCGACCCAATTTTCAATTATAATTTTCATCGCCCCCCCCCCTATATAAAATGTAAATAATATATTGAATTTAATAATGATATACTTTGACGCTTAAGCAACAGTACGACTTTAACAATAAATCGTGAAAATTATCACGATAGTTATAAATTTTGTGTGTAATATTTTATACGACAAACCCATGGAGTCACTGGTAATTATTAAACTTGTTGTTAACTTAATATTGTTAGATTAATCATCAAGTGCATTGTACAGTGCTGATACATTTATAAGTGTTTTATATCAGTGTAAATCCATATTTTATTATGTCAGAATGTATTTTGTTTTACTTCTCCTTTCAGAAAATTAATTTTTTTTAAGTAATTTTTTGTTTTCCGACTTGTTGATATACCACCTCTTTTGTAGGGTTATCACGCCCCCCCCCCCCGGGGGGAGGGGCCCCCCAGTTTGGGAAACGCCATCGGTAAGACGATATGTCTAGTGCTAACAGTAATATAGTAGTCTTACTCAAAGGTATGCGTTTATTGTCAAAAAGGTGAGAGCGTGCCAATCAAATCTTTTTACGTGCAGTTCATATTTTTTTCACAGGTTTTGTGTTCATGAATTAATGTCATGTTTAGTTGTTGTTTTTTTAAAATAATTTACTTAGTATGATACATATACAACCTTTGTGATATAAAATGCTTAAGATCCTAATATGAAATCTCAAGGTTTATTGCAGTGGTCTTCAAATTTGTTTGATTCATGAAACTCTAAAAACTATAAAACCCCATTCCTTTCTCAGGATATATCTTAAACTTAATGTATTGTAACATGTTGACCTACTTTAAATATTATTTTAAGTACTTTTATAATTGTTATTAAAAAATAAATACAATGTTAATATAATTTATTCACTAATATTTTTTGTCCCAAGTGTCACCAAACCATGCATTATGTTTATTTAGGAATTGGAATGTACTTGTATTTTTCTAAGCAAACTGTCGAAGTCTAGGTCTACTAAAATTAGTTGTAATCACATTTAGTATTTTGTGTCTAATTTGTTTTCACATATATTGTTCATATTGATATTAAAATGCTTATAACTGTGAGGAATCATGCGTGTTCTGTATAAATTTGAACTTGTTCTTCCTCAAATTTAGATTGTAACTTTAAATTTATTCTGTTCGCTCTCCTCCAAAGACAACACACCTTCACATTTATCGTATAATTCTTTCATTCCATAGTAATAGCTTTATTTTGCAATGCTTTTTATTTATACATAAAAGTTGAAAATTTCCAGTTTTAATGATTGAGATGAGTGTGCTTTAAAAATAAAGTCGGGTTTTATTGTTATAATTTGCAAATGTATTTCATGTTCAACACCCAATTTATTTCTGTATGTTTTATTTATTTATTTATTTATATTTATTATTACAAGCAAACTGTTTTAAGAATTCAATTTTTCATAAAAATTAAAATTTGGGGGTTTTGATTAAGTAAATAGAGATCACTCGCGCAGAACTCCTGTCAAATTTCCGGCGAACCCAGGTAGAAATGCTCTTGTTTATTGTATTATTTTTGCTAATTTCTCAGCAATAGAACTAATCTTCTATTTTTAAACAGAGGAAATATTGTCGTACCTCCATTTTGCGAGCTTTTTCTCTAGATCCAAAAACATTTTACTATTTAATGAGTATTTTTTCTTGTGATTCGTTTCTTTCTCTCTATTTTAAAAATATTTCTAGATGTTCGAAATTACACTCTGTTTAAACAAAATTTATGACCTTGAACTGGTTTTACTAGGCGTCTAACTCACGGAAAGCAATAAAATTGCGGTAATTTTTCAAACAAAATTAACAGATTTTATCAGTAATTAAATTTAAGGACACATATGGTAACGTATGTTTTAAATGTCATTAAAATTCATTAATTATTTTTATCAAGTTGAAAACACAGTGTACTTCTGGACAGTGTTTTTTGCTTTGTTTTTCTTGCAGATTTCTTTTCGAAGAGTAAGATACATAAAATAATTCGATATTAATTTACAAAAACAGGTGGGAATAATTATTTTTTATACTAATGTATAGTGCGCATGAATTTAAAATTTGTTTTATGTGGTTTATAAAGTATATTGAAAGATGAGTCTCTTTCTAATGAATTTTCTACTTAAAAAAGTTCGTTAAGGTTGTAGCGACTTCGTTAAATAGAGGTCCGACTGTATGTAATAGTATACGTATTTTTCGAGAACTTATGTATCGTATAAAACAGAATTATATAAGTGAATATCATGTTTGCATGTTTTTCGTAAGTATTTGTGTGTCATTGTAATGTTATTAAGTGCCTTGATCAGAATAGAAAAAAACACTGAAGATCGTTTTGCAAAAATGCGCAAATATGCATTTTATTTGATAAGAATGTAAACATAACAAGTTGATTAGTCTGAAATAACGACAAAGAGACGAGTATTTTTTTCTGAGGAGCGGGAAACAGCCTCTTTAATAGATCTTCCGGTATGAAAGTTGATGATATACCTTAGTAATAAATAATAACAATATAAAGATGTACATTTCATAACGAATAATGACCATATATACAAGTGACAATGCAATGGAAGCACTCCTCAGAAAAGGGCCGCAACACACCAAAAAACTGAATGGGTTTTTAAAAAAAAAAAATCACTGAAAGACTCGAGGATATCGTGAGCTCACAAATGGAATAACAAAACTAAACACTTAAGAACAATACTCTTTAAAAAATAATAATTTTACGGGTAAAATACTGACTTGTCGAAGCAGTTCCGTTTGGCATTTGCCAATGCAATATATGGAGGAAACTGAAATGTATAACAAAAGAAAGCAGAGCATAACTACTACATTTACAGCAAGAATTCTACACTTCGGTGTTTTGCTTTCAACTTTAACCGTCGTATCAAACTGATATGAATGGTTTTTTCTTTAAAATAGTTTGTTATAATGTAGAGGGTTTGTGATTGAAAAATCATCATACGCAATAACAATTTGAGAACAGGATAATCAATACTCAGACTGAGATTTAAATGTCGCGGGTGTTCTATTAGTTGCCGAGTAGTAGCGTATCACGCTTCCACGTCACAGATCCGAGGTACAAAACCTGGGTTGGTCCAGGTTGACTTAGCCTTTCATCTCTTCAGAGGGTCGATAATTGAGTACCAAGCTTGCTGGGGAACAAACCCTGACCGGAACATCTGCCCATGCATCTCAGTGCCCAAAGTCACGAAAACTGAGATGGGCACAGTAGGCTTTGACCCTTTCTGGGCTGTTGCACCACTAAGTTTCAGTAGTTCCATTAGTTATTTATCAGACATTTTCTAACATAAAAAAATAGATATTCAATTACAAATTGAAATAAACAACTTTTAAATTAGATTGTTTTTGAAGAAACTACAATGGTGGTTCTGTGTCAGCTATTTTATCTAAAGGAACTCTAATTTACAATTAAATCGAGCTAAATATTGATTAAATCCAAGCGGAACTCCAACTGGTCGCCAGATATCTACATAAAGAACGTTAGAATTTATAACTAAGATTGATGATACGCGTACTATACTATACATGAATCCTTCAGTCGATTCAAGTACCCGCATATCCAAGAGTCTTTCATGAGTTACTTGAACATTTAAGTACTTGTAAGGGGAATTCTTAGGAGTACACAAGACATTTTATTATTTATCCTGAGAGTGTTTAAAAAGTCTTTTTTTTTCTTTTTAATGTATTCGTTTTCATTTTCCAGAAACTGCCATCCAGAAAGCGAATCTCTAAGTGCAAGAAGCCAGGGAGCAAATCACATATCTTGTCTTCTTTTTTTTTTAGTCTGCAATCACTGGGAGGTTATGCCAGAATAAATATGAAGATACATACAAATTGAAAGAAATGGTATACATGTTATTTTACAAGCATTGAAGCATTTTTTTTTTTTACCTCTAAAAACAGTGGAATTGAATTTCACTTGGGGGAAAAAAATTCACATAAGATGCACAAATTCATATGCTTCAATAACATTTAACTGAAGGGAAGAGTTACAAACGTTAAGCTGTCTTTTACTCACACAAAAATAATTATTCCAAGAATTAAGAGGGAAAAAAACAACAATTAGGTCAGTTGGAGTGAAATTTAAATCATATGTACAGATTAATTATAAATACAAAATAAAGTTAAGAGTTAAATTTGGATAAAAATGCTCAAATAGTCGAGTAAAACTACAATACATTTATGTGAATCTTTTTCTTTTATTTCAATCTGTTCATAAACTTCATAGTTTGGACTATTTCCTTCCATTATTTTATGAGATCATGCTTCGGCACAGTACCATTATGTCATTTATACACAAAACACAAATACTCTTACTCGAGTCGAAACAAAACAAAAACAACATAAAACTGATTTCATGGGAGTTATAGATCAGGAATGTTTTTCTAATACCAGAAAAAAAAATATATATATAAATTACAACTTACAATCACAACTAGCTCACAACCTGTAAATATAAAACATATTTGACTTCGTCACAATGTCTTTCTGAAATATAACAATATCAGTCTGGGAAAACTATTACAACAAAGAAATGGAAGTGCAATATACTTCAACTGTATATTCTAGACAATTTTAAAAAGCGTACAATTTTTGACTAAGGAAAACAAAAGAACAGTATTGGTAGAATTTTTCGATTATAAAAATGTATAAGCACTAACAAAAGTTATAATTTTAAATTTATAACAATTTCGCTTTGATGAAAAGAGATGCAGACTGTGTATGTCATGGAAAACTATACAGAACATGCAAAAAAAGAAAGAACGCAAGAACTATTTTTTGGGACTTATCGCTATACATCTCAAACAGTCATTGTTTTTCTATAACGTTCTAGTATAACTAATTCCTATTGCTAGTCCTGTCATCTACTTTAAATCAAATACTTAAAATTTTTGAAATCTTGAAAACAAAACAAATATTTACTTATGAAGTTCATAGATATCTGTAAATCAATAACTATTTTTTCGCAACAAATATAAATAATCTTCTCTGAATGCATCTAAAAATCATATGTACAGAAAAATAATCACTGGGAGATGTACAGAGCTATATGCATCATAGTTTTCTATATGGTATATAATTTTAAATTTCATTATCAATCTCCGTTCTGAAACAATTCACTGAAGTTTTAATTTTAAATCAAAGATATGGTTCTCTAATTTTCATTTTGAAGCGTCAAAATTCTTTAGTGAGTCACACACACACACATTTTCAGTACTGTAGATCTAATTGTATTTGAATAAGATTAAGTCATATTATATAATAATAAAAATCTTCAATCCTGAAACAAGGAAAATACAATTTAAAGTTACCTTCATTTAATATTCCCCCCCCCCTAAAGGGGCCTTGTATTAAAAATCCTTGGTAACCTTAACATTTTACGAGGATGCCTTAACATTCATACATTCTCCTTAGGAGGATGCCTTAACATTACACGTTTTTTTTTTGCTTAGACATTTTGGGGCCCCTGAAGTATGGAAGCCCCGTGTCAATGATACGGCGGTAACTATATCCTTGATAGGATCCCTAAATTCGATCGACTGATGTAATTGCCATCTTAAACAATAACATCTCACCCCTATCTGAACCAGTTCATTTTGAAATAAAAGATAACCGAATATCTTTAGCATTAACTAGAGGCTCGATTGATTGATTGAATATTAACGTCGCACTGCTCAGCTACACGAGGGCTTTTTGGCGACGGCCCACGTAATTTTGAACCATGGTCAAAGAGGTACTGGGCTCGAACTCGTGACATGGCAAGCCACGATCCGATACCTATACCACTCGGCTACCGCGGCCACAACTAGAGGTTAAAAGCCACTTCAAGTAGAATACAAATTTTGATGCTTATATTCCTTTTAAAGCGTTAAAAATTGTCTCATAATTAATATTATATTCCGATTTTTTTTTCATCTATAAGACAGAGTACTACATCGTATTACACCGCTCATTTCCTCTAGAATTATTCAGCCACGATACCTAAGTGGCCGTAGTCGCGATCTCCCGTCCTGCGTTGCCGAATAGTCAGGGTCGTTTACCCTGCTGACCCACAGTCCCCACGCTGGCCCAGTGTGAATGTTTGGCGAATTGGGTGCTACTTAGTAGTATTTCTCGTCACTTGGTGACGGACTTCGCAATTTTGAGCCTCGATCAACAAACCACGTGTCGCTTAAGACTGATGTTAATTAAAATCAAATCGTCTAGATCCGAGATTGAATCCTCAAACTTGGGCGCACAAGGCTCAGCCCAACCAACTACGCCATCCAGCCTGCCCATCTAATATATATAGATATCAACACTTTTAAAACATTCCTCTGCCTGAAAACGTGTTCTAAAACTATGCTATGCTCTTCTGTATTTGGCGAAATTAACTTTAGTGAATTGTTTCAAAACGGAGTTATTACATAAAATAAAACATATCTAAAAACTGGCAAGAAATTAAAGAAAAACATGTCGTGCAACTGCGCAGGATTCGCATATGTGGATTCTTCCAAGTATTTTTCAAATGCTGGTCCTGTATGAAATACATCATATTTATAGTGCTTATTTATGTAATTACATCACCATAGTAACGAGTATAATCAACCAAAGATATGCCATATAGGGCCTAAATGTAAAGTTGAGTTATGAGTTTTTTTAGATACTCAAAATCGTTCAACGCGGAGTTATAAATTATTAATTAATATTTTTATTTAATGTATTACTTAATTTTATTAAGAATACACCTATTGCTCAACAAACATGAATAAATTCAATTTTAAATTCTCATTAATTTCTTGCCAGTGTAGAAATTTTTTCTCATCAAATTTAAAGAATATTTTATTCATTTGATCAGAAATTGGAGTTTAAATAGTACGATAAAAATCTGTTTTTAAATCATATTTAAAAACAGATAAAGAACAAATCAAAATATCAAATGTATCATAATACATTCATTCACATTATATGTCAGAAAATAAATTCCTTTTTTCCTATAGATTTTGAATGCACATTTCAAAAGAAATATTAGATTTATCTATAGTAAAAAAGCTAATACAAATCAATACAAAACAACTAGCAAGTACATGTAGTAAAGAAATTCAATTTCATAAGATTTAGCATTTTGACTGTCATTATGGGTAAGGCTTTAACAAGAATTCTATATTTTTATCTTTTGTGATTCTAGGTAAGTTAAAAAATTGTGACTGCAGATCTAAGCACTTGAAAGGCGTGCTTACAGAGAGCCTGTTGTCCAAAAAGACAGAAAATATGTTGGAGTGGAGAAACTCTGTTCGTACTCCATTTAAGTTCTGAGAATCCAAAACAAAAGATATCTGCCTATGTAAAGTGCTTGTCGTTCGAATTCAAATTATTTTTTTAAGCTTGCCGGTGATTGAGACCAGAATAGTAGACGTACGTCTACGTAAGTATTTATATATTTATAGATCTATTTATATAGAGGGTGTATTTATAGCTATGTACACGGGTCCAGCAGACATTGTGCGTCTGTGTAATGTCTACCATCTATCAACTGGATGTACACAGCAAAACAGCAGCACCAGTTGTTCGTGTTTCGTGTATCACTGGGCCACTTGAAGAGCCCAATAAAAAGAGAAAACTTGGCAAATAATTATGGAGGCACCATTTTCAATTATGTATAGGTTAAATTAAATGTGTTCTGATAGCACATCCCAATGATCACACGTACTTGCTTGATAACTGTTTGGCAAGTTCTGTGTACTTCAGAAATTTGGAATGAGGACTTTCGTCCAAAGGTGCTGGAGGTGCAAGTTCCTTCTGTGGTGAAGCCGGATGCACCGGATCACTTCCGTTGTTTCCTGTCCGGCTAGTTCCGGCAGACACGGTTCCGCACCCATTGCTGCTGCTTCCTCCAGGAGATGGGTTGGTTTTGTTGTTGTTACCTGAGGTTGATGGGGGCTTCCAAGTCGAAGCGGCTGCTATCTCCGCCAGGCTTCCATCTTTTACGAAGTGCATTTTGCTCAAATGGTGCCTGTAAGCGCCTTTCGAAATAAAATGCGTGTCGCAGAAGGCACACTTCATGAGCGAGTCTGACGCCGTGGCTTCGCTGCAAGCCCAGCTAAATGCTAAGATCGAGCCAGGGGTTGCAGGTAGATTTGGCCTCGACAAATGAGCATCTGTTTTGTCTAATAGTTTCTGAAGTTCTTTAAGAGGATGGTCACCCGCTGCCGAGTCCGAGTGTTGCTTCTGACGAGGAGAGGTCACCTCAGAGCTATGAGTTGAGGTGGGTGATCCCAAAGCACTATCACAACCACCGTCGGCATTGCTCATTTCAGATCCTTTCTTGCGGTGGGAATGAGATCGTCGCCTACCGCTGGATGATGGTGACTTGCGATGGGCATCGGAATTGCGCTTCCTTCTGGGAATGTTTTTGGAGTGCTTATCGGGGGATTCGAGACCTACAGCAGCCGGGCTGGTAGACATGGCAATTTCGGGTTCACAACTGGAGCTTCTCGATAAAGGCGTCTGTCTGTCTTCACTTTTAGGAGTCGGTTCTCTACTGCAGTCAACAAGAGGTTCATCGTCGGATGCAGCGGCCTTTTCTTCACGATCATCGCTATTTAAATCTTCAGACTCTTTGCTGCTTGCTTCCTTTTGTTGATCGCCATCTTTGGTTGACGTTTTCTCACTGTGATCACGATCGGAAGAAGGAGTGACAGAGCGCGCTTTAGGGGATGAGCTGCACAAGGCAATTGCTGCCTGGGATGTAGATGCCTCCTTGGACACAAAAACTGAAGTGCGTTCATCTGCTGGGGATTCTGGTTGGAAATGTACCGGTGAGCAAGACTGAGATGCACTACTTGGAGTGGATACACGATTCATGACGTCTTTAGCTGAAAGTCCAAACGATAATCTTAAATGTTCGTCAAAGCTAGGGTGTTTTTCAGAAGTGGAAGAAGATCGACTACGACTTTCCGAACCAGAAAAATCAGCCATTTCCATTTTGAAATCATGGAGCCTACCTAATGGAGATGTTGATTTTCTTTGCATGTCTACGGTACTTCTAAGAACACCGAAAGCGCTGGGAGAGCTAGATGGGTGCCAAGGAGGGTATACTTCTTCATCAATGCCTAAACGCTGAAGTATGCCCGTGGATACCGCATTCCTTCTACCTTTGCTTTCGAAACTTTTTTCAATTAATTTCTCGATCGCATTTAAAACTGATGTACTTCCCGTGCTCTCAACACTATCACACATGCTATCTTCTTGAAGAATTTGACCAGTAGAGCTCTTATTAGTTTCATCTGTTGCTAATTCCTGAGATGCTAAAGGGGATGAGCTTGGAGCAGCACCAGCCCCTGATGTGGTTGGAACATCAGGATTGGTATCAATACTTGATGATTTGGCTCCTTCAGAACCTGGAGAAGATTTAACTGATTGTTGAGATCGAGATCCCTGAGCGCAATTTTTGATGTGCTGTACAAAGTCTTTGGCATCTACTTTTTCAGTACACTCTTCACACGATATTTTCCCATCCACTACTTCGTTTTTCGCTGGATTAATAACATCATTTGAACTAGCAGGACTTTGCTTATTCAATTCCATTCTTTCCAGCTCCAATAGTTTCCTGACAGGTAGAGACTTTTTTCTTCTTTCGCGAGTTTGACGGCGCCTACCACCTCCTTCTGTTATTGAGCGTAATATGTGTTCCTTATAATGAGAATTCTTTACCATATGATAACTGAGTTCCTTAAGACTTCCAAATGCCTGGTCACACACTTTGCAAGTAAGAACGGCATTTACTTGAGACTGAGCGGCCATTTTATCTTCGGGTGTGCGCCACGAAATAATTTGTTCCTGACTTATTATATTCGTATAATGCTGTGTAACTCTCATGTGAGTCGTCATGTCGGCTAATGTTTTGAAAGACTGCCCGCACCACATGCATTTTAATATTTGTCGAGTTTGCTCGGCACCTTTTCCGAGCCACACGTCCTGACCACGAACAAGTTTTCTCGGAAGGGAAACGTTTTCTTTGATGACTGCGTTTGCTGCCGGCCCAGCTGAAGACGATGAAGATGATGTAGAACATTTTGCGGGTAATGGAGACTGGTGATGGTTGTGTTGGTGATTGATAACAGAAGTCGAATTTGGGGAAGTGGCTGGCAAAGTGGTCTGCATTCCTGCCATACCACAACGCGGCGATTGCTTCATATGCACAGTCATATCTTCCAGACTGCGAAATGATTCTTTGCACCACACACAAGTGAAAACGTCTCTCGTCTGCTCACTACTGCGACTCATCCACTGACTTTGCCAGGGATTTTGTCTACCTGCAGGTCTATAAGGATCAGTTTTTGAGCTCCCTGCACTGCTCTTTCGACCCTCGCTCATTTTGAGAGAGTTCAGTGGAGGACTAGCATTCTTATGTAAAAGCGTATTGTACACATTTGATCTATTGAGCGAAGAGTGTTTGGATGAGGTGCCTGAAGCATGCCCTTTATCACGCTTCTCAGACTTAACTTTGCCATTCCACATGGGCACTTCTGCCACAGTGGCTTTCACCATTGTCTTTGGCAAGTGCTTTGGAGCATTGTAGCCCCATGGGCTGCTAGGCATATGCAATGCAGCCTCCAATTTAGCTATTTTAGGTTGCCTGTGCCCGTCCCCACCCCTATGGGATCGCCTTCGAGGTACAGAAAGATCGAGAGGTCCATCTTGAGATATGGAGGGTGGGTTAAGGCCATTAGGCGTCATGGATCTGTCATCGTCAGTGCTTTCGTCTTCGGTGGCTCTCTTCACGCTGAAGTCTAGAGGTGCGTCTTCTTCCGTGGCCACACTGGAAGCCATGTCTTCCTCGCCCTCGTCCTCTTCATCCTCCGCTCCCTGGATAAGCTCGGGGTTGGAGATCGCATTTCTTGATATGTCCATAATGGGTACAGGGGCTTTGTTCATGAGTTCCATCTCTTCTTCTTTTGGAAGTGGTGGAGGAGGGGGCGGTGGTGGCAGCAGAAGGGGCGACGCAGGTGGGGGGAGCTCGGGAGTGGTACTGCGACTCGAATGAGTCGAGTTACTGTTATTGTCTATGTCAGGATCGTCGCCACCTTCACCAGACGCACTTTCGGATGGATCTTCAGAGTTCTTGTCCTTGGTCTGATCGCCATCCTCCCCTAAAAAGGAAGAAAAATTCTATCTTAGTAATTTGAATCAAGATTAAAAAGTGTGTTAGTATTCAGAAACCAGGTTCTGGATAATTTGGGATGGACTTATAAAAAAAATTTGTGCGATAAGTTTTTTTTTTTTTCACTAGGAGAGGTAAAACATTCATTTTTTCCTGCTTTTGAGCAAAATGTTCGACGTTCTCAAGCTATTGTAGCGTAAATGGTTTATGCGTTATTCACTAACACTAATTTTTATTTAAAACAGGACTAATTAAAAATATTTTAATTGAAAAGGCACTACTATTATTTAAACATACAGTTACTCCCGAGAATTTTATTTTATCAAATAATGAAGAAAAGGATAACGTTAAATCTTCTTAAATAAGTGAAAAAAGGAGATCATGCTTTACAAATATTAATAACTCAATTAATCCAATAATATCTTCCAAGAGAGTGGCAATTATAAATAATTTATTTATCTGAGTTGTATTAATGGTATAATCTATAATAAATTTTCACTAGCATTCTAAATAATTCTGAAATATTTGAAAATATATCCACCCATTTTTTTAGAAGTATTGAATTAAAAATTTTCAGAAAAGTAACAAATAGTCGACCAATATTGTTAAACAATCCCAAATGGAACAAAGAAATCCTTCTTCTAAGCAAAGAAAACTTTTTTAAAATAGTTAATTGTATACTCTACCGTAATAAACAAAACTAAAAGTTTCTTAAAGGAACTTAATCAGATCAGAGAATATTAAAACTTTTTAAAAGAAACGTATAAATATATTATTACTATCCAATTGATTTTTAAATGTAATTATATACTGGACATGAAATGAGGTACAATTTATAACTATGGAAAGGTTAAAAATAAGTTGACAATTACAAAAATCAAGTACAGTTTCTAACAATGAATTCAATTAAACTTATTATACTCCATTTCAAGTATAAATTACAAAATATTTTGTTGCATACTTAGTTGAACCTTAATAAAATGCAATCATAAAAGCATTTTTTCAATACTTCGTGCATTTCAACTACCATTTGTTAAATGAAAAGTGTAAAGATGGTAATATTTGAAGCGAATCAATGATTCCCAGCATCTTAATCATAAGGCGGGGGAAAAAATGTTCAAAAAGTAACGAAACTTAGTCTTACATTAAAAAAAAAAAAAAGAATGATCGCACTTTGCGATCAAATTACCCTTTGTGAATTTTACCAGCTTTTTTATTTCCCTCTTTACAAGTAAAGAAAAAAAAATCGCCGGATTTTTGTATTCGTGAAAAAAAAAAATCTTTTTTCAACAAATGAGATTAAAAAAATCACACGATAAGTTTTAACAAACGTGGCATCAATAACAGAAAGAGTTTCAAAATGAGAAAGAAAAATTTATCTCGTAATTTTTTTTAATGTATGGCATCCATATCACACGTCTTTAAAAAGCAACATCCGGAACACTAAATGGTTTAAGTAAAACTCAAATACAACTGGAAGAAAAGGGTAAAAAACGAAGTTTTTCCGCTAAGCCCCGTAAAATAACCCATCAAGACAAAGCTTGTTTTTTTCTAAATGACTTTTTGCCTCCCATCTCAAACGAAGACATGCAGGTAAAGCTCATTTTACAGGCGCGTGACAATAAGCCAATTTCGACTTGTTTAAAAAAATGACAGAAAACAATGAGATATAACATTTCTTTAGTATGGACATTAATCATATATGTAAAGTACGATGCAAAAGAAAATACGCCTGTAACTTTTTTTTTCCTGTCTTGCTTTTTTTTCCAGGTTTGAATCTCTTACGGGTGTTGTTGTCGAAACGAACTGGGATGGTAGTGTTTGAAGACTTGCCTCTAACGGGATAATGTTGAAAGAGTAGTTAGTCTCTCGAGTCTCTAGATCCATGAGACTGATCTTATTTGTGATTGTTTCCATAGTTCAGAGCTAATAAAGAAAGAGGGGGGAGAGGATCTTAACATTTACAGGATTATTGCATTGGGTTTCTTTTCAAGTTTAATAAAAAAAAAATTATGAAGGTATGAAAAAGGATAGAAATACACGTTGAAGAAAATGATAGGGAGGGAAGACAGGGGGAAAAAAAAGAGAGAAATATTACGACAGAGAAGATCGTAAATTAAGCGTATAAAATGACTGAAAACGAGAATTTTTACATAAATCAAATTTGATTTCAAGAGAAAGTTTCTAGCCCTGATAAGAGGAGAAAAAATCTACTCTGTAAAAAGCTTAAAAAAATTGTATAATTATAATACTTCGGGTGTGTTTTTATTATTATTATTTTTATTTAGTTCACCTTTAGATGATAAAATATTTATAGAAAATTACGCAGAATAATCATAATTCAAAAGCTAGGAAAAGTGCGTATTACAGTGATTATAACATGGGAACACG
This sequence comes from Trichonephila inaurata madagascariensis, assembly GCA_019973955.1. Lineage (NCBI taxonomy): Eukaryota > Metazoa > Arthropoda > Arachnida > Araneae > Nephilidae > Trichonephila > Trichonephila inaurata. The sequence continues at coordinate 210,333 of BMAV01022028.1, forward strand.
AAGGAAAGCAAAATCTAAATTTGAAATCGGAATTAAGAGTTTTAAAAAGGTATAAACATTTAAAATGTAAAGTTTAACATATTGTACTCGTAATTTTATTCATCCAACATGTATTATAAATTTTAAGCAAATTCGTTTTAAGAAACAACTCTATTTTGATGTAGTATTATAAATTTGATCACATAAAAAGCTTTATAAAGTTTAATTATGACATATTAGTTTAGAGATTTGAATATTTCGGTGAAAAACCTTAAATATACGAATCATTACTATTGCACCGTTTTCTAACAACTTTTACAGGAAAGCTTTTTTATAATTCAATCAAAATTATTACAATGTTTTCCAGTTTTAAGAGAATGTATCCCTATGAGCTATCTTATATTCCTAAATTGTACAACAGCAGAAAAACAAGAGCATCATGCAAATAGATGCTTAATCATTACATAATTTATTCGCGGGTCACTAAAGGAAAAAAAAGGGAATTTTAGTTTCTTCCAAGTCTGTTTTGTAACCACTGAGGATATAATTAACATTGCTCCTCTCCCTTCGGTTTAATTTTCTTTTTAAATATCTTTCTTGACGCCAAAATTGTGTTTAACAATAAATAAATTCGTTATTTTTTTAAAAAAAATAGAAAATAAATTGAAAAGTAAGAAAAATAAATTCAGATCCATGAAAATATTTAAAAAATAACTCCTCTTTCGATAACTAAACATAAGAACGATTGTTAATTTCCTGGACAATACAAAAGAAAAACAAATTTCCGATTTAGGCATCAGAAGATATATATGTAAATCATGTTTAAAAATCAAAACCAAAATGTAATTCACCATTTTCCAAAGTGCTAGTAAAAATATTTACGCCAAACTCGGAGCACCATTCGTCATTTAATGAGATACTTTAGTATCTTGTTATTTCAAGAAATAAAACACATAGACGAAGACAGTGATTGCCTAACGTTATCTAGAAATATTTGATTAAACAACGCTATAAAACCGATCGTAGGCGACAGTTACTTATTTAACATTGAGAAATGATTTAAAGTCGGAAAAAAATATTACAATTTGGTAATAAATACATTTGGGGAGATATGTCATTACTACTGAGCAAACACTGGAACCCAGAGAAAATAAAGTTATGAAAATCTATTTATAGATTTGACTTGTCACGTTTAAGTGTTCCTCCCGTGCACTCAGATATTAATTTTTAATGTGACGGGAATTAAAGTCCTCCAAGAAAAACAATAGAAGGAAAATATATTTACTAGATGGATTTCAATAAAGAAAATATTACAGTTTCGGTTCGTTGTAACGGCAAATACTATATACGGCCGCCCCCCGGTTGTCTGAAAGATAAAATTGGTGATTTCTAGACGTTTATGAATCACTTGTTTTACTTTGTTTTTCTGAATCGTTAATTTCGCGAATTCTTTGATAAACATTATTTAGAAAATAAATCAAATTATCATAATATATATGTATTTCATCCGCTTAAGTGAATCATAATTAAATTATAATTATTAATGCATAAAATGTAAAAGAGATAACATTCAGTTAAAAAAAATAATAAAATTTATACTTGTTGCAATGGCATTTTTTTTCCCAAGAAAACTAAAAATTACGATTGCAGTGATTTAATGATTTAATTAACGTTTGATAAAATTAGTGATGGGCTAACTGTGACCTATTTAGACGTGCTGTGTATCTCACCACCGATTTTTAAACAACATTACAGCAATTTTGAATTTCAATATTTTCAATAAACAAATAATTTAAAGACATTAAATAGTTATACATATGCGAAAATTACCTAAAAATTTGAATATTTTTTTAAATAAGTAAAATCTAGTAATGAGAAGTTTTATATACTAATTATCTAAAAAAACTTCATTTGCAAGAAATGAAACCCTAACCTAATAAATATGCATAAATTTATTCAATATAAATAGTACACATGTTCTTGTCTTAAGCAGTTCTTGTCTGTAGCTACCGCCAAGTCAGACGTATCAATGATACGGGGCCCCCAAGCTACAGATGCCCCAACATGTGCAACTACAGTCCCACTTACAAGGTTCCTATATCTAAAAAAAACTCCAAAGGAATTTCGATACAGGACCCCCAGAGGTCTTAAGGCTTTAAGGTATCCGACTACGTTCAGAACCGTGATTTTAAAAAGGCGCATAAATGGATAATTTCATGATATTTAGTGCCACTTAGATTAGAATACATGCATAAAATTGTTTAAAGGACATTTTGAAAAAAAAATTATTTAAATACAATATTTCGGCTAAAAACTAACTTAGAATAACCTTTTCTCAAAATGTTCTTCTTTTGTGAAAAATGCTTCTATTATAATATTTTGCCTGTCTATAGCTCATGAGTTTTGAAAATTTCACATTTTCAGAGTTACAACCCTTTGAAATATAATTATCGGCGTTTTTTTCTTAAAATTTCTCCCCTCTGTTGTCTTAAAACATGGATAAACCCACTTCTAAATTATATATTTCAAAAATTCTAGTTCAGCCTCTGTAGAGAGATCTGAGCTATATACACACAGGCACAATATTATTATAATAGAAGCATTTTTCTCAAAAGGAGAATATTTTGAAAATGGGTCATTCTATGTTCATTTTTTGTCAAAATATTGTACTTAAATAATTTTTTATTATAACAATGATCTTAAAACAATTTTATATACGTTTTCTAATCTAAGTGGCACTAAATATCATAAATATTATCCATTTATACGCTTTTGCAAAATCACGGTTCCGAACGTAGTCGGGTACCATAAAAAACTGAACAAATACAAAAAGTCACAATTTAAATCATAGGGGCGCTTAGATTATATATATATATATAATTTTCTTTGCGTTTTATTTTTTAAAAAATTATATTGAACCGTTAGAAAAAAAAATTTTTTTTATCGCCCTCAAAAAAGCCTTGTTCTTAATTTCACAAGATATACAAAATGGGCAGATTATATTATATACAAATATGTTCATAAAACTCCAAGATTTCAACAATACTTGTTGAAATCATTGCTTCCATTGCAAAGTTATTTTTAAAATGATAGAAATCTCGGAATTTAATTCCTATCTTTTGAAAATATATTTTTTCCCTCAAAAAATTTTTGTCTAAGCTTTTTTTTTTTTACTTCCAAATTAGCGATTTTGAAATGAAAAAATATAATAGTTTTTCGTACAGAAAACATTTAAGAAAAACACTTTTTTAAAAAATAATTACTTTTAAATCATTCCATTGTCTCTCTTCGAATTGCAAAAATTATGCAATTACACTATCATCTGGCGGCTAATCAAAATGTTCATGACTTCTTTAAATTGTTTCATTACTTAATTCAACGGGGGGAGAGGAATTTGCTTATTTTAGACAAATTTTCCTTCCAAATTTTAGAGGAAAGTGATGAAAACATGCTATTAAAAAGATACTTTGTTAATACATTTATCCCCTCTTAAATTTCCGGTAATCAAAAAAAAATATGCTTTCAACTATTATAGATATAAATATAACTTTCGATTAATAATTTAAATATTTCCCGTCGAATACTATCGAAGAAAAACGAACGTTATAATTTCGAGATAAAAGATTACTTAACAATTTGCTTAGTTCGTATTCAAAACCATGAAAAATTATTTCTAGTTAAATGACTTCAAAAGAATTAATCCTCTTTTATAAGTAAAAACAGATAAAATCATAAGCTAATATTTTCGATTCACAGTACAATCGTCCCTTTCCTAGAACTCTTTCAACAATTTGTGCAATTATCATTGCATCTGGAAAATATAAGCATTTTAATGGCTTAAATGGAACTCGATTAATACATCCATGGAATTATTAGGTTGATTAATATTGGTAGTCAATTTCTTCAAACTTTTTCTCACAAAAAAATGCTGTTTTCTTTTCCAGGTATCACATTTTGAAATTAAGCTAAATTTCTAATGTGGTAAAAGTGGGATTAAAAGCTTTTGAATGATAGGGAGGTGGGGGGAATGCAAATAGATTCTCCACAGTACTAATTTAGTATCCGAAACATTTATTACAGTATAATTTTTATTTTTTTATTTTTTATCAGCATTTTCAAAGACATTTTTTTTTTCATCACCTAAAATAAGGATTTTTTAATAATGTTATGGAATCTGAATTATAATATATCGAAGTTTTGAGAGAGAAATTTGCGATTCCCATCTAGTGAGAACCCTAAATTCAAAATTTCAAGCAATTTTTACGCTTAGAAAAGAGTAGTTTTTACCCTTAGTTTAGAAAATATTGAAGGCTAAACCTACAATACGGAAACGGCTAGATTTAAAACCAAAATAACTTTTAATAATATTTATTACCTATTCCAGTGAAAAAGGTAACATATTAAACCAAAAATATTGAAGACTTTGTTATCCTTTACCATTAAAGATGCTTAAAAGTTCATGACTGCATTTTTAGCCATTTTCCATTAAAATTATTAACAAAGAAATATTTTAAAAAATAAAAACTTTAAAAACTCGCTTTGAAATCCATAACAGTCTATATATATTTTTAGTATCGTATTTTCTTCAGAAAACTCTTCTTCCGTAACTACAGTAAGAATCAAAACTAAAGCTAACATTAATGATGTATTCCAAACACATGAAAAAAAGACTAAATTAGCTAAATTAGTATTAGCTAATTTTTCAATATTTCTTATCGGTTACTAAATCAACTTTATTCGAATTATAGTTCTTTATCAAGTAAATAAATCCAAGATTAATAAAGATAATGCTCATTAAATGAAAGAAATGACAGGGACAAGATCTATTCTCAATAAAATCGGATACTTATTTAAAATTATTGCTTTAACTCGATATTTAAAAAAATATCATACTCGATTTTGTAATACTTCCAGTATATTCAATGCCTTAATATTATTCAATACATTCAACAACGATGCATCTCAAACATTAATGTAAAATGTGTAAATAAATTAGAAAGCTCTCATCATACAACAAACGATTTTCAACGTGTTTTCCTCTTTTCTTTGCACTAATAGATAGCTTATTAACATCATCATCGTCATCATCATTATTACCTTTTTCTAAGCATTAGAAAGTTCTGTTTTTAATAAAACATGAATTAAGTACAAAATGAATTAGCTGTGAAAAAAGTGTGAAATTCTAAGAAAAAATATCCAATGTTTCATTCCATATTCATAAAACATTCCAAAGCAAAAGTGTTTGGGTAATTCCCTCCAAATTTTGAGAAACATGGCTGGTCAAAAACTTAGCGTTCTATTACATGCATTTATTTTAATTTAATACATATAAAAAATTATTTTCAATAAACAAAATGACATCCCGAGACTTAAAAAAAAAGAAGACGACTTCTAGAATCTAGAAGAAAGAAATCATTAATACATTACATATATTGAAACGTCTATTTCAAATAAGTAACGAAATGATCATTGTAAATTTCCTCCCACTTTATGATGGAGAGGTCATACAGACTATTACCATTCCAAAATTAAATACATTACGTAAACCTTTTTTTTTTTAAATAATTTTTATTTCATTTTATTTATGTCAAATAACTGAAATAATGTGCTTCAAAAGCAATCATGCAAAAATACAACTAAAAAAAGCAACTTTCAGAAGCAACAAATTATGAAGGTTTAAGAAATTATATAAAATTAGGACGCCCCAATGTTGTTACTATGTATATAAAAATGTTCCAATACAAAACATTTTTCAAGCAGTTCATTGCTTTTTCTCTCATCTTTCTAAATAATGTAAACCTGTTAATTTAAGCATGCAAAACACAAGCATGTAAATTGGACTTTCAATTTTTAGAGTGACAAATCATGGAAGTTTGGAAATTAATATGAATTACGCTGGCAACATCTAACGTTACTCTTCCACCACTGTGTATAAAACGAAGTATTTTCTGAGAAGTTCAATGCTTTGTCTTTCTGAATGTGATCGAGTGAAGGCAATCATCCATGATATGTAAACAATCACAGTCGTTGCCAAATTGCTCGAATAAAAATACAGCTGGTTAAACGAAAGGAACGACTTCCGTGGAATCGGAATACTCTCAACTGCTATCACGCAGTGAAAGTCTAAAATCACCTTTCTAGAAGGAAAATAACATTTCATTCATAGGAAAAAAGGTAAACATAAAAAACGATACGTTGTATGATTTAAGGTTAGAACTCATCGAAATCCTCAAAATAAAGATCTGTTTCTTCCTTGGATAAATGAATTGTAAAGAGTTAAAATGTTAATATAAAAATATATATTCAATTTTTTTCTCCACCATTTCTTCAATTACAACATCCGTTTAAGTATTATTAGCGTTTAAAAGGATTATACTTTACGAAAATCGGTGATTTTTCAGTTTATATTGGAAAGTAAATTATGTCTCTTTCCGCTTCCTGATGCAAATTAATTTTTTATTCTAACTAAATTGAAAGTATTTAAGCAATCTAGCATACGCTGTCAGTGTGTGTAAAGAGGTCTCAGGGGTGTTAATTTTGTCTCGAGGGATGAAATTATAAACACTTTCAAACAGGTATTCTTTTAAATTTAAATTAAATAATTCGAATCTTTTACACATTATTTACAAAGGATTATGGCTTCAAAAAAGTACAAAATGTTTGAAATATGATCATAATTTAAAAAATTATAAGCATATGAATATAAGAAATAAGTTTGTAATAAATATTCAATAATTTTTGCGTTGCGCACGCTATTTTCTAAAATAGTAGCCTATGTATAAAAACTTTATAGAATTATAAAATGTATCATACTCTTTAAGCCCTACATCATTTAAGAATAATATATCTTCTGTATTCCAAAATATTTGAAAAATGTCAACATTTTTCAACAATTTTTAAAAAAACTTTTGAAAATGTTATTTATTATTATTTTTTTTTTAATATAACTTTTTTTATTCTACTAATATAAAAGTACTACAGTGTAATAAGAATACATTTAACTTTACAAATCAACTTATAGCTAGTAATTTAAAGCTACTATTTTAGAAAATAGCATGCGCAACGTAAAACTTAAGTAATATTTCTTATAGAAATGTTTCTTATTTTCATATGCTTATAATTTTTAAAATTATGATTATATTTTGAACATTTTATACTTTTCTGAAGCTTCATTCCTTTATAAATAATGTGTAGAAGATTTGACTTATTTAGTTTTAATTTCCAAGAGTTATATATAGTTTAATATTGTTTATATAATATTTTCAGCTTTCTAGAGAAAGACAGCCCTATGCAGAGAGAGAGAAACCCCTGAGACTTCTTAAAGGTAAAAGTGTTTATATAAATTGGTATCTCTCAAAAATGTGAGAATTATGACACAAAAGGAAGCTTTTTGGAAACTTCTACTTATCTTATAATTTTTAAATTTTGCACACATATTTATACAGTATAAATATTTCAATGAGTGATTTTGTAAAAGAAGTTATTCAAAAATGTGCGGTTTAAAAAGGACATTTATTTTTAACGTTTGAAGAATTCCTTTTTAAAAACTACTCAAAATTATAAAAAAAAAAGTCTCGTTAAAATAACAATAATGCAATAAATACACATAAAAAAAAATTCAGTGATTTTTTTTTCAAAATGTTAAATTTAATCTTTTTTTAATAATTATGATCATAGGGAAAATAATGCATGAAGCGACACTCTACAAAAAGTATGAAATACTTAACAAAAGATTTAACTCATAAGTTTCGTGAAACACATCTCTCATACCGTTTATGTAAATTCCAAATCATTTCAAAAGATTTACGTTGCAAAAGGTTACATGACGAACTTTCACTATAAATAATAATTGTACGGAACATTTTTTCTTTGGGGATTGCAACCATTGGAGAAATGTTTGTTCTATTTAAGTATGTACCTCAATTTCTGATAAATTATTTTAAATTGCTAAAATAAAACTAACTGCCTAAAATAATATTAAAAAAAGTAGTGAAGAAATGCTTGATTTAAAAAGTATTAAAACATAAATTTTAATGATGTTAATCAAGTGTACAAATATTATGTAAGTAAAATTTTTTATCAAATTAGTAACAGTGAAAAAAGAAATATCACCTTAAAAAAATTGAATGGCCTGAATGCGAATACGTATAGCAAGAAAATTTCTTAAACAGGAAATGATGTAATTTAGCTGTTAATTAGCATAGTTTTTGTTCCAAAATTCACTTAAACATGCGATGGCTGTTAAAAAAATTCCTATGAATATTAAAAATACAATTGATTTATGCATCAGAAAATATGATTTATGTCCATACAGTTCATGTTTAAATAAATAATGTGTGATAACACACATCGACAGCAAAATAGTTTAAAATTTAAAGCGATAAACCGCAAAAATACCAATTTATTGTCATCTTTCAAAAGAATAGTAATTCTTTAAAATTAGATGTTGTGTTGATGAGGATTGATTAGCTTTTACATGTTGACAAATTATAATCAAAAAATTTCAAAAATTAAAGACTATAAATCAGCTTAATTTAAATAAACAATTTCGTTCTTAGAAAAAGGAGATTTTATTTTTCTTTTCGTTAAATAGAAAACAAACAGAAACGTTTTAATTGATGTAAATAATAAATGACATTATGTTCAAATTTTGTAAAAGGTATTAAAAAATGTTCTAAATAAATTATGGAATAACTTTTAAGGACACATATACATAACCGATGTACAAAAATACTCAGATTATATCTTTATTTTGATATTTTACACAGCAAACATCAAAAAATATTGTTCTATTCGAAGGAAAAAAACTTTGATGTATTTGTCTTCCAAACATATTTTGATTGGTCTGTTTGTGATAGTCTGACACTATTACATTGTTTCAGATTTATATCTCAGTAAATGACACACCATAAAAAAAAGAAGGAAAAAAAAAAAAAACATTTCAGTAAGAATAAGTCTGAAATATATAAGTTAGATTTATCAATCACACACAAACTACAGGTAATGTCCGACTGCGCCTAATTTAGAAAGATACCTTTCGGGTAAGCTATTGACAAAACTTAAAGAAGGTTAAAATGGAATAAACAATATATAATGATTACGATTTCATTACTATCATAAAATGCTACAAAAAAACAAGGTCATGGATGATTTTATATAAATATTATCCTTCTCGTCATATAATGGATTTGATTTATACTTATATATATAATAAAGAAACAGGTGTTTATAAGGGAACGCGCAATCAGGTCACTATTCTTAACCGGGGAAATTTTCTTTTTTACATCCATTTTTTTTGTACACATATTTTTAACCTAATAAACTTTTTACAAAGGAAAAAAAAAGAACTCTTTAAAAAAAAAATTGTATATACCATAATTTCTACATTTGAAAAAAAAAAATTAGGTTACTTTTCTCAGCTACTGTGAGGAAAGAAATCACCTGCAGGGTTGTAAGAATTACTTCATAAAAAGAAAAAAAGAATATCAAAAAATACATTTAGAACTCGATCGTGCAAATGTCGCTTTGACTTTTTTGCGGACAGATGTTTTTCTTTTCCCCCCTTTTAACTCCGTTCAAGAAATCTTTGTTGTTATTGTTTTTATTTTTTATATAACGGAACAATTTTTGACGGAAAGTAATTAATGAAATATATCAAGTAAGTACAGATTTGAAAACTTTTTTTTTTTCCTCTTTCACTCTTTTTGAAAGTGTATCCTATCTTTTAAGGTATCTTAGGTTTCCGTTTTAAAAAGATTATGCATGAACGCAAAAAAATTGCTATAACACTAAATACTTTAACAAGGCATCGTTTATTAGGTTCAGTCGATCATAAATAAAACCGTTTTGGCTGTCAAGGCTATTACGAACGTGACACAAATTTTAAAAAGAGAATCTAGATGTACAAAATTAAATAACATTGCAAAATGCGGAATTATTGAGGAAGGTATAAACAGATATTTAATTACCTTATAACATCAATCGAACTTTATATTCTACGGTTATTTAGCAATGTAACAAAAGTTGGATAAGGGAAAAATTTAACTTTAATAAATTGTATCACTAAATAGATTTGGGGGAATTTTTTAGTAAAAATATTTCTTCTGTTTACGGAAATCTGATTTTGAAATTAAAACAAAAATTACCGTTGAGGACAATATCACGCGTTTATTTTCTAATTATAGAACATAAAAAAAATTAAAGCATCGAATTCCATATAATTGAGCAATGACAGGTTGAATGCGTCAAAATAAAAAAAAAAGGAGAACATTTGTTGCAGGAAGGAACATTGGTAAAACCGATTTCCTGACAAAGCTGCAATGCATTAAAAAGGAAGACAACTAACATGATAAACATTACTTCAGTTGCAAAATGGTTAAGAGAGTTATATATTATTACTTAACAAAAAGAATTTTATGTATCTTATAACTATTTTTAATCGCCACATTTTCACAAAAACTAAAAAAAATATCAAAATATTTTCGGTAAGATACGAAAAAAAAATTTCAGTGCCTTTTTAACTGTCACACGATTTCCAAAGGGCAAAAACAAAAATATAATTTTTTACTTACTTTATAACTTGCCAATAAATCTTTCCAATATTTTCGAATTTAGACTTCAAAATTTTCCAAGTTACTAAAGAGGTTTCTAAAATCGTTCGATTTTGGCAATTTATACTGTCGTTTATTACATGTTCCAGTTACTATCTCTTCCGCAATTCATCTACTTGTGTCTGTTTGCATATCTTCTAATCATGCTTACAATATTTTTTTTTCCCTCTGACATCCATTTTAAACTTTTCTCCACAAAGGAAAAAATTGAAACAACTTTCTGTTGGTTTATTAGAAAAGTATTAACAATCTATGAAAAAATTATTATTATTATTTATTTATTTTTTCTCATTCCTTGCTTTTATGTGTACTTATACCAAAATCCAACATCAATATTTTCAAATAAAAGTAAACACCACACACAATAAACAAATAAGCATCTCACCTTTAACCGAACATCTTTCTTGGTAATGCTGTGGAGGAGGGGTGAGTAAACGGGAAATTTCAGACGATCGACCTTCAACTGTCGGTCGCAGTTTGAGTGACAGTTTCATTGAAATATTGATGCACAACGCCCTCTGGTGGCACGCACTTCATTACACTTAACCTATCACTCAAACCGTCAGCACGCACAGCACACAACTGTCAATTCTATCGGATTCGTTGTGCCTGGGCTTTACGAAGAAATTCTACTTCGAATTGCATTTGTTGTGATTATCCAAGAGATCGCTAAGGATAGGATACAAGAGCCGATGAATTGAGGAGTTACGAGCGGCCGGTGTATCGGGGAAGCACGCGGAGAAACTGGAGTTAAATATCCGATGTACATGGAACGGTTGTGCTAGTCGCTGGTCTGGCGGCAACTACGGACGGTCGGGAATCATCGCGACGATCGGGTCGTTCCCGGCGACCTCACGGGAGTTAACACTCGCCACGGGTTGCCAGAGGGATGGCTACACTTGGCGACAAAGCGTCACGTTGGCAATATGTCAGTATTTTTTGGAGGAAATTTGAAAAAATAAACAAATGTTATGCACGGAAAAAAACCATGTTGAGAATCAGAGTTACAAAGTGTAAAAAGAGATTTAAAACATTTTTGCTTTTTAAAAAAGTCTTGTAGGATTCAGAATAGTTTTCAGTTATCTTAATTATCCTTTTCTTTATATTTTTTTAAAGAATTTTCTTCTTTTTCCATATATATATATTCAAGAAAGCATTTTTAAGTGTGCCTTTTCCAACTAATTCAATCAAATTAATAAGTAAATCACAACGGATTGATGTTTAACAATATTATTGGTAGTATAAAATACATGAATTTTGAAGTAATTGAGAAGAATTTATTTTTTCTATCTATACTGCCTCGCAATAAGGTATTGCTTTTTTAATTTGACGAATTGACTTTAAATTAAAGGTAGTTTATATTCCTTATATCTTAATGCTATACACATATATTATGATATATTCTATCATCCATGAAAAATAATTTTAAAAAAGGATAAATTTTCTAAAAGATATTTCTAACGATATTAAAATAATTTAATTCTTAGTAATTAATCAATAATCTAAAAGGTAATGATACTTTTGTGCCATTTAATTATCCACAGATTTTTATAAAATTTTAAATATAAATTTTCACAAAATAAATGAAACCCATCACCTTCAAAAATTTTTCCAGTATTTTATTTTAAGAAAACCTATTTGACGTAAAGTTTTCTAAAAAGATTATTTTAAAAGACCCATTTTAGACAAAAAAAAAGTTATTTTAGTAAATATTTCAATTAAATAATAAAAACAAACTAACACATATCAAAAATTAAATAACGAAACATTAATCCTCACGGCATACAAGAAACATGTACAACTTTAAATAAGATCCACAAATATTTTACAAACTCACCATCGCAAACAATTTAAGTCAATTTCACGATGAATCGTCATCTAGAGATCTCACGCGATGCAATAAATTCACTGAATTGCGATCACGATGCCTTCTATATTTGGAGAACGAAAGAGCGAAAAAAATAATAGAGAATCCCATTTCTCACAGTTTGGCGTGGATGTCAACTCAGTAGGCATTACTTGCTTGATCGCCAATAATAGTAACCTCACCAAAAGCGTGACGTCACCGCCACGCGCGATAGGTCACCAACGTTAGTCCTGAGTAGGCGTGCAATCGCCATTGGCCAATGTTGTTGGAACTCAGCGGCCAATTGGAGACTGAATCTTCCAACAGGACCTTTCGAATTTGACACCCCTTGAGCTATTGGGTGATTATTGATCAAAGCTTGATTGATGGATTGGGAATAACCGGTCAAGAGATTATTTCTGGTCAATAAAATGGACGTTGACATTTGGTTTGGTCATAGCAGAAGCTCGTGTGGTTTACTTCCGTCCTTTTTAACAATTTAATTTTTATTATTGTTTATCAGTTTATAAATATATTTTGTTTCTCTTCAATTTATCTTTTACAACAATGTATACAGTGTGTGACAAAAATACGGTACGTAATAAAAATTTGCTTTTAAAAACTTAAAGCATTACGAATACTGGGTTTTGTTAATGCTAAAATTTTAAGATTTTTTTTTTAATTGCAATCGATTTTTTTTTTTTTTTTAACAATTTTTAAGCTGACAAATGGCTCCATATTTTTAAAAACCAATCAGAACAATCATATATTGAAAGAAAAAAATATATTATTATAAAATAATATATCCAGCTACATTCACAGTTCAAAGAATAATAAAATGAAATCCATGGTAAAAAACATTCTTTTACGTAACTAGAAAACGGTTACAAAATTATACCCATTTATTATAGTATTTTGAAACGTACAAGGAAGCAAAAGTACATCTTTTAATAAATTCTAAAAAAAATTTTTAAAAAAAGACGGAAGAGTAACGGATTTTTGAATTTTTCGGTATTGTTCACTTTAAATATCGAATGTTTTTTGTGTAATAAGAAGAAAGGTAAACAAAAAAAAAAACAGAATTCTTCATAAGCATATAGTTGGAACTTCCCGGTATAAGGGGAACAATTTTCATCCCAAATATCCTTTTTTACCATAACTATCCATTTTTGTTTCCAGTTTAGAGAACTATGACTCATACTTAATTTGCGGTCAGTTATTTTTTAGATAAAAATTCTATAAAATATTTTTTTTTTCCTTCGTGGGAAATTTATGACCAAATACTTTTTCCTCATTTCATTAAAAAAAAAAACTGACCACATCTTTTACGCATGGTTAAGTACAAGTATCCGCCAGCTATAATTGATTTTGAACTAATGCGTGCCTTACAAAATAACAGCTTAACATTGTCGACAGACCATGTACGACACTAATGAATGGTCATCGAGTAAATTACCTATCAAACTAAATAATGGAGATAACCAAACTCATTTTAAAAACGCACCAATAACATCATATAAATATTAAAAGCAAAACGGGGAAAAAAATCATAGTTGTAGCGATGACAAGCACTGCCATCTTCAATGAGCATACTGGTTCAACTGAAGCGTTTCAATTTGTGTGTGTATGTTTAATTTTTTTGCTCACATAACAATTCAAATAACCGCATTTACGATCATAATCATAAATCAACAGGAAAACGAAGATGTGTGTTTTGCTCCGTATTTTTACGGAGAAAATTGCGTCCATGGTACAATGAGCATTGGAGCCTATCTTTATCATCAAAACAAACGGAGAAATAACAACAACAAAAAAGTAGAAAACTCCATTGGAAAATTTCAGCTTAGCACTGTCGCCTGCCAACAACGATTGTACGGTTTTCCATGAAGTTTTTAATCCGCGTTGACAAGGATATATTATTTTAGGAAACAAAGTAGTAGCAGATCAGAGTTGACTTAACATGATATAAAGTCACGCATGGGGAGTTGTCCTGAAGAGGGGAGGGGAGGTTGCCTTATTTATGCCCATTATGCTAAGGAAACTTGTAAACGCGACGGCTTAGCGTAAAAAAACATACAAAGAACACCGCACCCTTATGCGGTTATTTCTTCTTTCTTTCTGCTTCTTAGGGTTATTTTTCTTTTTCTTAAGTTTTATTTCTTATCGAGATCACGTACTGAATTCAATGGGAAGCTATAAAGGGGGTTATTCACTTAAAAGTTCCATACCTCCTGCCTAGCAGCGAGATCTACAATAGCCACATTCTGTGTATTCTTTTGAGAAATATTTCAACATCCGATCTCGATAATCATGCTGAAGTTTTCTAAAATTTAGTTTAGTTTCTTCGAAATTCATTGCAGTAAAATGATATATTTACTTAAAAGAATACACGCACAGACAATGGTTTTCACGAATGATATTCGACAACACAGAATTAAGTCTGTATCTTCTTATAACATTAGAGAAGATTTAAACTCCAGAGATTTTTTCAGATAGCAAAAATACTCCAATTCAAATGATAACACACTATAAGACAGAACTTTCGTTTTTTTAAAAATTTATTTTTCATAAACAACCATAAAAGCACACACAAAGGACCGAATTTTAAAATGGAGAATAACCTTCTTATGTGGAGACTATTAAAAACTGATATTTTACTCCAACAGATAATTTAATATAAAAAAAGAACGATGTAGATTAACAGTTGATACCACAAGACATTGACGAAGCCAGAATTCTACTCTGGTGGTCCATCTACAACGCAAGGGTGTAAAACTCAAAGACTAACATGGGCCAAATAAACAAATTTTAAATTTAGGTGGGCCACAAAAAAAATCAATATTCATAGAAACGTAAGTATATTTCGAATAATACCTTATAATATACATAAATAAAAGAACATGGAAAATTTAATGTTTTAGTCCTTAAACTTATGACATCGCTTCTCTGGTTCTACTTTCCTATTTCGAGAGAAATTTTGATATTTTATTATATATTATTGTGTGTCAATATACTGACCGAGCCGCAAAAATGTTCGTTGTGGGCTGCATGCGACCCGCGGGCCACGAGTTTGACACCCCTGATCTACAAACATGATGTTCAGCAATCAAAATCTACCTCCTAAAAGCTTAGCCAATCAGAATGCAAGTTTTCAGAACATTCAACCTACAGACCAGATTTAATTCCGTGCTACTTCCGCATCATCAATTATGAAACTGTAACCATAATTTCGCTCAAAAGATTAAAATTTTTATTTGAAATTTGTATGCTCAGTATGTTTCTTCTTAATGTTTATACTTATGACGAAGAAATAGATGCACTTAAGACAGAGAGGAAATTTTACCACTTCCATCTCTACAATATGAAAGCTTAAAATAGCTATCGAATTTTTACAATGCGATTATTAAAAAAAAAAGATTATTTTCATTTAATTTTCCTATTTTGCCTTCCTTTTAAGTCTCTAATCAATTCAAAATTCCGTTTCTCCCACACTTTAACGACAAATAGATTTTTAACGTAAGAAAATAAAAACGCTTGTTTATTGAATGTTCCTCAATTTTAACTAAAATTTGAATGAAAGGATTTGAATGTCTTATTCATAATCTCACTAGTAGTGGAAATTTTTAGTTATTAGTTATTTAGCTTAAATATTAGTTATTTCGTTATTAGATTTATTTAC
>BMAV01022028.1:249084-261844 GCA_019973955.1 Trichonephila inaurata madagascariensis
CCATTGTGTGGAAGGGCTTATGCATGTTAAATCTGTGTGGCATTAAGTCCTTCTATTGGCGTAGTATGGAAGTTTGGAGAGGGGGTACCGGCTCAGGTATCATATTCATCACTTAACCGTTGTTCAGAGTTACAAGGCTCGTCACCAATAGCCTTCTTGTTGTTCTATAAAATGCGACGCAAATTAAAATCAAATCAAGAGAAAAGCTAACACAAATAATTATTCTGTTGTTGCTGTGACTAATGCCACCTGCTTGACGAAGTCAGATCACGGCTAAGGGCTAGAATTGTTACGCCTGTCGTTAGCCTTAGCTTGGAGCACCATGCAGATGACAGTACGATTTTGTTCGGTTTCACCTCAATTTAGAGGGAGAAAACCTTGAGGGTGGCCAGGGGCCTCCCACCTCTCTTCCTCTTCCAGCAACTTTACAAGAGGATTTGCGGCTCGACGGCTTTTTAGGGCCCCCCTGTCGCAAAGGCACTATACATTTACGAACATTCTTCTCCGGGATTCGAACCCAGTCCCTACAGCACCGCAATCAGCGTCGCTAACCACGATACCGCATGGGCGACAATATTCATTCTTTTGTAGCTGCATTGTTTATTTTATTTAATTTATTTATCCAACACCTGTACTTGTCATCTTGCCCATTTGACACCAAGTCTCCCAGTGCCGCCTTACGAAGACATTAGGTGGGTATTCATGGAGTCCAGTACATTGGAGCAGGTGGTCACCATCCATCCTGGCATAGCCACAGAACGGGCAGGCCTCGTCAGCAGTGGAGGTATACTCCCAAAAAGTCATGTCTGGTGGTTAAGCGAAAGCGGGCAACAGCCTCGGCACTTTCCAGGTGTCTCGGAATAGGACCCACAGTGGTCAGGGTTTCCTATGATTGTTTGTGGCTACGCTGTGGCTTTTAGCGATGTACCTCGGAATTCTGAACCATGGTCAAGTAACGAGAACGATATCTAAGCGGACACTCTGTAAAGATCTTATCCCAGAAGTCGCTTCCTCATCATCTTGTCTACCTAAGGCTGTGGGAGGTAACGATGAATGACCAAGACTCTCCATGATAAAAATCTAATTTATTTTTATCAATTATAATATTCCAGAACTAGTAATCTGTAAAAGGAAACCCTTGGAGTGATATAAAGAAAGCAACTACCTCACGTGAATAAGCGCACGAAATCAGCTTAGTTTTCTTTAGCTTAGCTAGTTAGAAATTAGCTTCAATCAATCCTATCCTAATAATTCTGGATTCACTAATTTATTCTAGTAGCCAAAATCCGTCCTTTAGTCAAGATGCGTAATTCTAATTCTTACCATAGTAATTCTGCGTTCAGATGCTCTGTTCCTTCTGACCTACGGTTATTAAACTCTAACTTTATATACACTAACTAATTTGCATCTCAGAGTTTTTTCTTAAGAGGGATAGCTGAGAAATAAACGCGAATGCTAGCCCAAAGATTCCCCAAGATGATTTGTTGCTGAAAGTCGCGTTAAGTCTCGACTCAACTCCATTCTCCATATTTCTATTCCACGCCAACGTGAGGCATTTAAGCCCCGAGAGATTTAATGTACATCATCCCCTGTATAAGTAAATTTTTAGAGGCTTTAAGGGAGTGATTGTTTATTAGCGTCGTCCCATAAGCCAACACGAGTTCTATTGGTGACAGACCTCGTAATTCTTAATCGGGGTCAAGTGAGATGGTCACCACCAGAGCAGGCACGTTACTCTTCAAACTCCCACAACTCGCCTATACGATGATTTTGAGTCATGGCAGATCGAACGTGTATCAGCCTCTCTCCACAGTGGTTCTTCAGTGACACTAGGACTTGAACTCGTGACACATCGGCCCCGAGCCGTGTCTTTAGTGGTACCAGATCTCGGACTCGTGAACTCTCAGAAACAATACCGATCACAAATTCACAAACAAAGTCACTTACGATACAACACTAATTGTTATTTTACTTCAAAAGAAAGCTTGAAATAAATTTTATTTTGAATAATAATAATAAAAAAAAATTATAAGAGGTCATAGTGTTACGATTCATTGTTACACATTTCGGTTAATTTTTCTCTATTATGTTTTACGTTGAAATCAATTAACTGATATCATGTGATGTAAACACGACAGCGAGAATTTCTTACATAGCAAAGTAGCTATTATTAATAGCAAACTGAGTTCTCTAAGGCCAAAGCTCCATAATTTATTTTTTATACAATTAATAATTGGAATGATAAACAATGCATAACGCTTCAATTTTGAAAATTTTTCTCTCTCTATCTCGTTCTTCGTCAAACAAATATCCAGAAAAACAAATTAGTCTTGCAAATATTGGTAACTTTTTAAAATTATATATAACATATCAATGATTGTTTTACAGCGAGGCAGTGGCGCACACAAGGGGGGGTCCTAGGGGTCTGGACCCCCCCCCCCCCCCCCTAGCCCTTGTTTTTTTCCGATTTACACAATTTTAAGTATAAAAAACGTAAAATTCAATTAAATATTTTTTATTTATGATTAATTTTATTAATTAATACTAATTATTTATTCAATAATTAGTTTTTTACTGTATTTTGTTCCAGAAAATCGACAAAATCAAAAACAGCATGAAACAAGAATAGTTCTCCCCCCCCCCCCCCTTGAAAAATTCCTGTGTGCGCTACTGCAGCGAGGTATTTGAAAGGGGGAGGGAAATAATACGTGCCAGCAATTAAATAGTGCAGTATGAATTTTTTAAAAAATATATAAGTTATGAAAATGTAGAAATTAATATTTTCCCCATCCTTTTAAGAAAAAACGAAATCACAGCCACTCTGAGGTATAAATCCTTTTAAAAATACTACGAAACGATTTAAGCTATGAGATAATGAAAAAATACGAGAGAATTATTTCAATATCTTAAGTTTGTAAGTTGAGAAAAGGAAGGAATTATTAGTAGCAAAAAGTGTGAGTTAATATTTCATTAAAAATAAATTGTTTTGTTTGGTCCTTTCGTTGGTCCTTAATGGTTTTATCAAACTTGTCCCCAAAAACTTTCAAAAACTTTCATAACCAAATTTAAACAAAACGTGAAATAACAATGTTAAAAACGGAAAATGAATAAAAAAAAGTGAGAAGAGAGACAGAAAGATATAAATCTGTTTTATGTCACAAGTAAAAAAATAAAAAGAGTAAAATGTTTAGCATCTTTGATGCACTCGGAATTCAAGAAAAAACCGGTTGTCATTATAAGTAACAGGAATTTCATCTCGGAAGATTTCTCCTCTGATTCATATGTGCATAAGAAATAAATCTTGTACGAAGTGTGTGTCACACTTACTTATGCAACCCGGAGACCTGTCAATTCATATTGACATTGAATTATTTTGATGACAGATACGCGTTCTAATGCGTAATAAATTTTAATCCTACATTTTACATCATCAGGGACAAACGAGACATTATCAAGAGACGATGACGAATCGGCTTCTACTTTTATCTGAAATCGCAGACATTTCAAAATTATTCAAGTGAGTTATATATTAGCGTCACTCTATAAAGCAACACTAGGGCTATTGGCAACAAACCTCACCATTTTGAACCAAGGTCGAGTGACTAGGACAACACCTGAGCTGGTACCTCCCTCTTCTAACTATCACACCAACTAAAGGACATGGATCCGCGACAAACCTAAGCAGCACTGGTCCCCTCTACACTGCGGGTCTTCAGTGGCACCAGAAGTCGTACCCGTAGCACTCCGGTCAAGAGTTTGTGACCATAGCTACTAAGCTCCCCAACCTTTTTATCGCCGAGGACCGGTCAACTTTTGATAACTTTAATGCGATCGGCTGAATGGGGGTGACAGAGTGTAAAATTAGTCTCACTGTAAAGCTGCACGAGGGCTATTGGCAACGGACCTCTTCATTTTGAACCATGGTCAAGTGATGAGGATGGCACCCCCTCTCCTAACTACCACATTACACCAACGGGAGGACGTTTAAGCTCTCGACAGACTTAACATGCCTTGTTCTCCAACATGGCGGGTCTTCAGCAGTACTAGGCTCGAACTCATGACCCGCCGGCCACGAGTCCATTACCTTGACCACTAGGGTATCGCGGCCACCACGAGTTCGCGACCATGACTACTAGACCAATGCACCTCAACCGTTTCATCACCGCGGCCCGTTAATCGTCTAATAATTTTACCACGGTGCCCTGGTGGGGGGCGGGATGGGGCGTTGATTGTTTATATTTTAAATTGTTTTGATTTAATAATTTTAGTTTAATTGTATTTAAACATGCCTTCGAAATAAAATACAATTACACCAAAAAATATGCTGTTGTCGTGTGTTTCATACTTGGATACATACGAAAGATGGATAAACAGAAGCATACAATACAAACACAGAAGAATATAGGCTTTTTATTACAAACGATGATCCCAGTATAGAATAGAAAGGATGCGCTGCTTTCCATTCGAGACGGGAATCCATTTCAGGCGAAAGACCGATTTTTTTTTCACGGAGATACATACATGCCTTATTCGGGATTCGAACCCGAGCCCACTCGATTGCAGGCCGAGTGTCATAATCACCATACTGGGTGGAGCGGCGCCAAAAATATATATGAAGTGGTTTAACATAGATTTCCATAAAAAGTCCCACAAACTTGAAAGAAATACACTTTTGTGAATAAAATGGAAATAATTTTGTTTCTTTCGCGGCCCGATATTATTTGAGCCACGGACTGAGGGTTGGAGACCCCTACACTAGGCTACCGCGGCCACACAAAGCTATTGAAGGCCCGACTCGGCCGTTCCAAGCATTAAAAAGCAACGGCATCGCCGAAAACGCATTCCTTTTTAATTGCCAGAGCCTATCGTGACACAATGAGCATCATTTAATTATTAAACATATTTCATAACGCCAAAAGTCCTAATGATGACATAAATCAGGCTGCCCACTGCCATTGCTCACGAAAGGTCATTCAAGAAGCGCAATTACGAAGCACTTTGTATCGATAACTCTTCGAATGTGCAACTCCATCGCCGTGGCATAAAATTAAATGTTATTTAGGAATAACAAGAAGCGGTGTATAAAAAAGGCGATGTTTTCCAGGAAACCCCCCTCCATCGTATGATATAAAGGAAAAAGATGGTAGGGGGAGAGTGTCATGAGACACAACACTAACCAATCATACAGCCTGGGCTACTCGGCGCCGCGTTTCGCCCATCCAGGTGATTGATAGTTGTGAATCTTTAGAACAAAGGCCATCCATAATGGTTGCAACCAACCTTCGCTCCACGGGTTAAGGCTGACTCAGGCTGTGGATTCTGTCTTATAAATTGCGGTCAGTCAGAGAGAGTGGACTGACACATCAAGTACCGTGATCCGCCCAAGGGGTCGTTCCTTCAGTGCACCGGGACGTTGCTTTTAGGTCATGCATTCCTCTCGGGAAAGATGAGTCCGAAGTGCGACTGGAAATAGACATTTTAGGTTAGTGAACTAAAGAAAAGGCAATTCTACGATCAGATTCGATGGGCGTGTACTGTAATGCATCCAATGTCTCCGACTGTTGTTGTTACTGTTTTTTTATTTAAAGAACTGGTTTTCTTTTTTATTTTTGGAAAAAAAACTGAGAATGACTGCTTTAAAAATTCTATAAAATAGAATTCAAGTAACAGCTTAGAAACTTTTAAGTCAGATGTGGTAGTATCAGTGGCGAACAAGGGAATTTTTCAATGGGGCTCCATGGTCGAAAATCCACCATTCTCGTATTATATTCCAATACACCGCCCAACATATTCCTTTGATTTTGTCGATTTTCGGAAACAAAAAAACAGTAAAAAATGAATTATTGAATAAATAATTAGCATTTATAAAATAAAATTACTTATTAATAACAAATACTTGATTAAATTTTATGTACTATATACATAGGATTATAAGCAACTGTAAAAAGAAATCAAGGGCTTTGGGAGGGGGTTCAGACCCGGCCCCCCCCCCTCCCTTGTGTTCACCACTGGGCTGGTATAGTGATTAGTGACGCTGACTGCGGTGTCGTAGGGACTACGTTCGAATCCCGGATAAGGCATGGATGTTTGTAAATGTATAGTGTCTTTGCGGCATGGGGGTCCTTTAAATAGCCGTCGAGCCACAAGTCCTCTCGTGAGGTTGGTGGAAGTGGAAGGGATGTGGGGCCCTCTGCCCCCCCCCCCCCAGGATGTCCTCCCTCAAAATTGAGGTGGAACCGAGCAAAATCGTACTTTCAACAGCAGGATGCTCAAAGCTAAGGCTAACGAAAGGCGAAGAAATATTGCCCTTAGCCGCGATGAATTTCGCGGGCCTTGATCTGACGTTACTGTTGATTAGATGGCATAAGTAAGAACAACATATTTACAAATGATGAGAAATCGTAGAGACTGTTACTTCCTCTCACGAGAGATTTCGGAGGGGAAACATACTTTGCATTTTTAAGAAATGCACTTAATTGATGTTAGTAGTAAAGCATGATGCTTTATGTTTAAAATAGCCTTTATTCTCTCACTTCGCTCATGGTATTTCAGAATGTTGTATGAATATTTATTGTTTTTATAAGATATTAATATATTAGTTCTAGTATTAAGCTTTTCGATTGAACAGAAATAAATGCTTATAGACCCAGCTTCTTAAAATTGAAATAGACCCTTCCCCTAATAAGAGTCGATTTCTACCAAAACCATTCTTAGCGGATCTCTTCTCAACAAAAGGAGCATGCCTGCCAAATTTCTAGTCTGTAGGTCTAAGTTCCGGAGACGTCGTGATTAGTAGGTGAGTGAGTCACCTTTCTCCTTTAATATTTGAAGTTTTTTACTTTAAACAAAACGCGCGATGCATAAAACGTTAATCTCAATATCCTCAGAGATTTAGCTTGAACCCGATAACCAATTATTTGCAATGCTTATCGAATTTCCATTTTTGTGATAAAACAAATAATATAAAAGAAAATTTTCAACGTCAATTCCTATTTCGTTAGAAAAACGAACTGGCGCCATCTGTTGCAGTAAGTTGTAACTACGACAGAAATTATGCAAAATAAATTTAAAAAAAAAATTTGATTAATGAATTAATATTTGAAAAAACTGCATTAACATCACGTGCCGTCCACTACGTTTAAAAAAAAGTATTTGAACACGAGTTAGTAATTTAAAAGTTCTTTTTTATTAACGTTTGAAAATTTGAGCAAGATATGCATTCAGTGGCGCACACAAGGGGGAAAGTGTCCTTGGGTTCGCACCCCACCAAAAGCCCTTGATTTTTTTTTATTGATTATAATCCTATGCAAACAGTAGGTAAAATTTTATTGAGTATTTGTTATTAATAACTAATTTTCTTTATTAATACTCTAATTATTCATTCATTAATTAATTTTTTAATGTTTTTTGTTCCCGAAAATCGACAAAATCAAAAGAATACGATGGGCGGCGTATTGGATTATACAAGAATAGTGGACTTTCAACCTCAGAATTCCCCCTTGGAAAAATTCATGGGTGCGCTACTGTATGTATATAAATAAATAAATAATTATATATAGGGTGAGAGTGAATTAATAGTAAAAATGGAATAAGGCACAATTAATACTACAAAAAAAATTAGTTGAAAAATTTAAATTCAACAAATCTTTCACTTAATGCAAGTTTGTATTCTCTGCCAGCATATGATAACATTTCTCACTCATATCGTAGACCGAGGTAGCCTAGTGGTTATGGCCAAGAACTTGTGACCAACGCGTCACGAGTTCAAGTCCTAGTATCAATGTAGGGACCCCGTGTAAAAGTGGATGATCCAATCTGTCGAGGCTCAAATTCCTCCCACTGGCGTGGTGTGATAGTCTGGAGAGGGGGATGCCAGCGCAAGCGTCGTCCTCGTCACCTGACTGAGGTTCAAAATTAGAGATTACGCCAATAGCCCACGTGTTGCTTTATAGTGTGAAGCTAGTATAACCTACGTATATTGTACACTTATATTTAAAAAAAAGAACTAGGCGTGTAATCATCTTAGAAACGATTAGAATCGACGTAATAAGTATATAAAAAACGAAAAGGTTATAAGAAAGGAAATCAAAGGTCCATGAAAGTGTGCGAATTCATCAAGAAACCCTCTTCCCTAGTGACTATTAAAACCATCTCTTTCTCACTTAAGAACTATCGCAAGATGGAGATGATACTCAAACGAGGCACACAAAAACGAATATATATATATACATTCTATTTTTTTATTCCTCCCTTTCCAAAGAGAGCGAGCTTCCTCCCCTTTTTGCCGAATGCCATCTGGGGCCTCCACATCCATCCTTTCCAAAAGGAAGCAACAATCAAAAACTAATGGTTGTCAAATGAGCAGGTAGAGTCCTCCAAGAACAGACCATCCCGGGGCAACCTTCAGGCTCAGGTATCGTTTGTCATCGACTAATTGCCACGTTTAGAATCGAAACCCCAGTCGTCTACTCACCATTATCATCCACTGCCCCCCTCCCCCCTTCGTTCTTTTTCATTATTTATTTGTTAAGGTATAGGAGAACCTATTCCGCGGAAAAAAACCATTCGGGCATGGTAGGAAATGTTCCAACCTGTGACTGACAGGTTTCGGGTCTAACGTATACTGATTCGGACGAGAGATCATTAACTTTCAGGTGACTTTCAAGCGATTTTAATGATCAGATGTCCCTCCCTCCTCGATTCGTGGCCATTTCCTTAACTCTCTTTTTCGTTTGGTGTAGCATTTTTTTTCCCTTTCCTAAACTCTTAACTTTCTTTTTTCCCCCTTCTTCTTGAGGTCCCTTATCCCTTTTATTCTTACCTTCCAGTTTCGCTTTTATCATTAAGACTCAGCGGGCTTTTGGGTGCCCCATCGGCGTAACAATTTAGATGTTAACATAAGTAACGGTAGGTTTAGGGCCGAGGTAGGAAAAAAAATAGTAGGGATTTTTATTTTCCAAGATGGAATCTTTTTCCCATCAGATTGCTTCGTTTACGGCTACGAGATGGAGGCGCGATTTGGCACTTTTTTCCCTTTCATTCCATCCCTTTTCTTTCTTGAAGATGAAATCGAATTACACCAGTACCAGTTTTTATTCGCGAACTATCTATCTACTTTATTTAAGTTAACGAGAAGTTGTCCTTCACAGGAGCGATGTAGAATTTCTACATAACAAAAATTAAAAGTGATGATCTTTATTTTAAAATTATATAACGTGCCCACCCCATAATTTATGAACAGTATTAGCTATAGTCTTAAAAGTAGGTTCTAGATATAGAAAAGTTGACGTGCTACACGAAAAAAAAACGTACAGCGCCACCTGGCGGATAAATCGGGAGTGTTTTTTTTCCTCAAAAACAGTACGAGATACTTGAAACTAAGTAATATAAAAAAAAAATTTTAAGTCAATTCCTACTTAGATCAACAAAGAAAATTTTTATTTTAGTTACTTTTTATTAAATAGTTACAATTAATATAGATATAAAAATTAATATTAATATCGCATTGTCATCCAAAACAGTCGTGTATATAAAATTTCAGTTCAATTGAATGCATTAAAACGTGAGAAAAAAAAAAATCTTTTCAAATTTTGACATAAGTCGCCAAAAATGATGCCAACGTGACTGTACTTGTAATTATTTGAATAATTAGTTTTAATCAATTGATTTTTATTAATTATAATTAAATTATTGTATTGTCATCCAAAATAATCATGTATATAAAATTTCAGCTCAATGGAACGCTTTAAAATGTATTTTATTAACGATTGGAAATTCCACCAAGATAAATAAATATATAGAGAGTGCAAGCTAATAGTGGGAATTGAAAAGATGCTTTACCATTAGCAATTATAAAATATTTATAATATTGTTACAATCTGTGTAATACACATTAATATCTGATCATTTTCCCAAAACCACTATCTAATGAAGATAACGAAATAGATCAAATAAAATCTCGTATTAATTTTCTTAAAAGATGTTGCCACAGTAAATGTAATTATCGCGCAAAAATCTGCTCTCATTAGCAAACGGACAGTAAGCATAAAATTAATCAAAACAAAAGATGCTGCGATTTTTTTTTCTTCTAAATATTATGCACTGCATGAATATGCATTAAAGGTATGGAAAAAACTACGTAATGAACTTTTTTAGTTAATGAGTTTTTCAGAATGCTCGCAGTATTGAAAGGAACGTATGTTAATGAAGATAAGCTAAAAAAGAAGGAAAGTATTACAGTATCCCCCCACATTTTTAATGAATATAAAACAATGAATCCGTAAAAAAATAAGAAAAAAAATTTCAGAAAGAAGCTGCAGCTCTTGTATGATGCAGAAATGTTTATAAGAAAGTTTTAATATGTAAAAAATAATGAAGATAAATCTACATATATATAATTAAAGAAGTCTCTTAATCAGTAAGAATCGGGTCGCCACTGCACCCTTTCAGTAAAGGCCTAAATTAATATCACAAATTTAAAATTACTTATTTATTAATTAAAAACGGAATTAAAAACACAATGAGTCATCATGAAAAATATCATTTGAGAGTTGAACAAACGCAAATAGAGATTCTTCTCCGATTTAGAATGGTGGTAAATGATGAAGAACCGCACAAATTCATTGTTACAACGCACACGATGAATAATTTAATAATTAAAATAATATAAAAAAAAACTTGCGAAGTAAATAATGCTAATGGTAAGTTTTTAAAGTCTATGTCATGAGAGAAAACATATTCCAAATGCATTTCATAAATTGTTTAAAAAAAAAAAAAACGCTCTCTAATTGTTTAATAAAAATAGATTATAAGAACATTGTTTTTCAAAGTAGAACTCTACAGTTTTTCTTGGTGCTCTTCAAAAAATAAATAGTATATAATTCTTACGTACGTACCATCTGATGTCAGTCTATTTTGATATGAGGTAGGATTCAAAAGTTCCCAGGGACTGAGCCCATAACGCGAAAAGGTTTTGTAGTTGAGTGACTATGATTACGTTTCTGTGATATTGCATTCATCCCCATTTCTAAGAGTGATTTCCCCTAAATCTGATGGTCTGTGGCTCACCATGGCGTCGTATTTTTTTTTTTTAAAGCGGATGCATTTAGCAACCGATGATTGAAAAAAATGACGCTTGCAGGGCAGAGAATGAATACCAAATTTTGTAGAAAGTATATTTTGTAGAGTGTTACGGATACAAAGACTTACGAAATGTAGAGCAGTGATACATTATCACGAATGCAAGCTTTTGAGTTGCATCGACTTTTCAGGGAAGGCAGGGAAAATGTCGAAGACGATGAATGCTCTGGACGTCGGCAGACTTCTCGTATCACCGAAAACATTGAAAAGGTTTCTCCAGGAGGTACGTTAGATTGATTGATTGAATATTAACGTCACACTGTTAAGCAACACGAGGACTTTTGGCGACGGACCACGTCATTTTGAACCATGGTCAAGTGACGTGGACGACACCTGTGTGAGCTGGTACCCCCCTCTCCTAACTACCACACCACACCAACGGGAGGACGTTCCAGCTCTCGACAGATTTAACGTGCATCGCTGCCCTACACGGCGGGTCTTTACTGGTACTGGGTTCGAACTCGTGACAAGGCAAGCCACGATCCGATTCCTATACCACTTGGCTACCGCGGCCACAGGAGGTACGTTAGAACACGATTCAAAAAACGACGGGGTGAAAAAGAAAAAAACTGTTTTGTGCCTCATTCTCTTTACTTCCCTGATTTCGAACTCTGCTATAATTTAAAATCATCGGAAATACAAAATATAAGAACATAAAATTTTTTACGAGATTACTTTTCCAATACGATATGTTTAATCTGTTTATATAATTAGAAAATTTACTTAAGAAAACTGATTTTTTTTTACAATATTTTTTTACTTCTAATGGTAGATTATTAACAGTTATAAACAGAGTTCATCAATCTACCTAGCACATTCACGGAAAGCTGGTATCTCTTTTTAGTGTGGCGCCCTATAGGCGGATACCATCACCGCAGGTAATTTTGACGCCCAGTTTCCTCCCTAGAGGGAGGCACCTGAGTTCTGACGATGCGAATCTGTACTAGGATTTAATTTTGCCTAGAGCACCCCCTAGAGATCTTTTACATGCCGTATAATCATACGACATGTCCGCTGTCGATTTTCTGCATCGTGAAAATCCATTGACTTGGACCGGGGCTGAACCCGCAACCTTGAGTACAGAAGGAGAGCGACAAACCAACCACGCCACCCATCCATTTTTTGCAATATGGTTGTTACAAGAAAAATATGTTAGGACTGCTTTTGATTAGTGTTATGGAACAGGACTTGAATTTAGAATTTATTTTTCAAAAATAAAAGCAGTCCAACTTTAATGTTGTATTCTGACTACCCAAATTGTACATTTCATCATCTTACAATATTTTTTTTTTTTATCCATTTTTTTTATTAGGTGTAAAATGCGTTTTGTAATTTTTCTCCTAAACCGTAATGCTAAATGAGCTAATATTTATAGAATGTTTTAAAATTTTAAAACCACTATAATGTAAACTGATGTATAAATTGCAATATTAAAATTTTTCATTAAATTTGAAACGTTTCTGTCTGGAAATGTGCTCTGTTTTTAATCCAAACTCTCTCTCGTTTAAGGAAGACAGACCCTTAATTTCAAAATTTCTCTCTTTTAATTTTTTTCAAAAACTTTCTTTTCCCCGGTATGCTTTGAAAAAAATATATTTAAAGATTAAAATTACCAATTCAT
>BMAV01022028.1:285258-519004 GCA_019973955.1 Trichonephila inaurata madagascariensis
TTCATTGCAAGGAATTTCACTATCCGTTCTCTAAAAATAACTGAAAACTCCATGAAACAAGCATCTTAATGCTTTAAGAAAAAGATTTCTTCAATTTATGACACTCTTTTGCTTTGTTTTAGTAAAAACCCATTCTAATAAACCGCTAAAAATTCACCACTCGTCTTTTCTTCACGCTTAACATTCAAGAGATGAAAGAACATTATCGATAACAAGAATGTTGTTGGGGTAGAGATGACAGTAATCCATCCGAGAGAGACGATTCTGAAATGTTTCTTCCTTTAGGGAAGGGGGTGGGCAGGCACAGGTCTCAGAGAGAGATCCCATTGCCAACATTTACGCTTCATAAAGGTCAAATCTAAAAAACGCGATCCACATACGCATCGCAATATGTTTCTTCTGCTACCCATTCTCGTCTACATAAAAACCGAAAAGGGATGCGAAAGAGAAAAAGAGAAGATGAACAGGGAGAGAGAGAAAAAGGATGAATCGGAAAGGGGGGAGAGGAAGCTGAAGAGCCAAAGTGATCCGCAGGGCGATGCGCAGTGGATCAGTGCGCAGACAGGCATCATTTTGTGAAGGGCTATCGACAAGGAGCTGACGCACACGTCGAGCAGAGACTGACAAGAGGGGGGAGGAACAAACAATCCACCTCCCCCCGATGCATCCGCCGCTTATCCTTTGGTTGAGAGAGAAGATCGACTTTTTTTCCCTCTGCACGTCACTCCACTCCTGCAGCTGGGAAAATACACGACAGGGGTCATGTATGGCTTGCGGACCGACCGATCTCATGGAGTATGATCGAGGATTTTTCACACCTCCTCATGGAAGGGTGAAAGTTAAAAAGAAAAAGGCTAAAAACTGTGCATGAAGTCTTTCATTATTTCTTTATCATGAAAGAGATATGGGAACAAGGTAACTCTCTGAGAAGTATTGATAATCTTTTAGAGCAGGGGTGTCCAACCCAAATGACCTCGTGGGCCACTTCAGATGAACTTAACAATCCTGCGGCCTGCATATAAAAATATATATCTTTATATTAGATTTGGATCCATTACAAACATTTGTTGGAGTGAAAATTTAAAACAGACTCAGTGGCGCACACAAGGGCGGGGACCTGGGGGTTCCGGAAACCCCCCAAAGCCATTGATTTTTTTCCGTTTGGTTATAATTTTCTAAGTATATAATATGTAAAATTTAATTAAATATTTATTATTAATGATTAATTTTATTAATTAATGCTAATTTATTCAATAATTAGTTTTTTGCTGTGTTTTATTCCTGAAAATCGACAAAATCAAAAATAGCATGATACAAGAATGGTGAACTTTCAACCTCGGACCCCCCTCCTTGAAAAATTCCTGTGTGCGCTACTGAACAGACTGATATATTATTATTGTTTTCATTGTTTTTCATGTATACAAACATAGATAGTATAATAATAATGCAAATATCAAATAAATTTAATTTGTTTAATTAGTGAGATATATGTTTCTCAACTCTTTCACTTAGTTTTTGCAAGTCGATTTCAATGCATGTGTATTTGCGTATCAAAATTGATGTTGCAGATTTTCGTGCGTTAAGTTTGAGCACGATTTATGTTGGATGAATTTCAATTTAGGAAAAAAAAAAAGATTCGCAGGAACAGAAGCAACGTGATAAAATAATAACAGTTATGGGATTTTTTCCAAAAATAAACTTTTTAAGCAAAAAAATATTGTACAAAATAGCCGAATTTAGTAAAGTTGTAAAGAATCTCGCGGGCTGCAAAATTATTCAAGGCGGGCCCCATGCCGCCGAGGGTTGGACACCCCTGTTTTAGGGCATCAACACAGCGTTACCTAGAATAGAATGCTTTAACAAATACATATATATTACTGGCAATATATCCTGGTAATATATTACCACTTATTATATTGTAAGAGGGCAAATATGATTTACCTCAGCTTATTATTCAAAAAAGCGTCGAATATTTACAAAGGCCTCGCACACTAAGGGACTCATCAATATAATTTCAAGAATGAGTATTTATTGACGTCACACTATGAAAAAACAAGAGAACTATTGGTGGAGGACTTCGTAATTTTCTAAACAACTATCAAGTGACAAAGACAAAACTTGAGCTAGCATCTCCCTCTTCAAACTACCACACAGCGTCAATTGGAGGAACTTTGCGCAACCCGCGACTCCACAACGCCAGCCATGAGTACCATGTCCAATAGGCCAGTGCTCCGCAACCTTTTTATCGCTGTGGACCGGTCAACGTTTAATAATTTTAACGCGGACCGCTGAGGGTGGGACACGTTGATTGTTTATATTTTAGATTCTTTTGATTTAACAATTTTAATTTAGTTACATTTAATTATGTCTTCAGAATAAAATACAGTTACACTAAAAATGAATCAAAGTGATTTAACGTGGGATATAAAGTGATTTCAGTGGAAAGTTGCGCAAATCCGATAGTAATGCACCTTTTTAAAATAAAATGGCAATAGTTTAATATTCTTTAGTCGGCCCGGCACCATTTGATCCACGGACCGATACCGGTCCGTGGATCACTATACTAGGCACCATTTGTGGATCACTATACTTCTTCAGTGGCTAAACAGTACGGGGACAGGATGTATCTGAAGTTGGCGGGAAATGATGTTGGGATAGCACAGGGTGGGCCTTGGCATTCTTAAAAAGCCCTTTCCAGATCAGCCATCTCCCCTGCTAGTGTTCAATTTTTAGTTCTCAAAACTAGGAGGTATTTTTCTACGCCATCTATTTCTCTTTGATTTTTGGCCTGCTTTTTCTCCATGGGTCAATTGTTTGGGCAAGCAAAACTTTTTAGTAGGGCTGTCTTCGTCCATTCTGACAAAGTGGCCAGCCCATTTAATTCGTTGTACTTTGATGAATTTAACGATGTCAGATTCTTTATGTGAGTGATAGAGTTCTAAATTCAATCTTCGTCACGTGCCATTTTTTTGAATTCCTCCAAAATAATTCGTAAAATCTTCCTTTCGGAAGATACTTATCAAGTTCTCATCTATGCGAGACATGGACCAAGTTTCATATGCATAAGTTAATACCGATCTTAAAAGACTCTTATACACAATAGAACCTTTGTTTTTATTTTAATTTTTTTCGATTTCATATATTTTCGTATTCCACCCACTAGGCTACCACGGCCATATATTTAAGAGAAATGATTTTTTAAGACTATCCTAGAATTTTTACACCATTCTGTAAATCTGATCGATGGCAATATTAGCGACGAATCAGGACAGTATAAAATGTTAGGTTATTCTATCAGAAGAATTTAATCAGATTAATTTTGCGTAATCAAAGAGCTATTCGAGATGCAGCCTGAAAACGTCTCCAGTGATCCAATAATGAAAACTCTCTCTCTCTCTTAAACTAATAAAAGCTAATCTGAATTTGGGATTCCGGACTTCATATTACCTCGCCATGTGTGATGTAGGAAAAAGTTAGGAAAGCGAAAACGCAACCAACCTGATGACTGCGAAGAGACTGCGGAGGTATATACATGAATTTACCATTTCAAACAATCAAAATTTTACGGAAAAAAAAACTATCAAGAAAAAAACTTCCATCCAACCTTCCTCATTGAGCTTCTAAGTTGAAGCTTAACATCCACAAGCACTATCAATCCTGGTTTGTCATATTAATGAGAGATATCTGTCATCTTATTTTGCTACTTTGTATATCTATCAGATTTCCGTGAAGTATTCATCTTAAATTACAGTTCAAATTTAAATAAAAAATTAATATAAAACGACACAAATGATTGCAAAAACCTTTTTTGAAAATATAATGTTATTGTCTGCGTTCCTTCCGCCTGGTCACATAGATCGCAGATCCAAAATCTGTCACTTACAATTCTACTCACGTGATACATGACAGCCTATCAGCTCACTTAACCATTGATGATTGATGCTTCAACTATTGCTAGTATTGAATAGTAATCTTTTCATTCGTAGGGAAAGTTATACTATGTGGCAAGTGCAACTAATGGGAATTTGATAGTTTACAGTTTGTTGATTGTATGTTTTAAACAATACTTTATGTTAATAATATCCTGTCAAAATATATATGCAATACAAAATTCTATATGCTATCGATTCGGGAAGAATGGCGTTGAGTTCAATGTCTGAGCAATTATTCAGATAATTCTACTGATACAGATACAAAGGACTCAACAATCGATATAATCAACTTGGTTTTATTAAGTACACGTGCTTTAAAGCTTCAACTAATACTCTCATTATATTGAACATATATCCTTTTTAGATTATGATATGGCTTCCAATCATTGAAATAAAAGTCATCCTTTACTTTTGTTACCATACGCCCGACTCGGACGCGAAGTCACAGAAACAATTATAATACGAAAAAAAAAAAAAAAATGACAAGGCACTAAAAACAGAAGAAAATATAACACTGTTGATTGCTACTGGAAACTCTATAATGAGCCTAGCACTCAAAAGAGCCATAAATTACAAAATTAGTCTTGACAATAAATTTCTCAAACGAGTAATATTTAAGCCGAGATTGCAATAGAGCAATATTTCCAGCAAAAGTGTTATTTAGTAGATCCTCCCCTAGAGGAAGTTGGTACAATCGTAATTGGCAATTTTTTGTCTCCGGCGGGCTGTAATAAAAAGCTCATATTTTAGAAGAGAATTTATTATCAATAAATCCACTAGGAACCTTTTGTGAAGCCGGATTTTTGCCCTCGTAATAAGAAGCCGTAATACATATATAAAAAAACAGAAGTTCCAGAAAGTCGGTCGTATATACTTTTAATTATACATAAATACACATTACGCCGACCTGATTTACGTATACAATCACAGAGTGTTTTTATTGTGATGGAAGATACACTCCAAAAAAAAAATTGACTCCGTAATTGGCGACTTATCGCTGGATTTTTTCATCGACTAATCCCTAACAAATTTCTGAAAATTAATTCTGGGATAATTTTTTTTTTTCCTTTGAAGGTAATTATTTTGATAAGATTCTTATCAAAAACATCTGTTTAGTTTGTCGCAAATCCATTTAATAGAATTACACGAGTACACATGAATAAAAATCATGAGACTTTATTGACTGTTGTGTTTAATGGGGGTAAAAAGTAATTTTAATAAAAAAAATTTTTTCTTGGAGCACAAAATTTTGCTTTGCTTAGTAAATTATGATCAATTATCTAAAAGTAAATGAATTATAAGTTGGTTTTTGATTATTCGTATCATCTTTCTTCTCAGAGTGTTTAAAAATTTAAGATCGTTACGACGATTTAAGAATAAGTAAATTCAAATTGAGCCCTGTTGAAGGAGATTCAAATATTTAGTTTAGTAGCTAAGAAATTCCATTTAAAACTCCCTGAAGTTTTTTTTTCTCTACGTTAATCATTTTTGAATAATAATTTAAATTCTGTTGACAACAGCAACTTTTTACACACATTCGATTATTACAGTTACAACTTACCAACATTTTTCTTAACCAGTGTCGTATATACGGGTGAAGTTTGAAATTCAAATAGAAAGATTTTTTAAAAAAAAGATTTGGTGAGTTTTTTTTCTTTAAAAGTTGCCCCCTTCCCTAAAGTAGTTTGTGTATACCAGGGATCTTAATACGCATTGCAAGTCTTAAAAATCTAAATTTTTATATTCTTCAAATTAATTATTACTTCACACGATTACAAAATAATTTAGAAATTGTTTTATTAACGTATTTTCATATCAGTTGTTTAGATAAAATTACAAAAGGGTCATTCTTTATATCATATTATTGCACTGTAAAACACATTTAGAATTTTAATTAGTGAAAATTTCAGCATTTTCTTTCCAACACCCACATTTTTTTATTAAAAACATTTATAAATCCTCATGTACCACAAAGTATCACAAGGGGTTTACAGAAGTATTAAACACACATTACAAAGGAAAGGAAAAACAAATTAAAGGATAAAAGAAGGATTACAAATAATTTCATTAAATTTACATAACTTTTCAAAAGTACTTCTAGTAGAAATAAGTTGGTGAAAACTCGGAGGCTAATTTATATTAATGCCCTTGAGAGCCAGTCTTAGGATCTTTCTTTCTCTGACAAACTTGAAACGCAGAAAGAGCACTTGTTCAACATTTTCCCAGCAACCAATACTACAATCGCAAGATAACGAAGCTAAATTAAATTCGTTCAAATAGCTTTTAAAGTTGCCGTGACCAGCGAGAAAATGGATTATTGGGTGGGAGTTGGTTAACCCCCACTTTTAGAAGTATAAAACTCGGTTGTGCAACAGCCCATGAGGGCCAGGGCCTACTGTGACCATCCCAGTATACGTGACCATTGGGTACATGACCTGAGATACATGAGCTGATATCCCGATCATGTGGTCAGTCTGAAGTTAGACCCCCAGTGTTTAAATCTCCAAGCAGGCTTGGTACTCTTTTATCGACCCACTGCAGTAGGGATGGATGAAAGGCTAAGTCGACCTAGCCCATCCTGGAAATAGAACCCGGACCTGTGGTGTCGAAGCGCGATACGCTACCACTTAGCCAGTTTTTTTAGAAGTATAAAAATGTATATATACTGAGAGAGATCAAAGTGTATGTGTATCAAAGTGTATGTAAGTATGATAAATATTTCGCTTTCAATTTGGTTTTACAATTCCAGTTAAGCAGAAAGTTCTCCACTCAGTTAAAATTCAATGCCGATGGGTGTATTAATTTTTTTATAGTTTAGATTTATTTGTTGAGTGAATAACTCGCAAAAAAGAATTAGGGAGGGGGAAAAAATTCTTTTTTTTTATTTAGATTTTTTTAAAAAAAATACATCATAGCGCACAATCTGTTCATGTGCAATGTCGCACATAGCTTCTTTGGTCTCCGCACTCCCCGAGTGATGTCAAAAGCGAGAATGAGACGCAGGCAGATAAAATAAATACATTTATTAAGCGCAGAAGGACTCGAAAAGTAACAAAGGTTCATCCAGTGGAAGTGTCAAGTACTGGAAAGTTTCCAAAATCCTTCGACTCAAGAGTTAAAATACTCAAAGGAGTTTTTTTTTTTTAAGGGAAAAGAAAATGTTTATTGTTTGGTACTGAAAAAGAAATTAGTTCAGCACAAATACCATTTTTTCTGAGGTTTTTTTCATTTCTTAAGCCCCAGAAAGAAAGAAAAAAATACAACATTTTGTTACTTTGGACTTCACTCATGTGAAAATTCCGAGGTGATTTGAGGTTCAGTGAGAAGTTTTTCTTCTGAATGATAGAGACAGAAAAACTTAAAATCGAATAAGATACAGGTGGGGTTTTTTTCTCCACATGTTTTTGTGTGTGTGTTTCCATTGAATTAATTATTTTCTCTTAAAATATTATTCTTGTAGAATGAAAGTGCTGCTTTAAGAAAATGGAATTGAATTTGTAATGAGTAAAATCAAAACACAAATAGAAGTTAAATAATTAGAGAAATGCATGAACGGTATAAGTCAGTCAAATTATCCTGAGTTTTTCTAGTTTTCAAAGTATGCCTTGTCAGGATATTGAAATTTAAAAGGATTGAAGCAATCAGTATCCTTTTTCAATCAATGATAGCCGTGGTCGCTATATCAGTGATCATGTCTTTTCAGAAACGACATTTTTTGAGTCGAATAACATCAAAAATTTAAAAGTCATCGTATTGCAGGGGGATACACAGTCAAATCATTCAAGTGGTGTGGAAGTTGGAGTGTGATACCTGCTCACTCAGGTGTCATCCTCATTCCTTTTTATTTTTGTCCACACTTTTGTGCTTTGTAGCGTGAGTGAGTGAATATTAACGTCGCATGTTCAGCTACACGAGGGCTTTTGGCGACGAACCACGTCATTCTGAACTATGGTCAAGTGACGTGGTGACACCTGAGCTGGTATCCCCCTCACCTAACTACCACACCCCAACGGGAGGACGTTTCAGCTCTCGATAGATTTAACATGCATTGCTGCCCTTCACGGCGGGTCTTTAGTGGTAGTGGGCTTGAACTCATGACATCGCCTGCCATGATTCGATACCTTGACCACTGGGCTACCAACGCCCTATGTGCTTTGTCCTAATTATAGCCTTAATATAGCTTCTGCAATATTCGTAAATTATCACCTGGATTGGTCTATTATAGATCCAATCATGCAGATCTCAGGGATGCGCTTCTGTCAACACGTTGCAGCAGACAATCCGAAACAGAAATAAGGAATAACATACTATTTGATTTTTCATTAAAGTATTATTTTGAAATGTACGAGAGGTCTTGGGAAGGGATCGCGTCATTCAAAACCTAGTCAAATGACGAGAAAGACATCTGGGCTGGAACCCCACTCTTCAATCTCCACGCTAATCACACTTGAGTACTTTGAGCCTCAACACATGTAATATGCATCAGCCCCCCACCAGCCTTTAAGCAATAAGTTTTCAGGGCACCGGGACTCAAACCTACGACCCGATGGGTTAAAAACCAGGCCTTCGAACCGGAAAAAAAATATCGGTTTGTTTCAGCTCGGTAATATCTTCAGTCATTTTGTTACTGTAACCAACTTATCAATATTTTCTAATTTAACGTCAACCATATAATTATCAACATTACCTTAAAATGAACCTTACAATTTATGATTATAGAAACTCCATGAGTCAATATAATAATTTTTTAAAATTGTACATTACATATAAATAAATGCATTCAACTATTTAGTCTTACTTATAAAATAAGAATCGCATGATGCAATCATATACTATCTTCATCACGAAAATTTTAATTTATGTTCAGTAAAATAGACAAACGTCTGCAATATAAAGATAAGACATGGTAAATAATAAGATTTGAATAGTGTAACAAACTGGAATTTTTTTTCTTAAAAAACACAATTTTGAAAATTATGGGAACTATACTTTACTATTTTCCTGAGCATTTATATTTGATTTAATTAAATAATGTGTTATAATTTATTGTACATTATCTGATCCATTGTATTTCATCAGTTATTTCAAATAGATTAAATATGGATCAAAATAAAAACAAATGAAATGTTTAATTAATTAAAACGCCGAAAGAATTACATTCAGTAGATACAGTCGATAAATCATAATTCGAATATTTGTTTACTAACAGTGGCGAACACAGGCCTTTTTGGGGGGTGGAGCCGAGGGATAATGTCTAAGGAAAAAATTAAAAATCTGTTGGTCGAGGGAGGGGGAGTTAACCCCCAAAACCCTCCCCTTGTGTACGCCACTGAGTTGTGTTATTTTTAAAAATTACAAGCTGAAATAGTAGCATAATTGTGCGTTTACTATGAAATTATATTTGATTTCATAAAATAATATGCTACTTTGTTGTACATTTATCTGATCTCGAGTTTCGTCAATTATTTGAAATTGATGAAATATACATTAAAATAGGAAATTGTTCAGAAGTTTCAAAAAACCGGTGATCAATACATACAATTAAAATGAGCAACCATAATTCCGACAATCAGCTAGTAATTCTAAAAACTATTCTCTCTCTCATCGAGAAAAAATACCTATATAATTCTGAATTACAAAATATATATATATATATATATATTTGAACACTGACATTTAAAACTCCGGTATAACTTAAAAATACTTATTACATGCTTCTTACCTGCACAGAACAGACTTGAATCTATTTTGAAATATATCTGGTCCATAATTTATAGATATTAAGTTAATTGTTAAAAACTGTATTATTTTAAAACAAAAAAAATCGTCCTTCTTTAAAATCAATTAATTAATTTCTTATATAATTAAAAAACATCTCTTTCGATGAAGTTGTCCAAAAATATAACAAAAAATACGGTAATAGTTTGTGATGTGTGGAAGTTACATGATTCAGTTTTAAAACGGCGAGTTAAAAGTGGGGGAGCGGTGACTTGGCGACGAGATTGGCTGCTTTTTTTACCCACCCTCAGCAGCGGGGCAACCATGTTTACCTCCGTTTGATCCCTGCGTGAGAATGACCAATCTTTCGGAATGATTGGCAGGCTTCATTCAGTTATACGGTGGCCTTGGCGAAATGTCTCGCTAATGAAGGAGGCCCGGATGCAAATTAGAGGCATCTCAGGTAGGTGTTTTAATGAAGGCTGCCGCGGTTTCTTTTTTTGGAGGTGACCTCTCCAGTTGGCATCGTAAATCACTCCTCAAAAGTTCATTTGTTTTTTTTTTCGCCAAATGGTCTTCCGAATAGGGATTGGCTCCAAGTTGCTTTTGGGTGCAGATCGTAGTTCATGTGTGACCACCAACCTCAAATGGTTTTTAATGAAATAATGCAGATGTTATTAAACGATAGAGAATACTTTTTTTATTGACCAAAAATACAATGATACTTTTCAATAAAATATCTCCCTCAGTAAAGCAATTTATATAAATCAGTAAATATATAATTATATTATAGATAGAATAGATTGCAATTTCATAACTTTTTAAAACCAAAATAAAACAAATTTTGAATTGGATTAGGGTTTAAGAAAGAATAATCCATAAAATCGCTTTAATTGTTTTGTAATGGAGTAAAAATAAAAGAAAAAAAAGAAAATATCTAAGATAAATACTAATAATAAACAATATAAAATTGAATATTCAAAAAAAAAAAAAAAGAAACCGTTGTGCATGAACTACACGTTTCAAAATATTTTACGAATTTAATTTTTTGTTCATAGAGTAATATAAAATTGTCTACTATGGATCAAGGTGTATATTTGAGGAATGGCGTAATAAACAGAAACCTTTGGGAGTCATTCAAAAAACTCTTGATGTTTACTTGATGAGTTTAGAAATGAATATTACTACATCAAATTTTTGGAATATCAAAGACATTTAGAGATAAAAACATAAAACATTACTGGTTTCCCCCTTTTTTTTTTTTTTGTTCACACTCTAATTGAAAATGATTTTCGTATAAAGTAAAATTCATTCGGGGAGAGAAGAGAGAGAACTTGAATTTAAACTTTTTTATAAAGCCTTCATGTTTAAAAAAAGGATGCCAAAAACAAATACTTTAAGCAATCATAAACCAGAAATTAAACGTTGATCCTTAATTAATGGCAGAAACTTTTACTTCGAATGCTTTCTTCGGTTATTGTTCTTTTTAGGTTATAATATATTTAAAAATAATTATATTATCCAGAAAATATTCGTTTGAAACGAGGGCTAGGGATGTCTCTTCAGGCTTCTGAAAAAAATATTCAGCTGGATTCATTATTAATGCCTAAAGCTAAATGAGGGACCTTGTAATGTTGAAACACGGGTCAAGTGACAAGGTCGACACCTGAGCAGTCACCCTACCCTCTCTAAACGGGACATCAACGGGAGGATTTTGAACCTTGACAGGTTTAACGTCTTTTAGCCCCGAATCTTCAGTGGCATTAGGTTTCGAACCCGCGACTCTTCAACAATTTGCTTCACATGACAATAAGCAGCGTCAGAGTTCAAAATTAAAATTGCAATCTTGAAGCGAAATGAACAGAGTTCAGGAGTATATATATATACATCGCTATTTAAAAACAATTTTTTTAATTTGATGTTCATAAACGAACTATATTTACGATATTATTTGTAAAAATAACACAATAACGCTTAACTTTTAATACCATTTTTATGATGGAAATTAAAATGAATTAACTAAAAAAAAAAAATGTTGGCAAGTATACAAAATTATTTATTCAACAGAACTAGACAAATTTAAATTATTTTATTTAGAACCCACATGGAGGTGAAAGTTACTTTAAAAGGGCTGAAAGTTTCGAATCTTTTTCGCTATCCTTAAACTGCTTATTTTCTAGTATTCAGTGGCATACCCAGATCTCTCTTGAGGTGAGGGGGAGTACTTAATAAAAAAACTAAAAATGTGTTGGTGTATTGGTGTATAAGGGTACTGAACCCCGAAACCCCAGCTTCTGTACGCCATTGGAAGTTTTTATTAAATTCTGTAAATGACGATGAATTTTTTTTGCAGGAAGAAGGGGGAGGGGAGAAAATATATATATAAAAGGAACAAAGTTCCTTCGCCCAAATCCATCACCACCTTTTCAAATTGAAAAACCATATCATAAGAAATAATAATTTTTTATAGAATAACAAAATATATGACTGTTCGAATCATTAACCCGCGGGGTGAATCCATTTTTTTTACTCTTCATATGACCAATTCTTTGTCCAATCTAAAATATTATTATCATCCTTTGCATTGCATAGTTTCATTAAGTTTTTTTCATGAACTTTGCGGGTATTTACTATGGAACACGGTTAATTTTATGATGCGGTGTGGCTAATATTTTATTCAAAAACATGTCAATGTGAAGAACATGTCATTTTTCATGCATTGCAAAAGCCCGCATCATAATAAACATCGTTTGGCTTAGGACAATATAGGCATCATAATTCATCGTAACACGGTTAATTTTATACAATTTATTAATTATTTAAGTCTACGGTTCCCTTTTTGTTCAGATTCTCAGTTAAATCTTTTCTGAATAAATGGGATTTTTTTTTTAAATCTTCTTTCCTGAAAGAGAGAGAGTTTAATAGAAAACACACAGAAAAAGAACCTATTTACTTTCTTCATTGATGTAATTCACAGTAAGCTAATCCCCTTCCCTTTAATAAACCCCCATACAACACAGAAAATAACCATCCACAATATAAAGGGACCAGAAGTGCACACAAAAAATTTTCAAGGGGGTATCCAGGGTCGAAAGTCCACCATTTTGGTATCTTGCTCCAATACGCCGCCCAACATATTCTTTTGATTTTGTCGATTTTGGGGAAGAAAAACAATACAAAATTAATTATTGAATAAAAAATTAGCATTAATTAATAAAATTAATTATGAATATCAAATGCATAATTAAATTTCACGTAATATATACATAGGATTATAACCAATCGAAAAAAATCAAAGGCTATGGGGGTGTCCCTTGTGTGCGCCACTGAAAGGGACTGATGCATTAAATCAATCAAAGTCCTCATATTGATATGGTAAGGAAAATAGGCGGTTTAGATACCGTCCTCGTCACTTGACCGAAGTACAAAATTACGAGGTCCATCAACATCAATCCTCATGTAGCTTCAATATGCGATGTTAATAAACAATTAATCAATCCTTGACGAAGTGAGTGTTTTTTCCGTTGTAGTATACAGCAACAGACTTCGTAATTTTTAACCGTGGACAAGTGAAGAAGATGACATCTGAACTATAGCATTCCACTCTCCTAACTATTTCAACTCGCCAACGAGAGGGCTTTGGGTCCTGACATATTTAACGTGCATAGTCTCCTCTACACGTCAGGTGTTCAGTTTCATCAGAACTTGAACTCAAGGCACTCTAGCCACGAGTCGAAGACCATGACCACTAGGCTATACCGCAGCTTCTAATCCAATTGTGGTAAGGAAACATAACTGAAGTATTCAAAAACAAAACTAGCCTCCGAATTTCAAATGCTAATAATATCTAATTTTATGCATGTGAAATTTGGTCCATGTCTCGAACAGACGAGAACATGATAAGTATCTACGAAAGGAAGATTTTAAGATTTATTTTTGGAGGAATTCAGGAAAATGGAACGTGGCGAAGAAAATCAAATTTTGAGCTCTATCAATCATATAAAGAATCTTAACATTGTTAACTTCATCAAAATATAACGAATTAAATGGGCAGGTCATGTTGTCAGAATGGACGAAGACTGCACCATTAAAATAGTCTTCAATGCCCAACCAATTGGCACGCGAAGAAAGGGCAGGCCAAATTTTAGATGCATTGATGGCCTAGAAAAAGATTTCCTAGTTTTGAGAACTAAGAATTGGAGAGCACTAGCAGGAAGAAGGCTGGTCTGGAGAAAGCTTCCTGAGAAGGCCAAGGCCCAACCCGGGCTGTGGAGCCATTGAAGAAGGAATTATACCTAATTAGAAAGAATGAATATCGTTGCTACATGAAAATCTTATGGCAAAACCCATGGGAAAGAGACCTTGGGGCAGCCCCCCTTCCAAGATGGATTGATTGTATTGAAAAAGATCTTAATATATTTTAAAAGTTAAAAACAGGAAAACAGTTACCAAAAGGAGAGATGCCTGAAAAAGATTTCTGGAGAAGGCCAGGTCCTAGCCAGGGCTGTTAGCCACTGAAGAATTGAATCTAATAAGAACCATTAAATTCCTTTCCTTAAAGGCTACTAGAGGGAAAATGAGCAGTGGCGCATACAAAGGGAGGGGTTCCTGGGTCCGGACCCTCCCTGTAGCCCTTGATTTTTTAATCCAATTGACTATAAACCTATGTATATAGTACGTAAAATTCAATTAAGTATTTGTTATTAATAATTAAATTTATTAATTAATGCTAATTATTTATTGAATAGTTAAATTTACTGTTTTTGTACCCGAAAATCGCCAAAATCCAAAGAATATGTTGGGTGGCATATTTTAGCATCATACGAGAGTGGTGACTCTCCACCCCCTAGAAAAATTCCTGTGTGTGCCTCTGATAATGAGCGAACACAAAAC
This sequence comes from Trichonephila inaurata madagascariensis, assembly GCA_019973955.1. Lineage (NCBI taxonomy): Eukaryota > Metazoa > Arthropoda > Arachnida > Araneae > Nephilidae > Trichonephila > Trichonephila inaurata. Next base: position 299,802 of record BMAV01022028.1, read on the forward strand.
CAACCAAGAAATAATGAATTGACAAAGGAAATATCAGTTCCACATTCAGGACGCCTTTCCCGTCGCCATGCAAAGCTAGTCTTTTCGGTCGAGGGGAGGACGGGCAATATGACATCTCGGAACGAAAACAATCCCAAGACCCGCAATTGAGGCATCACAGGAGACGGTGAGAGCGGCCAACCAAACCTATACGTATCACTCAAAAATCGTAAACAGTGCTTATTTAGCATTCCGCTTGGAGGATCCATCCGTATTCATCACACAGCGGAGGAGCGAAAAGCCCTGGAGAGCGTCGATCAAGAAGACAAAATTGTACGGTAAGTCGGCCGACGTGAGGGTGTGGGTTGTACGTTCATCCATCAAGTGTATCCCTCTCCTTTTCTCAATATCATGCCGTTTCTTTTTTTCATATGCTTTTTTTTTTTGATCTGTGTGAGAGATGTGAGTTTTCCAGTTGATAAAATGTTTTTTAATTTCTTGATTTTAGTGGCGTAACGGAGAATATTAGCCCCCCCCTGCAATGTCGGGTTTTGAGCCTCAAGCCGAGATCTTGCAAAACCGCAACGTAACATAGGCTATGGGCCCCTAGAATTCTGGACCCTCCTTCAATGCGGGGGCTGAGGGGGTGTACGTTACGCCACTGCTTCTTTGTTAAAAGGGCGTTATATGGCGAATATGCCTAAAAATCGAAAAAATGCACCTTGTGACAGTATAGGTGCGCGTTATACGCCAAATTTTACTGAAAATGCTTTTGCTGTTATAGCAATAGAACCTTTTTAGAATGTTAACTAAAACAGGATGCTAAATATAAGGTATTTTTTCATGATTTCATTTAATTTGATCTATTTTTTTTCATTGATTTCTCATTCATTTCTAAATATACAGAATCGACCTATAAATAAATCCAGAAAGCCTTGCATAATTTCTAATAAAATCAGTGGCATAACAGAACTTTTGCAAAGTCAGGTTTGGGGTCCCAAGCCGAATCTTACAAAAGATTGCGTACTTGGCTTCAGTCAGGCTATAGATCCCCTAGAATCCTGCCTTCCCCACCACAATACGGAGGTCGCGAGGGGTGCACGTTACGCCACTGCTTGATTAATATATTTACTATTATCACACTTTTATTTATTCTTATGAATATTCTTTCAGGGTTCATTATGGTTAATGTAAAATTCCTTAATGATTTGAAAGATGACACACACTAAAAAGTTTAGAAGTTTTACAAAGGAATGAGTATTTATTAACGTCGCACTGTAAATCAACACGAGAACTATTGGAAACGAACCTCGAAATTTCGAACCATGATCAAGAGTGACGAAGACGGCACCTTTCTCCTAAATTCTGGCAAACTTGAAGTGAGTGATTGAGTGAGTGAATATTAACGCGTCGCACTATTCAGTTAGTCGATTGCTTTTAGCGACGGTTCTCGTAATTTTGAACCATGGTCAAGTGACCAGGATGACACCTGAGCTGACACTCCTCTCTCCTAACTTCCAAACCATACCAACGGGAGGAACTTTGAGCCTCGACATATTGAACATACATCCGCACCTTCTGCACGGCGGGTTTTAAGCGGTACTAGAGGCCCGAAATCATAACACGTCGGCCAAGAACCCATTACCTTGACCACTAGGCTACAGCAGCCACGTGACAAACTAGAAGATTTTGAGCCAAAACAGATTTAACATGATCAACCCCTCCATAAGGTGGGTCTTTTGTGATACAAGGGCTCGAACTCATAAAACGCCGGCCACGAGTTCGTGACCATAACCACTAGGCTACTACGGCTACAGAAGTCTTTCTAGAGAAAAATAATATGAGCGGAAGTATCATTATTAAGGTTTATAATTTAACAATAAAAATTCGACGTCTGTAGCCGTGTAGTAATGGTCACTCCTGGCCAGAGTTTCCCGAATCCTAGACTCAAGTCCCGATACCACTGAAGATTTGCCATGTAGGAGTAAATGTTCTTTAAATCTGTTCACAGACCTTCACTTGCTGTTTTGAGAAAATTTTAAAAATGTGGTGTGCCAATTCAGGTGTCATCTTCGTCACTTGACCTTAGCTCAAAATTACGAAGCCCTTTACCACTAATAATCACGCAGTTCCAATGTGTGGGACGTAAATTATACATTCAATCAATCACTATAAAAACTTTGAATACGTTCTTCTTCTGTTGCCACTATAGCCTAGGGATGGCTAAGGCCTTCCCAAGAACCTTCCTCCATTCCGATCTCGTCGCTTAACAACAGTTCTCCAATTAATCACTGCTAAAACTTTAAAATCGACCTCCACATAATCAGCCCATCTCAATTTGGGCTCTACCCCTAGTTCTAGCTCCAATAGGTCTGTAACTGAAAATTCTGAATGTCAAGAATGAGGGGTCCATAAGGCAGATGGGACCCGCAAACGACCCATCTTGATGGATTAAAGGACATCTCCTTCCTTAAATAGCTTATAAAGTTCAAAATTATGTCATTGTCTCCACAATCCATTCTCATTCATAGCACCAAAGATATATCTAAGAACCTTACGCTCAATTGATTGATTGAATATTAACGTCGCATTGTTCAGCTACACGAGGGCTTTTGGCAACGGACCACGTAATTTTGAACCATGGTCAAGTGACGTGGACGACACCTGAGCTGGCACCCCCCTCTCCTAACTACCACACCAATGAGAGGACGTTTCAGCTCTCGACAGATTTAACGAACATCGCTGCCCTACATGGCAGATCTCTAGTGGTACTGGGCTCGAACTCGTGACAAGGAAAGCCACGATCCGATACCTATACCACTCGGCTACCGCGGCCTACCTTACGCTCAAAGATGGCTAGTGGTTTAGTCTGTGATTTAGTCCAATTCCAGGTTTCAGATCCATATTTTGAATACGTTCCTATGCAGTGGCCCACACAGGAATATTTCAAGAAAGAGAAGGGGGTCCAGGGTTGAAAGTTCACCATTCACGTATTATGTTCCGCCATATTCTTTTGATTTTTGTCAATTTTCAAAAAACAGTAAAAAATTAATTATTGAATAAATAATTTGCATTTATTAATAACAAATACTTAATTAAATACGTACTATATGTATAGTAATATAATCCATCGAGAAAAAATCGAGGGACCCGGACTCCTTGTGTGCATCACTGTTACTATGTGTAAAATTCTTTTGATGATTGAGCTATATTCTGGTTTCTTTTATTTTTAAATAGTTCTTCTGTTAAGCAAAAATATTACAATCGACACACAAATCGTGATAAAATAAAGATATAATTTCTTTGCATTCTAAAAACTCATTAAATAATTAATTAGTAAAGGAGAAATAATGCTTTTCCCACAGTAAACACGATGATTTGGAAAAATACATATGTGTGTTTGTGTGCGTGCACGCAAACATACATACGGGAATCTAAATGCGCTCATAATTGTAATATTTCTGTAAAAAAGTATCCCAATTTTCCCTAAATTTTACAGGGCAGTTACCGATTACTTTTGAATTCTGAATAAAAAATGTAACAAATAAATATAACCTTAAGAATCTGTCATACAAAGAAAATCCATAGAGAGACATCTATTCGTTTTTTAAAGTACAGAATAATGCTCGAAAATAGAAGAATGTATTGAAATATTCATAAACACATCAACGTCTGCACTATACAAACCCAACAAATATTTTTATACTTTATTAAAATTCAACTTATTTACCGAAGAATTTATTTATATGTTCGCTTCAAGATTTCGCTTATAATTTAGAAATAAAGAATTAAAGTAATTTATGAGCATTAATATGTTTTTAGTTTTGGGGTTTAAATGAAAAGAAAAAGAATCTTGTTTATCTGAGAGAGAATGCACATTTTCTAGTTTATTATAATTATTATTCTGTGCTCATACAGATATTTTTTGAGAAAATTTTGTTGTAAAAGAATAAGATATTTTATGAAGAGTAACCAGTTAATTTGTCAAGTATATTTTTATTTACAAGAGCTTTCCACAGTCTGGCACAAAAATACGAAACAAAAAAATTGTTCAACAGAAATATTGACGTCATAAACACTGCTTACAATGTAAGAAGTAATAGTTAACCTTAAACATATATATTGCTTTCTGTTCACGGCCCATTGAAGACATTTGTTTCTTTGTCGAGGGGAGTGATTACAGAGAAATCTGCCTAAAGAGGAAAAGGAGACGATTATTCAAAACCTGTCATTTAAAATATTTTAAAAAAAGGAAGCAAATATTAAGGAGTGATATGAATTTTTTAGAAAGAGAATTTTTGCAACAAGGACATTTGATTTCATATATACTCTCCTTATACTGATACAAAACAAAACTAAAATTTTACTGCATTAGATTCAAACAAAGTAGACCTGAAGTTAAAAATGCAAAATTGATTATTTCTACTTGTAAATTATTCAAGAGAGTTTCATTAACAAAACATATTTTACAATTATTTCTTTAATTAAATTATTACATACATATTACTTTAAGAAAATTTCTCCCAAGTTTAACTGCATAGCTGGATATATTATATTGTGTTGTCGTTTCTTACGCCACCTGATCTCGACTGCGTCAGATTCAGGTCCATGAAATTCATCATGACAAGGGCCTTAATGCCTGTCGTTGGCCGTAGCCCTGAGCACCATACAGGTGACAATACGATTTTGCTCAGTTCCACCAAAATTTTGAGGGAGAACACACCCCCTGGGGGAGGGTCAGGGGCCTCGCACTTTTCTTCCCCTTCCACCAACCTCCCGAGAGAATTTGTGGCTCGACGGCTTTTTAGAGCACCCCCATGCGCGAAGGCACTATACATTTATAAACATCCAAGTCTTCTCCGGGATTCAAACCCAGGTCCTACAGCACATCAGTCAGTGTCGTTAACCACTATAACGGATGGGAGACAGATTATATTGTTTTTCATATGATGACTGTGACTCTGTGTATAGTCATCAATACTACACAGAAATGTCTTTACCAAAAGGTTCAATAAAATATTTTTTAAATTATAATGAATGATGTTCCAAATATGTTTATTTCTTGCCAACTAGAGAGAAACCCACCCTTAAGAACTAGGCACTGTCTCAATCGACGCAATATGAATGCTTAGTCAATAGGAACAAGAATGATGGCAAATTTAACAGCAGATTTATATATATATATATAAGTTAAACACCAACTTAACAATGATTCTATTAAAACATTATATGAGATATCTGAAATACAACTTCAATTATGGTTCTTCAAAAAGTATTTTACAGCTAAATATTTCAAAGACTGTTTCAAGTATAATAACAAGTAACTTAGTTTCGACGGATTGATTACAAATATTATAAACCAGAAGCACCTCTCTTATAGGAGGAGGTTACATTCTCATGAAACACATAGACGAAAACGTCGAATGGTAATCTCCGATAAAATTAAAATCTGTTGGTCTTTGAGGGTCTCCCAACTTTCCTGTTGTACGCTGCTGCTATAAACATATAAATTTAAGAATATCTGTAGCTCAACTGATCAGAAGTCATTTCTGTACACAATTGAAATCGGTGGCATACACAGATTACTTTCATAGGGTCGATTGTGTGTGTGTATTTGTTAAAAAAACGTAGACAAAAGCACCTAGACATAATCTGTACCCTAAAAATTATAGATCTGTTGAGCTATGGAAGTGGTTTGAACTCCCAAATCCCGACCTTTGTATGCCACAGACTGAAATTATTCTGAGGATGGGAAACCACAGATAAGCCGAACGTGTTCAGCATTGGAAGTTGAAAATCCTCAAAGCAGTCTTCCCTATTTCCCAGATAATTACTCAAAGTGGAGAAGTGTATGAGATAATGAAGCGAAGGAATCAGAAGTGAAACCGAATTACAACCTCTAAATAACCGTTCCAGACTAGACCCCTTGCCCTCTGGAGCGACGGATGGACAGACATCCAACAGAAGGGGACAGCAGTATCGACCGGCTTTCCTTTTCCAGAAAGCAAGGCATGTGCATGCCAGTCACATCCGGGCATTTCCTCCATTGTTTGAGGCGGTACTGTCAATCATTCGTCACCCTGACAGTCCAGAATGTCATTCGGGACATTCTCTCCTCCTCCGCTCCTTCTCTCTATCGTTCTCTTTTCTCTTACCTCACTGGGAGAGACATTTTAACGTGCTCGTGACAGGATAGAACGAAACGGAGGGGTAGACAAAAGGGAAGAAGAAGAGAACGAACGATCCAAAGGGATTTGCATGCAAAGTGTAAAGTTTATACGAAGTGCGTGTTTTATTTTACTTCGCTTCCTTTTTTTTCTACATCTATCTATCCATCCTACTCCTTACTCTTACCACCCTCCGGCGAGCTTTCGAACGATTTTGAGGTTGAAGAGTGCTAGCGAGCGACTTAGGTATACACTCTCGCGTTACACCCACTGCCGAAGAAATTAGTTCCAGTTCGTTTCATTTCCGACTCTAATTTATCAGACGATCGAGTGTTAGTGATTTCTTGCCCCCGAGCTGTTGTAGGTTTTAAAATCTCTCCCAGGGAAGAATTTTCACGAGAGCTGCTAATTCAGCAAATGGAATGAGAGAGAGAGGAGTGGGAAATATTTGGCGCGAAATAATGATCAAGGCAGAGTACTTCAGACATTTGATATCATCCGAATCGATTTTAGAATCTCTTGTGCAAACATCAAGATGGGAGTAGATACATATGCGTCACTCGATGGAATATGGATGGCAATTATTTGAGAATTTTACATGGATGCACAATATAGCACTTTATGGATCTGTTCTCGAACTGAAATTAAAATGTAAATCAATAAAATTGATTTAAATTAAGTAATATAAAAAAAATTTTGAAGTCCATTCCTGCTTAGGTCAACAAAGAACAATTTTATTTTTGTTACTTTTTGTTAAATAATTATAATTAATATAAATATGTATATACATATGGCAAATCACAATATTAAGTAACAAAATAGAAATCGATTTTCCTCGCAATTTTTCATTTTCCTTTCTATATATCGGGTGTTGGACTATTATTACTTTTGCTTGTTACTATTTATTCATTCATTAAATTTAATTATTTCAAAAAATAGTGCAGTAAAAAGAAATCACATTCAGAGAAATTAAGCTGTTCCAGGTGGGATTCGAAACCACGACTTTGGGATTAAAAGTCCAACGCACTATACATCGTGCTACAGGGACACAACAAACGATTTGCCTTTTTATATATGCTGTTGGACTATTATTTTTTGTTTGCTACTATTTATTCATTTTTTAATTTAATTAATGAATTAATATTTGAAAAAACTGTATTAACATCAAGTGTCATCCGCTACAAGTTAAAAAAAATGTATTTGAACTTGAATGGATGAATAGGAAGTATTTTATTTACGATTAAAAATTTAAAAGAGATACACACACACACACACACATATATATATATAATATATATATATATATATTCACTTAATTCAGTGGCGCGACAGCCCATGAGGGTCAATGCCTACTGTGCCCAACTCAGTATACGCGACCATGGGCCTGAGGTGCATGAGCAGATGTTCAGTCTGACTCGATCAGGTGGACTGACTCAGTACACCGACACAGATCAGGAGGTCAGTCTGACGCGAAACCTACAGTGTTAAGTTCCCAAGCAAGCTTGATACTCATTTATTGAGTCACTGAAGAGGGATAAAAATTTGAGTCAGCTTTATATATATATAGGAGAGAGTAAGCTAATGGTAGAAATTGAAAAATATCCAAAAAATGTTATCTATTTTTTTTATAAAAAACAGTCAGAAGCAAAAAGCGTCATTTTAATCATCACAACAAATACTAATGAAATAAGTTAAAGGCGAACAATATTCTAGTCTCCCACAACAATATTTTTATATAAATACCATCGCGTACCAGTATTGATTACACAGTACACGCCACCCTCCTCTTCATTTTTATGGATACGACCCCTCATAACAATGCTTAATCAACTAGGTGTTGCAATTCACATCTCCAAGATCTTCGGAATCTTTTTCAGCGATCCCCTCCCCCCTTCCCAGCGAAGAATTCCGAAGCTCCACCCCCAACATCGCTTCATTACGCGAGATGGTTTACACAGCTAAGGCCTGCAATTAAATTAGAGCTGGAAGCCGCCGCCGAACCAGATTACTGCAGCCCCCCTAGCAATTTTTACGTCTTTTTTTATTGCGTGGGGTACCCTTATTTATAGACATCCAGTCCCCCTCTTTTATGGGATAAAGGGGGATAATTTTTGAACGGTTCGCACGTTATATATGGGTATATAGATAGATATATAGGAACGGTTATCTTTCGACTGGGGTGTAAATTTCTTTGGAGGAGTGCTCTTCTTTCCTTCTTAAAGCTCTCCCTTCTCGCTTTTAATTTTACAGCTTGATTTAAAACAGAAGGGCATTCCGGTTGATAGAAAGAAGTAAATGTCAACGCTACTGGCGGTCGGCGCGTGATATACTGGGAGTGTAAAGTGTTCTGTTTAAAAAATATCGATGACAGTTGTTGCAGTATTGCTCCGAAAGGATGAAATAAATTAATCAGCATAAGGGGTTGCTCAACCCCAGGTAAGGAGAGACTCTCCGCTCCATGTTATCCGTTTTAGTTATAATGAGAAGATTAAAAAGTAAAAACTGAGTGTGTGAAATGATTTAACTGATAAATGGATAACTGATCGGTTCAAACTATTTTCCAGATGTCATGTATCGGACAGAAACGCTTATGTCATTATTTTGTTCTTGGAAAGTAGCTGTGTCTTTTTATTAGTAACACAGCAAAGCAACGAATCAATTGAACATATTTCTTTCGGCGTCTATTTTTAATTCGAATACCATTTAAAGTAGTTAAAATAACGAATAATGGATCATGATTTGTAACGGGTTCTACTAGCGATTCATACTAATCCTCAGGGAAGTCTTAAGACTCCTTTGCGGCCCTGGGTCCCTACACAAATGTAGGCCCTGGGAACCTAGGCAAAAGTAGGCCCTGGGACCCTGCGAGAAAATTGGCCCTAGGCTAATACAAAAAAGTAGGCCCTGGGCCCCTACGTAAATGAAGGTCCCACATGTGATCCTTAAAAGCAGACAGTACATTGTATGTATAGTCAAACACTTGTACCAAAAGGTAACCTGAAAATAAATAAATGTGCATGATTTACAATCGCGCAAACCGGCTCGACTTATACATGGACAACGGTCATCACATATACCCAGTTGACATATCGGCCGAAATTCCCAGTTTTTCAAAGAATACAACTGAAAAAAAAAACATTTGACGTTGAAATTATTCGAATCATTATCTTATCAAGGCTGAATCGAGAACGGGATGAGGCCCCCATTGTGGCGGAGGTCCTAGGCCCGGGGCCAGTTGGCCCATGCCTTAAGACGTCTCTGCCCCTCCTCCAGGGTAAATATTTTCGCTGGAGTTATATGAATATAAATGTTCTTTCTGTAAAAGAACCGTGATTTATGTTACTGAGGGTTGCGATTTAAAGTCAAAAGTTCAAAAAAGAGGTAATAGAAGTTAAAAGTCATTGCTAGAGCTTTTTTATTAATTTAAAAGAGTAATATAAAAATGTATACACAAAATGTATACACAAAAATGTACCACACTAAAATATTTGTGGTTTGTTACTAAAAGTGACGTATTTGAAGATGTCTTCCATTTTTCTCTGTTCATCTGTTGTTGAAGAATAAGACTTTAAATTCATCGCATTTTTTTTCAAACTGAATACTAATAATATATAAATCCTGTCTGAATAATTATAAGCAAAGAGCAATATATTTTATTATATAACTCATTCCCCTATACAAAAACACTATCCACTTTTCTCACTACAAACTATGTTCTATACGTTTATGATATTCCAGTAAAAAAAGAAAAAGAAAAACCATTGTACATTGATTAAACAACTCAAATCTTTGAGGAGACAGTGTAATAATGGAAAACATGCAATATATAACCACAAGAACTTTTTTTTTTTAAATTATGTTTTAAATTTCGGTCCTATTGAGAATAACTTGAATGAAATATTGGATAAATGCGAGAGAAATGCATTTGACTGAATACTGAAACTTTCAGAAACAAATTCTCTCGAAACAGGTATAAATGAAAAAGTTAGGTCATAAACACACACACACAAAAGCATTTACAAATTCTTAATAAACTTATTTTAAAGATTCCATTAGTATAGATCTTGATTTACGTAGAAAAATAAAATAGGTGAGCAATAAAAGTCGAACGCTTCTCAAACACCTGTTATTAAAAATGTTAACATTCAAACGATTGATTGAAGTTGAAGCACAATAATTCTTTTTAATTGTTCGTAACCACACATTACTACAGAAAGAGTGGTCAGCATCTCTCTCGAAACAATGGAGTAGGACACCAAGGGACAAACTGTGGGAAGGAGGGACAAAAAAATGCATAAAAGGATACAAAAAAATGCATAAAAGGATACATATGATATTTTTCCGTGAACCAAACTTATTGGTTCGAATTACTTTCAGTTCAGAAGGTGAATGCAAAGAGAAAAAACGTCCAAAATGGTGTCAAGGAGAGAGTAAGATTTCCTACAAGTTAAACAATATGAGATCATATTTCATAAGAGGAAGTTTCATTTAACAGGCAGAAGTTTATGAATATTTCTGCAAATGCACGTATGTGTAAAAATTAATCAAGAAATACAGTTATAGTTTCGGAGAAAAATTTGACTCAAACAACTAAGACGTTTTTCAAACTGATTCTGTGTGTTTCCAGATTGTTAAATAATATATCTCTGCATACAATTTTGAAAAAACACACAGATATTTAAATATATATATATATATATATATTTATGTAATTTTATTACCTTGCGCGCTCGCGCGTTCAAATAATATTTAAAAAACTCAATAATAATATACAATAATTTTCTCATAATAAAATGTAAAATAGGCTTAAGAGAGAGAACTAAGACATCATACACATTCAAAAAATCAATTTTTTTAAATTTTAGTAAATAACATTAGTAATAGCGCATATTTTTCTGAATCTAAAAATGTATAACACTTATATGTTCGTTGATAAAATAACTTTAAAATATGAAAAAGTAATTGACAAAAATGTAAACAAACGCTTACAAATGTTCAGTTTTTTCACTTTTTCTCCAAAGTATAACTTTTTGCTTTTAGATACCCTTTAAAAAAAAACTATTGCTCTATATAGGGTTCAAATCTTCCATATAGGATACACCTGTGCACATAGTGAACTATTTTTTTCAGTCGAAGTAGTACATAGTTAAAAATAGTTTTATGTATGAAAGGGGAAGGGGAGAATAGAAATTTTCAAAAATAAAAAGTTTTTAAATTGTTTTAAAGAAACTACCTTAATATTTTACTAAAAAAATAGATTTGCTATATTTTGTGTATTGTTTTATATATTTGCAAAAATATTTTATATATTTAAGAGATTCTTTTTTAAAAAATAGTACCTAAACGTGAGCGTGTATTATGAGATCTCAAAAATTATGTCCAACTTAAATTACACAGAAAAAAAAATTTTTTTAAACTAAAAACTTTTTTGTATTTCTACATAATAATTGAAATATTTTTATTAAGATAAAAAAAATCAAAGCTCTATTGGAAATTTTTAAAGATACATGTCCTATAAACAGTCTTACTTTTGGCATTTTACTCCTTCGAGCATGTCCTGGTGCCCTTAATATATGTAATGAAGTTATATGGAGCACGAAAGATAATTTTATATCGATGATTAATTATTTATAATAGCTAGTAGAATTGTAAGGGCGCAATATATACAATGGTGTACACAAGGGTGAAGTTTTGGGTTCACAGACAACATATTTTTAATTTTTAAATTAGAGAGTATGCCTTTGCGCTTTCGCGCGCGTTTACACGTTGTTAAGAATACAATCTACCCCTTCCACCCCCATAAAAGAGAGGTCTGTGTGCGCGTGTGCATTTATACACATAAATTAAAACAAATTTCTAGAAATCGTTAAGAAAATCATGCTTGTATAAAACTTTATTAAAAGATTAATAATATCCAATTAGAACAGATGTTTTTTAAAATCAAAACCATTATTTTTGATAAATAGAAGTATAATATTTTCTAGAGAAAAATGAAAAAGAAAAAACATTTCAATCGTATTTGGAGATAATTAGATCACTTTGTAGGTGTTCTTAATACTATAGAATAAAACCAATTTTTTTCCCGCGTAATACGAGTCGCTGTATTTACATGAATGACAGATTATATTTAAATCACATAAAAAAGTTTTCAACAGTGGCACACACAAGGGGGGTCCCGGCCTGCCCCAAAGACATTGATTTTTTTTTTATTGATTATAATCCTGCGTATACAGTGCGTAAAATTTAATTAAGTATTAGTTATTAATAGTTAGTTTTATTATTTAATGCTAATTATCTATTCAATAATTAATTTTTTACTGTTTTTGGTTCCCCCAAATCAACAAAATCAAAAGAATATGTTGGGCGGCGTATTGGAGCATGATACGAGAGTAGTGGACTTTCGACCCTGGCCCTCCCCTCCCCTTGAAAAATTCGTGTGTGTGCTACTGCTTTTCAACGATAATTTTTTAAAAAATCCCAATTACACGGTCAGTTTCTAATTAGCATAAAATTTGAAGGCATTAATATTAGCTCACATGCTATTGTATACATCAGGTAAAACCAAAATAAATATGGGATAAATAAAGCCCACAATAAATATCAATTTTAATTAACTGCCGTTATTAATATTCCTCAGAGAGCGAACTACAAAATATCCGAACACTGCTTATTGCAAGACCCCCCAAAGGCTTAATCCTTGGCATCACTCTCTCAGTGTATATCATACACACAGAGGGACTTTATAATTTTACCTTTCCAATCTAATAGCATACAGCCATGGCAGTCATTTCAGTCCCATCAATGCTTCCATAGCTGTCAGCCAATCAAAGACGAGAAGGGAAGGAGGAGGGTCACCGATGTCAACATAGCTGTCATTTACGCCTAAATGCCGTTGCGAATGCCATTACAGACGCCGATGCGTAAATGCTGGTGTTAAAAGGGTTACTTAGGACCGTTTAGTCGACTCGAAGAGAACTGAAGCGAGGAGTGGTGTTGAGAAGTAAAGGGGGGTGAGATGATGTTCGATTGAGTCGTAACGGGGAGGGGGTTGTTAGAGGATGTGTTTTTAAATTCCGTTCGGTGATGTTTGATGCGACGCTCATGGAGATGCTTAAGTAGTGTTCATGACCTGGCTTGCTGTTTTGAAGAGTAATCAAGTTTTGCATCCAAACTAATCCAGGGAACTACACCACAATTAAAATTCAGCGGTACTTATAAGCGGAAAGCAGAATATTTCACTGTGAAAAGGTATTTGTTGAGGTTTGTGCAATGGGATGCGATAAATGAGATGTAAATGCAATAAAGGTTTTGTTATTTGATTGGCAATGGGTTGGGGGATGGCTACATTTAGCAAATTTGGACTCTTCAGAGTTGATTGTTTTTATCAAATACAAGAGAAAAAATATGAAAAGAATTTTTATGTGGTTTATTAGCATTAATATTTAAACAGCTTTTACAGCACATTGGTTACTGACTTAAATAAAAATACTATAATCCAAATATAGCTACATTCAATAATTTAATCTCTGAAAATAATAAAAAATAAATAAAATGCCAATTACTCAAAGTAAATTTTTTCACTAATTATTTTGAAATTTTAAAAAATATAACTATCATAATCAAATATTAAAAATTCTTGTAAAAAACATGCATAGTGCTTTCAATGAATAATTTTGATATTTGATACTCAAATTATCATAGACTTATAGCAGTCAAAAATTTATTGTTGATCATCTTTGAAGCTTCTGTTAAGAATTTGACATACACGCTTTCTTTATAATATATATATACATAATCCCTTTAATTTCATCTGTACAATTTTTTGATTTGTAATGGTCTTGGCCTTCAGGTCTTGCATTTAAATAAATAATAACTGTCCATCTAATGAGAATCAATGTAACCGTATCTCTTGAAAATTAACAGCTTGCGCTTTTTAAATAAGATTACATCAGAATCTATCGAACGATATCTTCCCACCTATCATAGTCTCCGTTCGCGGAAATCACGTGGATTCCAAGATTATATGTTGCCGCTTCATATAATTACCCAAGACTGAAAAAATCTCGCTTTTTGCCTCTTCAATCTGACTTGGCACTTAACTATCGAAACTTCTGTATTCTTGGTGGAGGGTATGGCCGCGGTAGCCGAGTGGTTCAGGTATCGGATCGTGACTTGCCTTGTCACCAGTTCGAGCCCAGTACCACTAAAGACCCACCGTGTAGGGCAGCGATGCACGTTAAATCTGTCGAAAGCTAAAACGTCCACCCGTTGGTGTGGTAGTTAGGAGAGGGGGTGCCAGCTCAGGTGTCGTCCACGCCACTTGACCATGGTTCAAAATGACGCGGTCCGTCGCCAAAAGCCCTCGTGTAGCTGAACAGTGCAACGTTAATATTCAATCAATCTTGGCGAAGGGAGTCTTGATGCATTTAAAATTAGTTTCATTATTATTTTATCATTGAAAACCAGCCTTTAATTAAAGAGAAGAATGTATACAAGCATTTTTATTTAGAATTTTATATATATTACTTATTAATAAACATGATTATATAAATAGAGACAGATTATAATTGTTAATTTCTATACCATTGGAACTAATGAAAAAATACTTAAAATTAATAGATTTAATATTTTTAATTAGTTACAAAATTTCGTACTTTAAGACCGTCCCTTATTCTCCCCCCCCCATATAGATACCACTAAAAAATCAACAGTTGCCATCCCAAAAAACAAAAAATAAATAAATAAAAATTGCATTGCCATCCAACAATCAGCAAACGATCACGTGCGATACTCAAATGATCCTATCTTCGAAACCGAAACAGATTCCTATAATATAGGAAATATCCGGCAAAAAAAATCTGAAGAGAAGGATAAAAAAAATCCACATCGACAGATTTCCTTCGATTCAATCTACACCAAAGAATAAATAAATACAGGGGCGGGGGGAAGACACGGCGAGTCAAGTGCAAAAAGGCAACAGAATTTCCAGAAGCACCATTTCTATCTCCAAACGCATTTTAGAGATTCAACTTTACAGCATCCAACGTCCAGCGGACAGGAGAAAAAAAATAATAAAAATAAATAATAATAAGGGGAAGGAATGCCACAATCTCCCCCCCACCCTCAAACACACCGCACCCAACATATAAAAACCCCAGAAACGAGTAAATAAATAAACTATTCGAAAGATAAAATGTATCCACGCATCCACACATCTCTGGTGACGTATTGTTGGCATGAAACGGCGTATGTATATGTATGAACGCATGTATGCAACTCCCCTGCTCTCTGAGACTGACTTGGATCAATAGTGGCACGTTAACTCTGTCAAGTGTCTTGTGCCCCGAGTCAATGATGCAGCAGGGTTGGGGTCAGCGCTGTCACTCCCCGCAAAAACCGATCCACACACATCCAGACACACATGCTCTCCGTAAGAGATTGGCACACATACACACACGTGGTTGGATTTCTTTTTCTTCGCTCTCTCTCTCTCTGGTAGAGATCTATTTTTCTTTTTTTTATTATTCTTTCTTTTTGGTAGTTGCTTTTCGCTTTTTGACACTCTTCTCTTTTTGATGCTTTATTCGCGGTGGTTTCTCTCCCCCATCTCTCTCTCCTCCGCCTCTGATTCTTTCGCTCCTCTATATTTCGCAAGATCTCGCGTGCTCGCCGCCCCTTCCGAGGGGGATGTGCACAAATCGGAGAGATAGTAAAAATAATAATAAATAAATAAGGATTAAAAACTAAATTAACGATGTTTAGAGTATTAGGTAGTTTGATTTCAACAAAGTTTCCGATTCGAACAGATAGCATTCAAAGATGTGACGAGAACGACTACTGAGCTAGCACCTCCCCCTCCCTCCCTCCTATCCAAACGCGAAGTGAATGAAATGTGTGTGCAACATTTTTTTTTTAAAAAAAGGATGATATTTTGAATGTAATACAAAAGAATTCCCACTTCATAAATGAAGAGTATAATTTTGAAGTTGTTGACAGTTTCACTTATATATATTTAGATTCGAAATTAACAACAGAAACGATTGCACTACTGAAATCCAAAAGAGAATTACTATTGCTAATAGATGCCTTAATGGAATACGAAAACATATGAAATCGAATTTAATCAAACTAAAAACAAAGGTTCTATTGTATAAAAGTCTTTTAAAATCAGTATTAACTTATGCCTGTGAAACTGGGTCCATGTCTCGAACAGATGAGAACATGAGAACATGATAAGTACCTACCCCCAAAGAAAGATTTTACGAATTACTTTTGGAGGAATTCAGGAAAATGGAACGTGACGAAGAGGATCAAATTTAAAGCAATATCAATCATATGGAGAGTCTGGCATTGTTAACTTCATCAAAAGTACAACGAATTATATGGGTAGGTCACGTTGTCAGAATGGACGAAGGACCGCACTACTAAAAAAGTCTTCAATGCCCAACCAATTGGCCCACGGAGAAAAGGCAGGCCAAATCTTAGATGGATTGATGGCCTAGAAAAAGATCCCTTAGTTTTGAGAACTAAGAATTGGATAACAGTAGCAGGAAAAAGGCTGGCTTGGAAAAGGCTTTTTGAGAAAGCCAAGGCACACCCAGGGCTGTCGAGACCCTGAGGAAGAAAGGAATACAAAAGAATGTATTAATTTGTCTAAAAGGCCGGTTGGACAATTTTATCAAATCTCAGATATAACTCCCTTATACTGGCAGTTTTTAATTACATACTATATATTTTAGTATTTTTCATATACTCTCTTCATATAATATCTTTCTTCATTATGACTATAAACGTTTAGAACACCAAAAGGCATAAACATTTATTTATTAAAAAAGTATTATGTCAAAATTAATCACTGTTAAAGTTATGTATTTTTTATTTTACTTGCTGAAGGAATAATTTTTGTTATTTCTTTATTTATTAGAGAATATAATGTTCCAAATACATTTTGATATTAAATGTAACGTTGAAATTAATAGTATCAATTGAAGACCAGAAATGAACACACATACTTTTCATACAGTTTAACAATACATTATTTATTTTGCGCAACGATGCTTTATTTCTAAAATGCTCTAAAAAAAAAAAAGCTTTTGCAATTTTTAATTTATATAACAGCGAAGACTTTGTATCAGTTTTTTGAGAGATTATTATCTTTATTTGCATTTCCCTCCCTTTCACCGTGATTTTGAAATAGAACATAAATGAATGTTTATTTTTGATATTGAGTGTCACTTGCATTATAAAAACATAAAAAATGGTTTAGGAATATTATTACAAGAAAAAAGATGTGAATGCAATTTTTTCGAAAAGAGAAAAAAAGGAAATTTTCAATTTTAATTTTTAAAACTTTTTTTTTATAAATTTTTTTTTCTATATATTAATATTTTAACTATATATATATATATATCTGTATAGAGCCTAAAGGAGTATTTTTGAAATACATTCTTTAGAAGTGGAATTTATTCCTATTTTAATGTTATAGTAGTTGAAATAATATATATATATATAACTTAGGGTTATTGTTTTGATTATATTAACTCTAAAATAACGAGAATTTTTCAAAAACCCAAGTCAAGCTCAGTAGAAAAATGTATCTTTTAGGCAAAATATTATTATTACTTAAGCTTTTTCCATAACAGAAAATATTTAGAAAACAAATCATTTTTTCTTTATTTTTCAATTCCTCTACTATTACTTCACTCTCCCTATATATCGATATATATCTTGTTCAAATTTACAGTCCTTAACAAATATTTTCTATTCATTCATTCAAGTTCAAATACATTTTTTTAAACTTGTAGAGGATGACACTTGATGTTAATACAGTTTTTTCAAATGTTAATCCATTACTTCAATTTAATTAATGAATAAATTGTAACAAACAAAAATAATTGTGCAACACCATATATAGAAAGGAAAATCGTTCGCAGTATTTCTGTAACGCAATAAATAGCGCGTTGGACTTCTAATCCAAAGGTCGTGGGTTCGAATCCTACCTGGGATGGCCTAATTTCAGAGAATGTAATTTATAACTGAATAAATAGTAACAAACAAAAATAATAGTCCAACACCACATATAGGAAAGAAAATCGCTTTCTATTTTGCCACTTATTATTGTGATTCTGTCATATCTATATGCATATTTAAATTAATTGTAGCCATTTAATAAAAAGTAACTACAATAAAATTTTTCTTTGTGAACTTAAGTAGGAATTGAATTAATAAATTTTTTATTATATCACTTTTTTTACAGAAAATTTCATTTAAATATTCTTAAAGTAATAATATTCCTAAAAAGCATTTATATGTATACTCCAATTCAAATGTCACTAAATATGAAACAACAAATTATTCATGAACATGTTTTTACAAAATTACCATTCCAAACAAAGTCAGACAGATACCTTAACGCAGTAAACTTTTGGAGAATATGACATAAAAAAATGCTTCTCCAAATAATTGCATTGCTAATTTAAATGCAATTATATATTAAACATATTACAGTAAGCATAATTTTTTCATTGTTTATTTCTTGTCTCTTAAAACAATAAAGCAGTTTTATTTTTTATTTTTATTTATTTATTTTTGAGGATAGCATAGTATTTCTTAAGTTAATCACTAACAACATTGAAAACTTTCAATCACACACACACACCTAGCCTCATATTAGCCAACATATATATCCCATAAAGAAAGCTTAACCCTACTTAACTGCCCCCTAAGTCGATGACAGCTTTAGAAAACACAATAGTTTTCTATTTTGGTCAGTTGACATTTGATGCATGCGTTTTGGTTTGTAGTTGGTTTTCAGTTTCAAAAATTTTTCTTTCTCACGTCTATATGATATTCAGTATGGCCATCCAGTGGCACAAACAAAAAATATTCAAGGTGTGTGTGTGGGGGAAGGTAAAGAGTCAAAAGTCTCTCTTATCGTAGCTCAATCCTCCGCCAAGCATATTCTTTAGATTTTGTGGAGTTTGGAAACAAAAGCAATAAAAAGAAAATTATTAAATAAATAATTAGCATTAATCAATAAAATAAATTGGTAATAACAAATACGTAATTAAATTTTACGAACTTCTTACATAGGATTATCCTCAATCGAAAAAAAAAAATTAAGGGCTATGGGAGGGGGAAGACCCGTGGACACCCACCTTGTGTGCGCTACAATAGCCATCCTTTCTTATATACAAAATTATTATCATGATATAAATAGCACATATTTTCAGTCATAACATCACAAATTGTTTAGCTAAACAATGTATCTTTTTCCCTCTAATGTTACTAATTACTATATGTTTGTAGTTCAGACCTATGGAAAGTGGGTTCGTAATTTGTGGAGGGTCCCCTGGGTGCTTTCCTTTATCTGTTGGTAGGCTAAGCGGCGAGGCGGGAGCAAAGGATACAGATGAAGAAAGAGATGGGAGGAGAGAAAAGAACTCTTGTAGACAGTTCCGTGGATCAAGAGAACCTCACCTCACGGCTCGCAAGAGGTAAATATTTCAACCGGAAATGGGCCCTTTTTATTTGGATGCGATTGCAGGGAGAGGACAAATATTGAAATGTACATCTCCGCATTCGCTAACGGAAAGGCTCTCTCTTTCGCATTTTTTGCTTGGTTGATTGATAAGTTTTTCAGTTTTTAAGCGTCTTAGAATGCATATTTATTGTTAGATTCTCTTTCTTCAAATAGTAGGCACATGTGTGTATTTTTTAAAAAATATATTATTACTTTTTGTAAGGAATACCGAAAAAAAAATTTTTTTTTTTCGTAACGATAATTACAATTAATAACTTTTTGTACAATTGTTATATTTAATTATACATTTGAAGAAAAAATTATAGTGCCTTCACTGTTTTAAAATATTTAACTGCAAAATAAATTCCCGAGAGTATTAAAAAACTCCATTTTGCTCCCTGCATTAAAAAAAAACTGGATTCACCTAGTATTAAATAAACTAAAAAAATAAATTAAAAAAAAATTTCTAATGCGTGATTGCAACACGTGTGTTACCGATTATCTTACAACATACACTCGAAAATTAAAAACATTCCATAATTTTACAATTTTTCTCTTTACGATCTACAATTAAAAACTCCTTTCACCTGTAGTTGTAAGACATGAAATGCGATGACGTATTATGTACAGAGAACAATAAACTGATTCGAATATATGGGTACACATAATGCAATAAAAAAAAAAAGCTCTCTCTCCAAGATATTACTGTAGCACACACACAATTGTTCGATTTGTAACTGAAACAGATCAATATTCTTTAATGTGTTTAGCGAAGACAACCAAAATTAACAATATTAAAAGTTAATTCAAAAAATAAATAAGGTAGTTAAAATTAGTGCTAAGTCGTTCTAAATTAAATAAAGTTGAAGTGGGCATGGTAGTCTAGTGGTTATGTTAACGAGCTCGTGTCCAGCGTGTCATGGGTTCGAGCCCTAATACCACTGGAAGACCCACCGTAATAAGGGATTGCGGAACGTTGAATCTGTTGTGTTCAAAACCATCCGGTGGTGTGGTAGTTTGGAGAGGGGATGTCAGCTCAGGTATAGTTTTCGTCACCAATATCCCTTGGGTTGCTTTATAGTGCGACGTTAATAGACATCACTCAAGTTAATCAGTTGAGATCAGTAGAGACCTCAGCTCTCCTTACTAAAACTCCGATAGCTTCAATTATTATAATTCCAATTTCCGTCTCAGCTTGATGACCATCGACTCTCTCTGTGTCCGCTTAACTTTAAATAGAAAATCACATTTACATGGATCATGATTTTCCCTGGAAAGCGATTTTTTTAATCATGCAATAGTTAAAAGTTTCCCAAGAGGATAAATGAAAGACGCGGATTGTGGATCCGTTCAAAATACAGTATTTATTCGAATCTAAGCTGCCATCGATTCTAAGCCGCACCCCAAATTCTCAGACAAGTTTTTGGAGAAATGAAAAATAGTGCAAAATGGTTTATCGATATCCAGTTTTACGAAATTAAAATAAGAGTTTAAAATGAGAACTAATTAGAAGTGAATAATTAGTTATTTTACCAATATTATGAACTTTTAAATAAATACATGAACCTGTATTAACTTTAATTGCCCCCTCCAACGAATTTCCTCCCCTTCGATTCTAAGTGACACCCGATTCTTAGTAACATAAACATTGGATAAAGTCTCAGTGGTAGCGTATCGCACTTTCACATCACAGGTCAGGTTCATTCCCGTGCTGGGCTAGGTCCACTCAGTCTTTCATTCTACTGCAGTGGATCGATAAATGAGTACCAAGCCACTTGGAGATTTAAACACTGGGGGTCTCGCTTCAGACTGGCCACCTGATCGGGACATCTTCTCTTGCACCTCAGAGCCCAATGGTCACGTATACTGGAATGGGCACAGTAGGCCCTGGCCCTCATGGGCTGTTGCGCAACCGAGTTTGAGTTTTTTAAGCATTGGAAAAAAAGTGCCGCTTAGATTCGAGTAAATTTTGTAGTTAATAATTTACTTCAGCTGATTCAAGTTTAATGCCATTAAAAACGAAAACACAAATATTTTATTAAATTCTTTTAACCATTAATTTTTATTACGTTTAAAAAAATATACATATGCATTAAACCAGGGTTGGAGAAATAGCTGCCCTCAAAGAATTTTTTACAGGCCTCCAAGATAGTCAGAAACCTAAATATAAAGAAAATGTTCTCTATATTTAGTCGACATATATTTGTGAACAAAGTTTTTTTTGCATGAAGTAAATATGGATGGAAGTTGGCTGACAATAGCTTGCAGGCTGTGATAAGAATTTTAACAACCTTTCTCACACACGATCAGTGGCCGCGGTAGCCGAGTGGTATAAGTATCGGATCGTGGCTTTCCTTGTCACGAGTTCGAGCCCAGTACCACTGAAGACCTGCCATGTAGGGCAGCGATGCACGTTAAATCTGTCGAGAGCTGAAACGTCCTCCCGTTGGTGTGGTGTGGTAGTTAGGAGAGGGGATGCCAGCTCAGGTGTCGTCCACGTCACTTGACCATGGCTCAAAATTACGTGGTCCGTCGTCAAAAGTCCTCGTGCAGCTGAACAGTGCGACGTTAATACTCAATCAATCAATCTCACACACGATCTCAAAGAAAGAAAAAAAAAATTGTATACATATGTAATAGTGTGCATTTGTCTCATTAAACTGATTCTAAAATGAAATGTGCTTGATATTCACCTTATAGTTGTTATGAGACAGTAATTGGTAGAGAAAAGGTTCGAACGAGGACGCCTTAAGGCATGGGCCAGCTGGCCCCGGGCCCATGGCGCCGCCACTGTGGAAGTTTCTTTTGTCTCTTGACTCAGCCTTAATAAGATCATGATTCAAATAAATTCAAACGTCTTCTTTTTGTGTATTCTCCAAAAAACTGGGAATTTTGAATGATATGTGTCAATTGGCTACATACAGTGGCTCACACAAGAGGGGGGAGGGGGCTCTAGGGTCCGTCCCCCCAAAGCCCTTAATTTTGTTTCGATTGATTATAATCCTATGCATATAGTATGTAAAATTTGATTTATTATTTGTTCTTAATAATTAATTTTATTAATTAATGCTAATTATTTATTTAATAATTAATTTTTTACTGTATTTTGCTCCCCTACAATCGAAAATCAAATGAATAAGAGGCGTATAAGAGCATGATACGAGAATGGTGGACTTTTCGACCCTAGACCCCCCTCATTCCTTTAAAGATTCCTGTGTGCGCTACTGGCTTGCAGCTATAGATTATATGAAATTAGCACAGTATAAATAAATTGAACAAAAGTACCACTGTTTCATTTAACTTATTTTTATTGATTTTTATGGATTATTTTTCATCTTTCCTGAGATGCAAAGTTTTTTTAGTGAATGCAATCATTTCAAAAAGGTGCACTACGTCCGGTATCCACTGCTTTTACAATGAGGCCCTCCAGTCAAAACAATTCCCCGCCCCTGTATTACACCATTAAATTTTTGACGTACGTTGCTCCAAAGTTATTCCATAAAGATTGATCACGATCAATAATGAAGAAACATAAAAAATACTTTCCAACAGGATATTTCAAAACAAATCAGTTCGTGAGATCCGAACTTGAAAAACTCCCACGCAAGTAGACCGACAAAGCAATTGTTTAGACTCACGTCATACTGACAGTTTGAAAAGTTATTTTCGGTTTAGATTGTCATCGGGGTAAAAAAATAGCCGCAGGGAGCCTTTGTATAATATTACTATTATTGTCTTCAAATTTTTGAGGTCTGTTTCCTGTATTTGTCTTTTCTCCCAAATTTCCCTCAATGGGTTTCATTCATTGAAGATATGCTTTTCTTTATGATTTTTTTTCATTTTAAAGACACAGACTTTTAGTCAATAAAAAAATTTAACTTTTCTGCATGAAAACTCTTTATTCAACTCGCTTTTCTATATATATATAATCTCTTTTAAATTACAAAAGATTTGCCACTACACAGCTATAAAAAAGTAATTTGTCTTAAGTATTCAGGCATCTAGAACTTAAAAACTCCATTTTTACTGGCCACTAATACAAATGAATTTTCATCCATTCATTAAAATATCAGATAACTATAACTGGGTTTTGTATAAACTAGTTGTGTGTGTGTGTGTGTAAAAATAATTTGCACAACTCGACGGAGTTGTAACTATTAGAGACAATTTGTGCTTCTGTGCTGCCATCTGTCGACCAAAATATCGATGCGAAAGCCGGTCCCGTTCGAATAATTGTTTTCCTTGGATTGACCAAATTCCAATGTAAGCTTGTGATGAAGTTTTTTATTGTTATATAAGAATTCAAATAACCTTTAACTGATCTTTTTTCCTGAAATTAATTAGTTACATTTATAGAAGGGAAGAAAATATAACCATTGTTTCGTAAAATCAGTTATGGTAATCGTTTAATTTTTTTTTAATTTACGAAACAAAAATATGGAAAATCAAACATGGAATAATAAAATCTAAATTTAGCATAAAAACAAAGAGTTTTTTAAATTACCCACAAAAACATAGAAAAGTGTAACTGAATATGATTCCTACAGATTTTACGTGTGCATTTTGATGAAATATAACACCTCGCGCGCGCGAGTTTTTACGATTTTAAAAACTTATTTTAATGAACACATCTCGACTGCTTTCTACAACTTAAATAAAATATTTTTAATAACGTAATTTTTTCAAAACTGTTCTTTTATAAAATATTGTTAAAAGTGCTTAATTTCTTCATATAATGAATAAATTAAAACGTTTTTAAGGTAAAGTGGAACCATAACGTTTAATGCGAGTAACATTATAATAAAAACAGTGACATTATTTCTCCAACTAATTCACCCTTTTTTTACTTAAATTGTTACTTATTGCAAGATAATATTGATTTACAGTTCATTAATAATGAAAGCTATTTTGATAGTTATCATCAAAACCATATATTTTTTTTCAATTACTATTAAAAAAGTCATGAGAAATGCTTTCAGCCATACTGAACAGCTTATAACCTCAACTGACTTTAATATTTACAGTGGCGTAACGTACACCCCCACAACTCCAGCATAGCGGAGGGGCCAGGGTTCTAGGGGGCCCAAAACCTGACTTTGCAGAGGGGAGGGGGCTAATATTCTTCGTTACGCCACTGAATACTTAGCATTATATTTTAATCAATACCGAAGGAAAAATAAGAGATAAGAGTAAAAAAGGAAAGTTTTTTGATTAAATAAATTCTTTATTGAAGAAGAAATATAATAAGCCAGGTGAAAACTGAAATTGCTGGATAATTTTAATAGGCATTTTATAGTTCCAAAAGAAAATATTTTTTGAACAAGAGATAGAATTCAACTCTTCTATTATTGGCAAAAATTAATAAATTAAAAACTATTTATAAAATTTGTAACAATGTCAAAATACCGATTAGATTTCACGCATTTTTGCCCTTTATAAAATAGTGTGAGAATAATATAAGACAGCGGTTCTTAAACTGTGGTCCTCGGACCCCTGGGGTCCGCAGCGCCTTTCTAGGGGGTCCGCGGAGTCTCACATGTAACGTTTAAATTTCCCTCTTTTACAGACTCAAAAGCCTCGAGGTAAAATTGAAATATGTACCATATTAGAAGACACCACTAAATTGTCCCCAAAGAAAAATTCTTCTAGAACATGTATTTAGAGAGATAAAGAATGTTAAGTTGGGGAGGTATGCTCAAAATCTTAGGGTCCACGATGTCACCTGATACATAAAGGGGGGCTTCGGCGATCGAAACTAAGAACCGTTGATATAAAATCCATATTATGAAGTTCCAAAAAATAGAACATTTTTTCCCCCTTCCAAACGAACCCTGATCTAAAACAAAACGTTCAGTTCCTATTTCCACCTCCGTTCTGAGATCAGATCACCCCGATGTGTTTCATCTGCATATTTATGATCCACAAACCCCTGTCCATCCCCCCCCCTTTTAGAGTCCCTACTAATCAATGCACGCACACACACCCCTCCCCGGCAGCGAGCGCATTCCCGATCCGCGGGAGGAGTGTCCTTTTTCCGGCAACCAGTCCTGAGCACCGGCGGCCAATAAATCATAGGACCAGCCTCTTAATCGCCCTCGTTCCGTCTGCCCCGCCGAACCGCCTCACAGCTCCTTTCGCCCTCCTCCTTCGCGCAAGGATACAGTGCGCGCCGGATATCCGCGGTGACGCAACGCTCGCGTAACAGGTGGGATATGGCGAGAGTAAATAGAAAGTGTGGCTTCAGTGGTCAGTGGGATGGAGATACACTGGAGCGGATGTTATGGGGTTGGCCGGACCGTGAATGTTGTTGTTGTGGCGTGAGTGAGGTGAATAAATTATAAAAGGCTGAATTTTTTGTTGGGGGATGGTTAGCAAAGGATAATGTCGCGTTAAAAGATGGTAATTAATAGGGGTTTCATAAATTTACAACATGCTTAACGGAGAGCTTTGGTGGATTGGTGAAACGAAAATGATACATTTCTCTGTTATGTTTTTGAAATATTGTTTTTATTATTGCGCATACAAAGGGGGGCCTAGGGTCCGTATCCCCCCGGCCCTTGATTTTTTTTTCGTTTGATGAGAATCCTATGTATATAATACGCAAAATTTAATTAATAAGTTTAATTTTGAAGCAACAGTTTATTTTATTCATTGATACAACTTATTAATTCAATAATTTATTTTTTACTGTTTTTTGTTCCCGAAATCGACAAAATCAAAAAAATACATTTGGCATCGTGTTTATGATACCAGAATGGTGGATTTTAGAATGGTGGCCGTATCAGCCGTATAAAAGATACGGGGTCCCCAAGCTACAGGGACTCCATGTGTAACTACAGTACCACGAACATGGTATTCTTTTCTAAAAAAGGGCCCTTAAAGGTGTTTTGATTCGGGGCCCACTCAGAACTAGCTATGCCAGTGACATAGAGATAAAACCTGCATTAGCTTCTCTCTACACATCGGGTCTTTAATAGTATCACTATTCGAACTCACGACACAACAGAAATAACACGGTCAACGAGTTTGCAACCAATGATATACATAAGGGTGGAGTGGGGGGTTCAAAACCTTCTCGTAGTCAAATAGATTTTTAATTTATAGCATTAAGATTATACGCCCGGTGTTTTTCGTCCATTTTTTTGGGAAAAAAAACCCCCCCTTTTTTGAAAGGGTCTGTGTTTTACGTCCGGGGCCATGACCCTGGGCAACCGAGGCCACTACAAAATCAGATACAACCAGTGGCGCACAAAAGGGGGGTTTCCAAAGGTCCAGATCCCCCAAAGCCCCCTTTATTTTTTTCCCCCGATCGATTATAATTCTAAGATATGGAACGTAAAATTTTAAATAAAAAGTTTGTTATTAATGATTAATTTTATTTTAACTAATTTTTTATTCAATAATTAGTTTTTTACTTTTTTGTTCCCCAAAATCGGCAGTATCAAAAGGGGGCATTTATACAAGAATAGTGGTCTTTTTGACCCCGGGCTCCACCCCTTGAAAAAATTGCTGTCTGCGCTACTGGATACAACACATGCTGATGTAAATATTACAAATGCTTTTGTGGCTTTATGTAAAAGTTATACAACTGTATGTAAAATCTCATCAAATGATAAGAGAAACAAAAAAAAAAGTAGCTCGGATAAATGTTTTAAAGAAAAAATTCTGCAAAAGCCAAATAATGTTAACTATAGAAAAGGGAATCCTCAAAACAACAACGACAATAATAAATAGTATTAGGACTAGCTCCAAATAAAAAGCGAGTAATAGAAGTACGCAAAATAACGCAATGAAAAAGAACATAAAAGTTGGGGATCCTTTAAAAAACAGATGAATTTTATAAGACATTTCACACTCACTTCACCAGACTAACCCTTCTTTAAAATGAACACTTTTCAACGGAATTATATAACCCCCCTTATAAAAAGAAAAGATGTTTTCCCTTTTTCCCTTCCGATGTTTATAGCAATTCTCACAATACAATTGATTCTGGGGAATAAAAACAAACTTGATTCTCCAAATACCTTGGAAACAAGAAATAAAAAAGAACTGAGGCGCGCAGGAACTGTTTTGAAAAACACAGTTTGTACCTTATAATTGAACTCTGCATTAATCACATACCAAAAAACAGGACCCCGCAAACCCGTTTTCGAAATAAACCCGATGAATGATGAATTTTACGGTTTAGGGTTAAAGAAGAGGGTTTACCGATCCACTCGTGCATCTTCTCTCGCTTGTTTTTTCCCGATCATTATCATAACACGCCCATTTAGCATTTCGAAACGCCAGGAGGAATTTTCAATTTGCGAACAATAAGAATTAACTTCCCCACAATGAAATGTGTAACACTTTAACAGTACTTTTTGTATCGGATACATCAGTGTCTTTTAAACCGGGGTTCCACGGAACCAAGGGTTTTTCCCCTTCCCCCCTTTTTTCCCCGGTTACAAAAAAAATTTTGAAAAATAAAAAATTTTTCAAAATGGGGGGGGAATTCAATTTTTCTTTTTTTGATTTGTCGATTTTCGAACCACATTAAAAAAAACCTTTTTAAAAATTTTATTTTTAATAAAAATTAAAAATTTAAAATTTTTCCAAAATTTAAACTTAATTTAATAAAGGGAAAAAAAACTTTGGGGGGCCCGGCCCCCCCTTATAAAGGGTTTTTCCTTTTTTAATAACAAGTTCTTCTAAAATCTTTTCTTTAAAAAAACTAAAATTTTTTTAAATTAAAAATTTGAACCCTTTTTAAAAAACTGAAAATTTTTTAAAAATTAAAATTTCTATTTGTTTAAAAACTTTTTCCAAAAAAATTTAAAGAAAGAAAAGAAAAGGATAGGAAATTTCAGCGTTCAAGGGGTTTAATAAAAAAATTGGATAGTTTGGTTATGCAAAGATATTTTTTTTGATAATTGTAATTATTAAAGGTGATTGTTCATAGAGATTTGATATCTAGGAAAAAATAGATTCGAACCCAAAAATAAGAGGGGTACTGTTATTCAAAATCTTCATACTTCCTACCCGTTATTTATCTACAAAATTGTTTAAATTTGGGGGAATCTTTTAATTAAGATTATTTTAACTTGTGTTGTTGATTATGTGAACTGAGTAATTTTGAATATGGCTAGTCTTCCTTCCCTTCCCCCTCACCTCTGGGGAAATGGGTACAAAGGGGGTCGGGGTGGGGCCCCCCAAACCCCTTTTTGATTTTTTCGATTGACTAAAATTTAAGATATAGTAGAAAATTTAATTAAATATTGGGTTTTTAATGATTAATTTTATTAATTAATGTTTAATTATTTATTCAATATATTTTTTAGGGTTTTTTTCCCAAAACCAAAACAAAAAAGGGGCCAAAAAAAGGTGAACTTTACCCCCGACCCCCCCCCCGAAAATTCCCCTTTTGCGCCACTGTCAGGGTGGGGTGAAAGAAACCTCAAAGTTTTTTCATTGTTTTTTTACGAAAAATGTTCTTAAATCTCGGGGTTTCCCAAAAGACAATTTTATACTTTGGGTTTGCCCCAAAGTCTTGCAAAACTAAATAGTTTTTTAATGGAAAATCTACGTTTTTGCATTTTTTGAAAAAATTTTTAAAAAAAAGAAAAAACTTTCAAAAATTCGGGTTTAAAACCTTCAAAAAAGAACTTTTTTAAATTTTAAAAAATTCTAAAATTAGGGGTTTTTTAAAAGTTAAAAAAAAATACAAAGATTTTTTAAAATTATTTTAAAACAAACTACAAAAAAAAATTAAAAAATTTTAAATAAAAAAATTTTTAAACCTTTTTAAAACTAATACATTCGAGGCTTGTTTTTAAAAAAAAATTTCACCATTTCAAAAAAAAAGAAATATTAAATCAAATATTTTAAGGAAATTTTTTAAAAATTTTATTAAATTTAAAAAAAAGTTTTAAATACTTTTTTAAGTTAAAAGTCCCTTTTTTTCAATTTTATTTTTTTAAAATTTTTTTAAAAACTTTAAAGGGGGGTTAAAAACCCTTAAGTTCTAGACCCCCTTTTGGAAAAAATTTTAACCCCTGGGAAATATCATAAACAAAAGCGAAACCATGTCTGTGAAAGCTTCACGCGGTTACTTCAATGAATTCTATAAGTGAAGAATTTCAAACCTTTAGTACTCATAGTTCAATTGACAGAAGAAATCGAATCTTCTTTCTGATAAAAATCTAAGAAATAACGCGGATTACTGTATTTCCAAAAAAAAAAAAAAACGTCTTAAAATTAACTCTGTGGGGATTTTAAATTTGGGAAAAAAAATACCATCTCGAATGTTCTTGTAGTCATCTGAATGACGTTCTAAAAGAAGTCCGTTGCCAGTAGTCCTCAATGTGGCTTTAGAACAATGTTGTCTCAAATCTACCAAATTATCATCATATCCGGCAAGACCCCCGGGCCAGTCCTCGTTTGAAGTTTCTTCCCCCAGTGACCCCCCCAGTAGGGCCCCCGGAATTTTTTTAAGGAAAGGGGGGGCCGTGAAAGTTCCCTTCGATTTTTTTTGATTTTTTTTGGAAGAAAAATAAAACTTTTTTAAAAAAAAGGGGATTAATTAATAAAATTAATCATTAATAACAAATACTTAACAAATTTTTTCGTATTATATACTTAGAATTAAAACAATCGGGAAAAAAAAGGGGTTTTGGGGTCGGGACCCCGTGATTTTGGTGCGCCAATGGTGACCTCTCATTCACCTTCCTTTTTTTAAGTTTTCTCATTTATAACCCAATTTTCGTTTCCCCAATAAATTTCGTCCATCTCATCCTTGGTCTTCCACGCTTCCAAATCCCAGGAACTTTGAATTGCAGTATCTTTTTGACAACATTATCATCTGGGATTCGAATTAAAATGGGGTCACCCAAATTTCATTTTTATTTACTTTAGTATTTAAGGGTCCCGGCTGTTTTTTAAAATTTTCATCCCAAACTTTCCCCAAGAAAATTAACCCCAAAATTTTAAAATTTTTCCCGGGGGTTGTTAAATTTTTCATAAATTTTGGGGGAAACCATCCATTGATTAAGCGGAATGTTACTAAAAGTGCGCACTGTATTTTGGAAAAGATTACAAACATGTAGTGTAGAAAAAAGTTTTTCATATTCAAAATTTAAAAACCCCCCAAACCATTGAAAAAAAGTATTCCAAGGGAAAAAAGATGCAAGAAGAGAGAATGTGTACTAAGTATCCTTTAACAAAATCACATCGAGTCTGAAATACAGTTTAAGCAAATAACGTTGAAATATAAAAGACAAAAAAAGTCAACTGTAACATTTTATGAGAAAGATACAAGAAAAACAAAAATATATCTACAAAGCGGACAGTATGATACTGCTCACGAAAAACCACACTAATTATAATGTTATATCAAAAAAATCAATTTAAGCATTTGTATTTGAAATCCAGTAAAGCCCTTGAATTACTTTTTCTACGCCTTCCATTTCACAATACATACTCTACTGTGAATGTTTTTTCGGATATAGGCTGCAAACTCGAACGCAACATGACAGCGTTTTTCCCAATGTATTTCATTTTCAATCACTCAACGTCTTCTCTTTAATTTGAAACTTAAAAATTTAATTCTAATTGTTTTGCGGCCTTGCTTATCCATCAAAAGCTGCTTCTATTCCCTCTCTTTAAATGAACTCAATGTCATTTCAGTGTCCAGATCTGTCAAACCATTGTCTAGGGGAAAAAAAGTGGGTCAAAAATACCTGCTTTTTTGCCCAAGTTGTGCTTTGATTGTCTTCGACTGACAAAAACTTCACTAGCTGTCACTGAAAACTCACGAAACTGTCATTCAAAGGCAGATACCACGTAAAAATTACCACTTTTAGATATTATAAATCGTTGGTTAAATGGTTTCTCACCTCAGCAAACCTTTGTGAGAGAGAAATTTATAAGCCTCAATTTGAAGGGAATCTTATTATCTGTATTTATGACTTTCTACAAGGACTTTTTAAAATTTTTTTCCCCTTTTCACCAGTTCTACCAACGTATCTCTCACTTCTACGTTTATACTTGAATAAATATTTACATTTCTCAGTATCTTCCCATCTTTGAAAACAAAATGACATGGGGAAAAAAAATTTCAAACATTGTTCAGTATCATATAATATTTTGAAGGATTTAGTGAGATCTGTGTTTTTTATTTAATGTTAAATTGAAAAGCAAAAATTGTTCACGAACTTTATTCGTGCATTTCATAAATTATCTTTCTGTATCCTTTTATTGGATAAATGAGGAATGGTCTACCTTTTCGTGCCTGAGCAAAATGTGAAAACTGCAACGTAAATAAAAAGCTACATTTCTGAAAAGTTTAATTCGTGCGGGTGCAGGAATTTTTTTCCTCTGAAAATATTCTGTTTTCTTCTATTTTTCATATATTTTATAACAAAGCCCCTATCCACAATGCAATTGGAATATAGTTAAATTACGGAGCTTGACTGATTTATCAATTTACTAATAGAAGAATCAGTGCTTATTAATGCCTTTACAAAGCAAAACAAGGGCCATTCGCAACAAACCTCGTAATTTTGAACCATGGTTAAGTAACAAGGAGGAAACCCGTGAGCAAGCAAACCCATATCCGAACTTGCACACCACGAGAGGACTGTGACGAATCTATACGCGTCCTCAAACTAATCCTCTTGAGGAATCTTTGGGCTAGCATTCGCGTTTAACCCTCCAAGCGGTCTGCACGTAAAATCCTGTCATTCCAGAGATACTTTTTCTGCCTTAAAGCAAGATTCCCAAAAGCAGCCGAGCCGCATTCTTAAAAATACGGCTCAACCGCTTTTGAGAACCCCACCTGACGGCAAAAAAATACGTGCGGTGCATTTTCGAAGCATCTACAGAATGGCAAGACTTTACGTGCAGACCGCTTAGAGGGTTGATTCACTGCCATCCCTCTCAAGAAGAAACCATGCTATTCAGATTAGTTCGACTATATAAAGTCAGAGTTTTATAATTATTGTAGTAGGAAGTTGAAGCTGCTACACATTCGCTACGCAGGTGCGATTGAATAAAGTTGATTTTCGCATGCAAAGATTAAAAGTGGTGTTTGGCCACTGTGTGTTGAATTAGTATAGATTTAAGGTTAGAAATCAACGATAGATTAGGTTGAGTTAAATAAGTTACTTGCGCATATTTGCTAGTAGTCATTGCTTTCTCAGTGCTACTCCTTTGACATTCACTTTGAGAATAAGTAGTTGTTGGTTAGTGTGTTTGAGTAAATAATTTATTGTTATTATAGAAGTCTCTGGTTCTGCTTTCATTCCTCCCCCACCCTTAGATAGGCAAGACGGTGAAGGAGAAACTTCAGATGTAAGTCGCTCACACGACTTTGAACCTTGACAGATTTAAAGCGTATCAGCTTCTGTTTACAGTGGGTCTTCAGTGGCACTAAGGCCAGAGACGTCTTAAGATTTCTTGAGGCCCTAGGCCACTATGCAAAAGTAGGCTATGGGCCCTTACACAAATGTAAGCCTCTCATTGTCAAATACTCGTACAAACAATAACTCGAAACAAATAAATGTGCATTACTTACAATCGTATAAACCAACTCGAACGACTGCCGCCTTTTGACTATATGAGTAATGATGGTGTATGGTGATAGGCCCAGGCCTATAACATGGACAACGGTCACCACATAGAGCCAGTTGGCATATTATACAATATTCCCAGTTTTTCGGAGAATGCAACCGGAAAAAACATTTCACCGTTGAAATTATTCGTATCATGATCTTATTAAGGCCTAATCGAAATTTAGACGAGGCCCCCATTGTGGTCGAGGCCCTGGGCCCAGTTGGCCCATGCATTAAGACGTCCCTGAAAAAGGCTAGAACACATGGCACTCTAACCGCGAGTTCGCGACCATGACCACTAGGTTACATAGGCCACTAAAATATATATAGAGGAAAAAAAAACATATATATACAAAAAGGACTGACACGTTTTATAATATTCGACTACGTTCGAACCCGTGATTTTGGAAAATCGAATAAATATGAAAAATGTTTTTAATATTTAATGTCACCTGAATTAGAATATACTTATAAAAAAAAACAAGAAAAAAAGATTTAACTGCAGTTTTCTTTGCAAAAAACGAAGAAAGTTATCATATTTTCAAAACATTCTCCATTTTTGGAAAATGCTTCGAAATAATTATTATTTTCCCTATATATAGCTAAGGTTTCTCTACAAAGACTGAATTAGGGTTTTTGAAACGTATAATTTAGAAACAAATTAATTCATATTTTATTAGAGAACAGAGAGGAGTTTAAAAAACATCAGGTATTACTTCAGTTGATAGTAATTCCGAAAATTGGTGGATTTTTAAATGTTCTAGTTGAAACTCAGTAGGGAAGTTTTAGCTATACAGAAGAAAAATATTATTAATATAGAAGCGTTTTTCATAAAAAGAATTTTTTGAAAATATCTCATTATTTCTTCCTTTTTGCCAAAAAAAAGAAAAAAATCATTGAAATAGTTTTTTCTATATATAGTAATAATATTCTCAAAACAATTTTATATGTACATTCTAATGCATGTGATACTAAATATCAAAACAATATTAATTTCCAAAATCAGGGTATCCGAATGCAGCTGGATACCTCAAAGTATTTATACGTTCAGGTACAGAGGCATACACAAGAACCCCTTTCCAAGCATCAACAGATTTTTAATTTGAAATATAAAGATTACACTTCGGTGCTATCGTTTTCGCGGGTTTTCTTCTTTTTTTAATAAATACAACCCTCTTCCTACATAAAAAATTTTCGAATACTCCATGCTCAAGCACTGTTGAAATTTTGTTTATTATTACTTTTATTTTTATTTCTAATGAGGCTGCGGATTGTGTGCGGTGTTTTACCATTGCAGATCTAACACGTTTCCCCGGGAGCTGGTATCTCTTTTTAGTTTGTTCATTAAATTCATACACATTTCACAAATTATCTTCCCATAAATTACATTTGAAGTTGCGAAAATAAATCTAAAACGAATATTATGCTTACTTCTTTGTTTTAATTTGTTCAACACTCCCTTAAACATTCCAACGACATCCCCTTCCGCGAAAAATCGCTACTACGAATCGCTACTTAAATAATGCTCAGAAATTCCCCAACCCCTTCGATGCACATGCGTCAACCCTCTGAGAAAAGGATCTTCCTTCTCACTTGTAAATCAACCCAGAAGCTAATAAACCATGCGATCTGGTTTTACGGAAACAATAACACCGCTTGCGCGCACAAGAAACCTTTCACGACCATTCCTGAAATTGTTTTTTATTATTATTATTTATTTTTTTTTCTTCTTCTCTCTTTTGTGCTTTTTCCTGGTAATTTAATTGTATTATCTTCTCGCTCGCTCTCCTCTCGTACGTTCTAGGAAAGGAAGATAATGACAGATTATGATGTGCTGTGTAGTAGCAGTGACACGTTATACATCACATATCACAATCTATTCTAACGATGACGAGGTTGACGTTTATTTTTTTTGTACCACCCCTTCCCCTCCTTCCTATTCTACGTTTCTTGGAAATTCAGGCCAGGTGTCATGCAAAAAATCGTCGCTGGGTAGTATTTTTGGCCATGGTTATCGAGTTTCTAGAGTGGCGCAAGAAATGGTGCAATTGTGTCTTCAAGCGTTGAGTTTAAGTGGCGACTCCAGTTGTCACGGAAATTATATTTAAGGGTCTGTTAAATATATATATATAAAAAAGTTAATATTCTCAGAAATTACTCTTTGCTTTATATATATTAGGTTGGGGAAAAAGAAATCCATTATTTTTTCGGTAGATGGCTGTAGTGTCGATATCTAGTGAAATACCGATCAAACAATTTCAAATTTACGCTTGTTGTCAAGGTGACAGTTTACACTAAAAAAATTCTTTTGCAGCTTTTTGCTTGATCCATTCAGTTGTGAGTTACAGGGTGTTAAAAATGGAAGTCAACAAAGAGAAAATTCGGCACATTTTACAGTTTTTCTTTGATAAAGGAGAAAATGCAAGGCAGGCGGCTGAAATTGTGAATGGTGCTTCTGGTGCCGATACTGTAACAGCTAATTGCGTGCAATTTTGGTTTCGTCCATTCCGTACGGGTATTTTTGATGTTAAAGATGCACCTCGCGCAGGCAGGCTCGTCGTCGAAAATGTCGATAAAATCACAGAAATAATCCAAGTTGACCGGCATGTTAGTAGTCGTAGTATCGCCCAAGAGCTGAAGATCGACCATAAAACAGTTTTAAACCATTTGCGTAAAGTTGGATTCAAAAAGAAGCTCGATGTTTAGGTGCCACCCCAATTAACACCAAAAAAAAAATATAATTAATCGAATTTTCATCTGCGAAGCCTTGGCCAAACGGAATGAAATCAACCCAGTTCTTAAGCGGATGGTGACTGGGGAGGAGAAATAGGTCACATACGACAATATAGTGCGAAAACAATCGTGGTCAAAGCGCGGTGAAGCAGCTCAAATGGTGGCCAAACCAGGACTAACGGCCAGGAAGGTCTTACTGTGTATTTGGTGGAATTGGAAAGGAATAATTTATTATGAGTTGCTTCTGTATGGCCAAACACTAAATTCAGATATCTACTGTCAACGACTGGACCGTTTGAAGCTAGCAATTGACCAGAAATGGCCAGAATTTGCCAACAGAAGAGGTGTTGTGTTCTATCAGGACAAAGCCAGGACAAAGACTTCTGTAGTGACTCGCCAGAAACTCTAGGGGCTTTGTTGGGAAGTTTTAATGCATCCACCATATAGTCCGGACCTGGCACCAAGCGATTACCACCTTTTTCTCGCATTGCAAAACTTCCTGAGTGATAAGAAATTGGGATCAAGAGAAGATTGTGAAAATTGATTAATAGAGTCTTTCGCCAATAAGGACCAAGACTTCTATGAGAGATGCATTATAAAGCTACCTTTAAAATGGCAACAAATTATACAACAAAAAGGTGCATATTTGACCCAAATTGGACAATCCGAAATATGTTAAATAAAGTCTTGAATTTCATGCAAAAATAACGGATTTCTTTTCCCCCATCCTAATATATTCAGATATTTGGAAAATGATATGTCTGTTGGTCTTTGTATAAGCGGATACGATACTTTAAAAATTAATACAACAATTAAATGGTAATGAATTTACAAAAACAAAGACAACACAAATGATTTTGCAAATTTACCTGAAACAAATAAAATTGTCAAAAAGTGGACAATTTACCATTTTAGAAATTTCCATAGCATTTGAATTAGCAGTTAACAGAAATTTAGAGAACAAAATTTATTCAGTGATGATTACATTTTTTTTTTATTAAATTTTGTTAAACTGCTCCATCAAAGGTACATATACAAAATTTAAAATTTTCAAATCGTGCGTTCCAGCCCTGATATCATTAAACATGCCGTGTAAAAGAGAAAATACAT
Source organism: Trichonephila inaurata madagascariensis (assembly GCA_019973955.1). Lineage (NCBI taxonomy): Eukaryota > Metazoa > Arthropoda > Arachnida > Araneae > Nephilidae > Trichonephila > Trichonephila inaurata. The sequence goes on from BMAV01022028.1 coordinate 336,902, forward strand.
CTTAAACCTTCCCTGCTCAAAATCCTCATGTGAGCTAGAGCGAGAGTTTGAAGAGTGGGATGGCAACTTAGGTATCATTCTCGTAACGTGACCAAGGTTGAGAACTATTAGGTCTCTGATCAATAACTTTTGAGAAACTTCTGAAGCTACATGAGGGACACTAAGCCCATGAACTAAAATCTAGATTGAGCAAGTTTTCTGAATGCACTAAAGTGCATTTGATAGAATAAGAAAATTTTCTTTCTTTTTATATTTTTCATTCCAATAGTGGAAAACATTTTATATCTTTTTGAATATCATATATGGATCATTTTGCAAGGTTCATTATAAAGAGGGGAGGGGAATTCCCCTTTCAAAAAATTAAACAAATCGGCTTAATGTTTGGTTATTTTAAATGTATTTTATTACATTTGAAGAACAACAACCTGATTTTGAGAAATTAGTTATAATAACACCTTAGAATTACATTACTACAGGTTCACAAACTCTCAAAAAATCTAGTCAGGGGCGGCTTTAGGGCCGTATAAACCGGATCCCTGCCCTGGGCGTCAAAACACTTAAAAGCGGCATTTGGATCAAATTTGAAATATATATATATATATATATATATATATATATATATATATATATATATATATATATATATATATATATATATATTACAAAAGAATTTGATGTATTTTCTGAAATAGTATTGGGTGTGAATTTGGTATTTCATTTCACGTATCTTATTTCCTTATTTTGTATTCTGTATGTTTAATGATAGTTTTCTTTTATGTTGAAATTTGAAGGGTTCCAGGTGGGAGTATATGTCAAATCATGAAATTTAATATGTGTACTCATCTTTCACTAATAAGTTTCACCCCATCCAGGAAAGAGGTCCCAAAGGACATTTTTTTCACCTTTACGATGTCCAGTATCAGCTATCCAAAAAGGGGACAGGGGTAATAAGAGGTGTTGATAAATAGAGAGCCACATGAGATGTTTTATTTTAGTTTTGAATGTAGTTATTATAAGTTATAAAACAAACTCTTGGGATCTCCACCATCAGTAGACTTTTTTTTGTGAAGAAAGTGGCCTGCTGAATTGTACTATTCCTTCTCTTACATTTCACTCGTTTGAAATAATAACAAGTAATTATGTCCTTAATTTCGAATTATTTTGAATCTTTCAAGGCTTAAAATAATATAAATACATGTATTGTTTAGCGCTGCCTTTTTTTTTTCTGGAATATTATTCAAGTTTTATAGGTACGCATTTATATGTTAACTATTTATTTTTTTTAATTATAAACTTTGCTTTGGAGAGATGGGCGGCATTTTCCATTTTTGTCCAGGATGACAAAACTGCTAGAGCCGGCCCTAACCTAGTAGACGTTTAACTTTATATATAACGACTTACACTCTTCAGTAAAACCTTCGTTCATCTTTCATCCAACCGATTGACAGCTACTAAAAGAATACAAAACCGTATAGACCATTTTTTCCGGTCGATATTTTTTTTTAGCACTTAATGCCGTTTCAATTCCCAATACGCTTGCTTTTTCGTCTCTTTCACTCCAGTACTCTATGAAGCCTTAATTTTTCTCCAGATCTAATATTTATCTTTCCAGTTTTTCTCTTTACAGCCACCCTGTTTGTAGACAGACGTTTTCCGTGATTGATAACTTTCCTCAATAACCATATTTTCCTCTTCGCTTTGGGATTGGATAGCGAAGCTTTTTTTTCCCCCTCTTCAGAATTTTGTAACATTGTGTCGAGCTTTGTTGAATTGTTTTATGTTTTGTGGCGTGAATATTTAACATTGATGTATTATCCAATCCAGATTCTATCAATGTTATATTTCTTTTACCTTTTTGAGAAGAAACGTTTTATAGCATTTATTTTCCAGAGTAATAGATTTCAATGATGTCAACCTCAGTCCGTCACGGTTACTGATGGTGCATCGGTTTGTTTTTGTATCTGTTCGTAAGCGAATTCATTTTATTATGACTTTCTTGTTAACTGTATGCCGCCAAACTCAACAGGAAATGAAAAATATTTATTCAACTCTGTATATGTTAAATAGAATAAATGAATTTAAAAACAGTAAAAAACGCATCGGAGTTAAAACTTTAAAGATGCAAAACAAAAAAGTCAATCTTATTAAGACAAAACTTTTTTTTTTGCCAACAATGATTAATTTGTTCAAAACCTCAACCACTCACTATGCTTTGAAAATACAATACAAATTCTAAAATTAAATTTTTAGAATGAAAAAATAACTGCAAATAAGGATAATATTAACAAATAACTATAAATCTGATGCCTCATTTAAATACAAATAAATTGTTTTAACAAATGTCACTAATAACACATAGACGAGTATATACCTTAAGCCCATACGGTATAGTGGTTAGTGATGCAGACTTCCGTACCGTTGGGACTGGGTCTTAAATCCCGGAAAAGCATGGTGTTTGTAAATATATAGTTCCTTTGGAACATGAAGGTACTCTAAATAGCCTTACAGCCGCAAGTCCTCTCGTGAATTTGGTGGAAGGGGAAGAGAGATGGGAAGCTCCTGACCACCCCTAAGATTCTCTCCCTCATAATTACGGTGGAACTGAACCTATACGGTGCTCAAAGCTACGGATAACGGTAGACGTGCATTTAGCCCTTTGCCGCGATGAATATCACGGGACTCAATCTTGACACCGTCAGACAGGGAGCATTAGAACAACAACCGACGCTTTTATTATTTATTGATGTCGCATTGCAAAACAATATGAGGGCAATGATCCTCGTAATTCTGAACAGTTAAGCGACCTGGACGACACCGGAGCTTGCTTCCTACACTCCAGAACTGCGTTAATGAGGTGACTTTCAGCATCGACAGAATTATAACGTGTAGTAGCCCAGCAGGTCTGTAGAGGCACCAGGGCTCAAATCCATGGCTCGATAGTAATAATGTCGGCCACGAGTTAGTTACCATAGCCCCGCCAACAAAGAGACTTTCAGCAGCAACAGATTTAACGTGAATACGGGGTCATGAGTTCGTTACCGTGACCTTTCGACTACCGCAGGAGAAATATCTATATATTATATCATATATAAATGTTTCTGATTATTTTAAAAGTCATATTCTGAGTAAAAATGTAAAATTGTGGTATTAAAATGATGCTTCTGAAGGAACTTGAAAGGATAAAATACAGTTTGGAATTTATTGGCTTTTAACAGAAGGAAGGGGAGGGAGGAGACAGTGAGTGAATATTAACGTCGCACTATTCAGCTATGCGAGGGTTTTAAAGGGGGGGGAGCAAATAGTGGCCTACAAAGAGTTTTTGTGGCCCGCCAAGACAATCATTGAAGGTGAAAGGGCACATTTATCTCATTAAACTGATTCTAAAACAAGTAATATATATAAAAAAAATTAAGTCAATTCCTACTTTGAATGAATGAAAAGAAAGTATTTTATTGACGATTGAAAATTTGAATAAGATATATATAGGGAGAGAGTGAACTAATAGAAGGAATTGAAAAAAGAGCATGATTTGTTTGCATTGTTGTAACAATACACACTGCTGAAAAACAGGTTTTAGACGCCAACTTTTGTCTTTGTTTTAACAGTTACGTTGTTACAACAATAGAGACGACTCTAAGTTGGCGACAAAAACCGGTAATTAATTAAATTAAATTTAATTGATTAAATAATATTTGAAAAAACTGTATTAGCATCGAGTGTCATCCACTACAAATTTTAAAAAAAAATTATTTGAACTTTATTAGATGAATAGAAAGTACTTTTATTAACAATTGAAAATTCGAAGAAGATAAATAAATATATATAGAGAGAGTAAGCTAATAGTAGAATTGAATTAAATGTGCTTTAAGCTACAGAGGATACGAAATTAGCACAATAAATAAATTGAATAAAACTGCCATTATTTTACTTAATTTATATTCATTGCTTTTTACATATGTGGACAATTCTGAGACACAAAATTAACAAATCAATTCAAGCATTTTCAAAAGGTGTGGTAAGGTATCCACATACCTCTTCTACAATGAGGCTTGGATCCAAAACAATTGCCTACCCTGGTTTACAATAATTTACTTACTTAAAAAATACATATGAGTTTATCTTTCTTTTATGCATTTCACTTACATAAAATCAGATTAGTATATTCAGGCCAATAATTATGTTTCAGACAAATGAATTGATTGTGAAATTGCCTTAGCATACTTATTGAAAATAAAATGCATATTTCTACATTTTCTTAAATCAATAAATATAGATAAAAATAGGTTTCAGAATTTTCCTGTAACTATTAACCATCCGTTTAACTAATGCGAAATGAAGGACATTACCTAAAGATTACTATTAACGAATTTCAGTGTTAAAATTTAAATATTTAATAACTGAATAATAAATAAGGTTTGAAAATCTTCAATCTATATTTGTTCGTCATAGTGGAGAAGTCAAAGATAACCAACGACACAATTCCGTCCGTCCACTTTGCATCACGATGTCTCGTTCAGGCAGGGATGGCAAACCCAGCATCCATCAGTCTTAATCATCTTTCTTCCCAATTGGCATTCTCCACACAGCCGGAATTTCGGAAGGGATAATGCCTAACCGAAATTTCTTTCCTGACAGGCGAAGTTTTGTGAAAGACAATCAGCCAACGTCATTTCCCAAAGACGACTGTCATCCCACAGGCACCAGACAATGAATTTTCTGGGATCCCAAAAAACACCCCTCCTAACGATCTGTAACAATTACCCGAAGCCATGGCAGTGATGAATCTGTTCATTGTTTTCTCTGGTGCATCAACACGCCTTCTTGACAAACTGCACAGAATCGGCACCAGCTTGTAAAACGGAGCCTTCCATGACGAGGGATTACCGAACAATTGCGCCAATCAATCCATCATTTCATCCTATTTTGTCTGCAGGATTTTTCATCTGAAGGACTTTTCCTCCTGAAGAGTCTCTGGCAGGCGGAAGGGATGTTGTGAAATCGCACCAACCAAAGCGTGTCGCGGGCTTTTTGGACAATGGAAGGGAGGAGGTACTAATTAGGCTTCTGGAAAATTGATACGAATGCGTCTATGTGTTTAGCGACAGATAGTCATCTGGATGTCGAAGCGGATTGCTTGAAAGAATGAAAAGTGAATTAAAAGTTGGCAACAAAGTATATATTGTTCATGAGCATATCAGGATACATATATATATATATGCATAGATATATATTCATAAATTTGCACGCATATATAAGAGTCTGTGTTAGTGTAAAGAAGTATTTTTGCCAGTGGGGTACTGAAGGAGGGAGTTTGGAAGTTCAACTCCATACATTCACAGATTTTTGATTTTTACTACATTAAGGTGCTTTTGTCTACATGCTTCTTAGAATTTAAACCAGCCCCATAATAGAGGCAGATCTGTGTACGCTACATGTGCAGATATAGAAATGGATATATACAAATGGATATATACAAATGGATGTATACAAAATGGATATATACAAATGGATGTATACAAATGGATGTATACAAACTGATGTATACAAATGAATACTCCAGTAAGATTTTTAAGTTAAATAAAAGAGGGAGAAAGAGGAAGTAATTCTATTTGATATAAATATCAAATACAAATTAAAAAATAATCAAAATAATAAAACTTAGAATATATATGTATCTAATGTCATTAGCTATGGGATGGAATCAGTTAATACTAGAATTATGTTAAAAGTAAAAGAAAAAAAAATTAACAAAAACTCAATAGAATTTCAAGAACTTTTCAAACAAAATATAAAAGCAAACTTCAGAAAAAGATAATTTGCACCTTACTTCATAAGAATTATAATTTAGAGTTTAAGTGTTCCAAATGAAAATACTTCACTATGACATCAAGGAACCGATAACGAAACAAGTACCAACATATAAAATGTGGTCGTGGTAGCATAGTGGTAATGGTCACGAGTTCATGGTCAGCGTGTCATGAATTTGTGACCTATTGACACTGCAGACCCACCGTGTAGAGGGGCTGATGTACTTTAAATCCGTCAAGGCTCAAAGTCCTCCGGTTGTGTAGTTTGGAGAGGGGGTGCCAACTTAGGCGTCGTCACTTGACCATGGTTCAAAATTAAGAGGTCCGTCCCAATAACCATAGTGTTGCTTTATAGTGCGACGTTAATTATAAATCAATCTCCAACATGAAACTTCGAAAAATTTTTTAAAAAATTAAAATTCTAAATTAATTTATACGAGCATTTAGGCACGCTACAATAATATTATAATCAGATTCTACATATCCAACCGATTTCATTTTTAACAAAACATAGCCAAAAAAAAAAAGAAAGAAAGAAAGGTCTTATATTTTATGTATTATTATTACTACTATCTAATAAGTGGATGCTGTTTTTCGAATACGAGCGATGCTTTCACAAAAACCACCCCTTTAATCTTCAGTGTGAACCCATCGAGGGACGCAACTCGAAAATTTGATGAATCACGAATATTATTTATGTCCTCGGCTGCAACTCTCCAAAGACCGGAATCCTGTGAAACTTTTCGGGCTCCCATAATTCACCCAAACTCAAAACTCTACCCTCCTGTGGGTTCCTCTACCTGGCTCTTAGACTGGAATTCGAGTGTCTTCACGCTCCATCACCTTAAAGTTCCGGTAACTCAGCTCACGCATTTATTTACACGCACACGCACCTCACGATACATAAATCGAAAACAACTGCTCAGTTGTTGTTGCAACCCCCCTCCACCCCCGTTAGCATTTTCTGACCGCTCTGATTTATTGGACATATGGTCAGCTACAATTCCCTGCAAGAAAAGCTAAAATTTACTGCGCATAATAAAAATTTATAAAGCATGCGGAGGGCTTTTTCTTTATGCCTCTTTCGGCGGTTTGTGCTGTTCATTTTTTTTTCACGCCCACCCCCGGTGTTGTTGTTTTTTTTTTCCACGCACTTAACGTATTTCTCGGTTTGGCCGGCAAAATACTGATAACACATCCCTTTACCGGAGAGTTAGTGCGCAACCACAAGTTACCCGAAAAACCTTCCCGCCCTGTCCGCCTTATCATGGCCTTCGCACGCGTAGAGCGAAACACGATGGCCGAGCAGGGCTTGTATCATAAAGCATTCAGAATATCTATTTGTAACATGAGGCTTTGATGGGTGTTCTTCTCTTCCAGCTCCTTTTTTTTTACGCCCTTGCTTTTCTGTCATTTAGGAGGATTATCATTATTTTTTATTTGGGGCCAGGGCTGCCGAAAACTGGGGTTTTGATGTTTGGAGTGTCGGGGAGTAAAAATAACACCGCGGTATTTTCAATCATCATTTCACTCTTGTCCTCTTTTGATAGCAGGGGTTTTTCTTTTCTCCACGTATTTTTCTCTTTCTCTCTCTCTCTTTCTCCTATTATTTTTCTCCGAGTGTTTTATATTTAACAGATAATGTAACTGCTAAGAATGACATTTTTTTTTTTGTAGAAATGTCATTAGATTTAAGATTATTGCAACGACTGGTAAAAACATAGAGAGATTTCCTGTTGGAAAAACTACCAAAATAAGAATATATCGAGTTATCTAGTTCAAAAATATTAAAGTACAGACAGACAATTATCCTATAAGATAACATATATTAGAAGGTATTCCATTAAAAAATTCAGAATAAATATACAAATAAATATAAAAGATCATAACATTTTTTCTTTTTTTAAATTTCAAAAATAATTTTGTACGTGAATTTTTTTTTAACGTATTAAGTATTTGAATTGAAACGGAATTATTTCTTTTGAATAATAAAATATTTCTAAGATATTTTTTAACTAATTTTTCGAAAGTGTTTTTAAAATGAAAATATTTTTTTTTCTTTATTTTGAAATTGAAAGAGACACATCGACCAAAAAATAACCAAAATATCGAAAAAAAAATTTTATCACTTCTTTTTAATCGTGAGACTTTTCTGAATATGCATACGAGATTTGGTAGATCTAGCTGCATTATTTAGACAGTTATTTAACTTTGTTAATAGTGTGTCCAAACGAAAACCGAAAGTTTGACGTCTGTATTTTTTGTAGACATTTAATGCCTTTTTTTCAGGTTTTTATTTTTCATGATGATCGTGCATTTAAAATCGCACGGCTTTTATTATATTCGATATAAAGTTTTGAAACTTCCTCTGGTTGTTTTGTATGATATGCCTGACAGTTTCTTTAATGCATGGGATAAAGATTTAGGTAATTAATTTATTTTTTGAAAAATCTGCAAAGTTAGAAATAGTTGTTTTTTAAACCTTTTTCTTATAGTGTCTAACACGAAAAAAAAAATTGTAAAAATATATAATTATTACTAATTATACCAATTCCATGCACCGAATTGTGATAAATACTTTTAAGAATATTAGAAAAAAATTATTCAAAAATATTAAAATTTGTAAAAGTGATAAACATTTTAAGACATTAAAATATTTTTAGAAAATTTTAAATGATTGCTTGTTTAAAGCCGGTATTCAAATACGGTACCTGTAAACATTTTCAAATAAACATATCAATCAAAAAAATTATGGACAAGGTACAAAGTCCTTTAAAAATTTTAACATGGCTTTTTTAAAAAATACTTATTAATAGAATGATTTACAAAAAAAGGTATTATTTTCGCTGATGAAAAAAACACATTTCAATATAAGAAACGGATAAACAAACAACAAGTCTATATTCAATTTTTTTCAAGGCAAACTGTACATTTATTCGATTTGGAACTTTTTGGGCACTTCACAAATTAACCAAGTTTTTAATATTACAATTTAATCTTACAATGGAATGCTTGAACAGGAATTTATCAAGCGAAACTTTGTACCATTCTCAACATTAATTAGATTCACCCAGGTCTAAAAAGCGGAGGGATTAAAACAATATTTTAATAACGAAAATTAAACGGGTGATATTTAATTGCTTCTTCTGGACATTTATATATTAAGTTCTTACCCTCTCTCCATTCCCTAGCTGGACACCGAGGGTGCGTGAAGCAATTTCTGAAAAGGGGAAAAAAGGGGGGCCTTCTGAAAAAGTTCCTTGACAAACCATCAACTATATGTGACAGGGCCTAGCTCAGTTATTACGAAATACACCCCACGAGTGTTTTACACTAATTTCTACAAAATTGTTTTTTCTTCCTCCGAAAAGTAAGAAAATGACGCTTAAAAGGGCAGAAAATTAAACTTTTTTGGCACAGCGCATTTCCCCCTCTAAATTAGGCGGAAAAAACCAAACCACCCCTAATTACAGCGAAAAGAACGAAAGAATAAGTGGGAAAAAAACAACACAACACACACACACACGACCACTTTCAGACTTAACACTGGGTCCCCCCATTTCAAGCGCTTATAAATCATCTTCATCATATGCAAGTGTCCTTCAGGATGGGGTCCGGGTCTCTCCTTTTTGGCAAGCATCCTTCTAAGAGAAGAAACAAGCGGGAAAAAAAAGGAAATGAATATGTAGTGTCTGTTATAAGCACGAAGAGAAGTCTAATAAATTAAAGTTTTTACGCGAGATAACGAAGAAGCCACTATAAATCAAGGTTAGTGATTCTTCTTCAAGCCGCTTGCCACACGCTATATTTACTTCCACCAGAAGCAAAGGAAAAGAAATGGCTCTGATAAGGGATGGTTAAATGGGTTCGCTTCTGTTACTTTTAGGTCGTGATCCCGTGTGCGAACGGGGTTAATTAGGTTTTTCAGGGCATCTCCAACTCCAATCATGCGTTATTCAGCAATTCCCAACACGAAATACATTCAATATATCACTCATATATCCGTAATTTTTCTTTAAAATTTGTCGACAAATATTACACCTATTTGTCACAAAATTTCAAAAAGAAATGAATATATGAGGTGTTCAAAAAGTAAGGCTACACTTTCAAAAATGAATTAAAATAAAAGCAGTAATGTAAAAAACTTTTTTTTAAAGTCAATTCCTACTTAGGCTAACAAAGAAAACATTTATTTTATAGTTACTTTTTATTAAATAGTTACAACCAATATAGATATGTATATACATAGGACAGAATGACAATATTAAGTGGCAAAATAGAAAGCGATTTTCTATTTTCCTTTCTATATATGGTGTTATACTATTAGTTTTGTTCGTTACTATTTATACATTCATAAATCACGTTCTCAGAAAATAGGCCATTCCAGGTGGGATTCGAACCCACAACCTTTGGATTAGAAGTCCAACGCGCTATCCATTGCGCTACAGGGACGCATCGTGCGATCTTCCTTTTTATATATGGTGTTGGACTATTAAGGCCTAGTGGTAGCGTATTGCGCATCCACACCACTGGTCCGGGTTCTATTCCCGTGCTGGGCAAGGTCGACTCAGCCTTTCATTCCTGCTGCAGTGGGTCGATGAATGAGTAAAAAGCTTGATTGGAGACTTAAACAATGGGGGTCTCGCTTCAGACTGACCACCTGATCGGGACATCAGCTTATGCACCAATGGTCACAGATGGGCACAGTAGGCCCTGACCCTCATGGGCTGTTCCGCCACTGAGTTTCAGTTTGAGTTGGACTATTATTTTCGTTTGTTACTATTTATTCATTAATTAAATAGAAGTAATGAATTAATATTCGAAAAAACTGTATTAACATCAAATGTCATCCACTACAAGTTTAAAAAATGTATGTGAACTTGAATTGATGAATAGAAAGTATTTATTAACGATTGAAAATTTGAACAAGATATATATAAGGAGGTTGTGAACTAATAGAAGGAATTAAAGAAATAACGTTTTACACTGTACGTGTTTTTTTTAAAACAAATACTTGAATTCCCTTTTTAAAAAAATTTTAAACTGCTCGGAACGCAATAAAGTCTAATTACTGAACTACTTATAATATTTTAATGAAATTCATTCTGTACACATAAAGAGACATCGGTGTCACAGTAAATTCAACAAAGGCATGCTTTGTCATCAAATTCAGGAACAAGAATTCATGTTTGCGGTTACCACGAACGGGAAAAACCGGACAATGGATAACTTAAGATGTAGTGTATTTCATTCCTTACGGATCACTAGTGGCATCTTTATTTACCACCTCCTGTTTCAGTCACAAAATTGTCTTGTTTATGGTTACTTGAAGTAGACAAACAACGACCAACATTATCTATGCCCTATCATCCATCGAGCTCATCATCTAAGCCATCTTTGTTCGCAGCTTCCTGTTTCGGCCTCAAAACGTGTGAATGACATACTTTGTGTATCTGTAGAGAGTATTTTTTTTTAATCCACTGGAAATTATGACTAATATATACGTGTATGTGCTATCGAAATATATAAAATATATTATCATAATTCAGGTATAAGATATCGTATTCTTTTTTCATCACGTGCGTTTATGTGATTTTCACAATATGATACAGACCTTACTGTTTTAACATTGATACTTATAATACAAAACAAACAATCAATTTTTTTCCATTCCTACTATTATATATATAGTTCACATTCTCTCTCTCTCTCTCTCCTATATATATTTATCTTCCTCCCCTATTATATTTATTTATATCTTGTTCAAGTTTTCAATCGTTAATAAAATACTTTTTATTCATCTACTCAAGTTCAAATACATTTTTTTCAACTTGACGACACTCGATGTTAATACAGATTTTTCAAATATTAGTTCATTAATTCTATTTAGTTAATGAATACTTAATAAACAAAACTAATAGTCCAACAACCTAAATAAAAAAAGAAAATCGCTCGTTGTGTGCCTGTAGCGCAATGGATAGCGCATTGGACATCTAAAGGTCGTGGTTCGAATTCCACCTGGGATGGCCTATTTTCTGAGAATGTGATTTATGAATGAATAAATAGTAACAAACAAAAATAATAGTCCAACACCATTTATAGAATAGAAAATGGCAAGGAAAACCTCTTTCTATTTTGCCACTTTAATAGTGTTACTCTGTCATATGTATAAAATTTTTAATTTTAAATTTAAATATTAAATTTGGAATATTTAAAATAAAAAGTTGCCTAAAAATTTAAAAATTTTTTTTGTTTCTTAAAGGAATTCTTTTTAAAAAAGTTAATTACTTGTGGTTTTTCAAAAAAAATTTTCCCCTTTATCATTAAAAGTTGCATTTTTTCTTTTAGAAGAAATTTAAATTTTATGAAACCCATTAAAAAAACCATAACTCAATAAAAATGAATATTTTCATGTAAAGGTCCCGCAAATAAATTGGTATCAATTCTCACAGACCTAGATACAAACCAACTCGACCGACTGTCGCTTTTCGTCTAAATCAGGGGTAGCCAACCCAAAAGATATTGCGGACCACTTCGGAAAAACATTATAATCTCGCAAGCCGCACATAAAAATATGTATCTTTATATCAGATTTAGAAACAAAAAACATTTCTTGGAGTGAAATTTAAAAACAGAATGAATTATTTTAATTTTTTTCATTATTTTTCATGCATACAACATAGATAATATAACAATGTTTATATAATATGATACTGCAATGATCAAATAATGTTTAAAATATTACAGTTGGCATTTTCTTGAAAATTTTGGTGTTTCTATTCCATTGATCTTTCGTTATTCATTGTTGAAATTTGGTAGTGCTGTCAGTTGCAAACGATTAAGTATATATATTGTCCTTTATCTTAACCGTTGTGAATATTTTTTTAAACTTTAAAATCATCTCTGACTGCCTCTTGCTTTTTGGGCACTCCAAACAGAAAAGGAGGAAAAACAAAAGTCGCACACACAGAGAATCATGTACCATTCAAAGTAAATGATATGCATAATGCAATTCGAAATTTATTAAAAAAGTAGTTTATTTCTGTAAAATCAAATGTAACTGTTTAAAAAATATAAATCTAATTTAATATAGAGGACATTTCTATTATCAAAAAGGATTTATTTTAAAATAAGAAAAGGTTTATTTTTAAAAAAATCTTAGTGGTTTGTTTAATTGCAAAATAAATATCCAGGTGGCGCCACGATTTTTCCTTCTGGAAAAGTTGTTTCAATTCTTTTATGTCATTTCGCGTTGGGAGCTTATTGTGGAAGGTTGAATTTTCGTTTTCCAGTAAAATTTTACACGTAAGTGTTTTTTTTAAATTTTTTTATTATTATTCCTCCTTGAGGCATTCATTATTGTTCTCTTTTTTTAGCTTCATTTTAATATATTATCAGGTTTTTCTTCACTGTTGTATTAGGGGTTAATTTTTTAACTTGTTTTTTTTTCCCCCTATTATGTCGAAAGTTTCTGCTGTACGGGGAAGGTTGGATCTATAAAGCATTGCTAACCCTAATTCAGCGGCAGCTTTAGAAATCATAATAGGTCTCCAGTTTAGTCCAAAGACTTTTTTGTATCTACATTTGTTGTGTCTGGTGAATTCCAATTTCTTCCTGCTTTAGCACTGTAGGTTCTAGTACTTCTTCACTTTATTTTATATTACTATATATATATATAAATTTCCCCTCAAATAAATCTCAAAATGAAAACTTTAAAAATCTGATATTTAAAAATTCCTTAAAAAGAGTCGGTGGACCACAATTTACGTACTGGCGGGCCGCGTGTTGGACACCCCTGTTCTAAATGACGGGGTATGGTGATAGGCCTAGTCTTATACACGGTCGATGACGTAATATAATAATACAGTCTTGCCAAAGTTACCAGTTGATTTTGTTCAGAGAATATGTTCGGGAATGATATTTAACGATTAAAACTATTTGGATAATGATCTTATTGAAGACGAGACGAGGCCCTCTACCAATTTAGCCCCTGGGCCCGGGCCCATTCCTCAAAACGTCCCTGGTTAAAATCTAGTGATTAAGCTTTTACAAATGCTTAGTGAAGTACAAAAAATACAATTTCAAAATTTGATGATTTATTTAGTTACCTTTATGTTTCGGTATAGAAATTTAATAATCATAAAAGTCGCAGATTCAAAATAACCACAAAAATTGCAAATTTATTATTTTTGTAAATGAGCATGTAGTTATTACTCATAATGATTATTTTAAAACTTAAAACTGAAATTTGACATTCAATCCTAAAATATTATCACAATTTAAATGGTTGAAATTAAATTGATTGCAATTACAATATGCCCATGATTTATTTGAGGGATTTAAATTAAAAAATAATAATTTTATGATGCCCAATATACAATTATAAGAGACTAAATCACAGATACTTATAACACTAATTACTGAAAGAAACTGAATAATATGAACAGCACTATATAAACAACATTTTTCTCGCTATTTATCACAAATAGGTTCCGCATGCAATACCATCCATATCATCCCGAAGCATACGACAGCATTGTTTTAAAATAAACGAAAAAATTTTTTGCCCCGCATAAAAAAATTTACCCCTTTTTTGGTTATTAAAGGCCCCCGTTTCCCCAAAGCCCCGGTCTCAATGTATGTTTTAACAACTCCGAACTGAAACATTTAAACTTCGTTCTACCAACATTAATTTGTTATGAATAATGATTCTGTCATTTTTTTCCAAAGGGAAAAAAAAAAGAATGAAACAACTATCTTTTTTACAGAAGCTTATAGAAGGGTTGAAAAAGAACAGGGAGGGACAAAAAAAAAAAAAACATTCTTGATCCATTCTGCAGTAGAACCTCTTTAATTTTTGTTTTTCCAGGAAGAAATACCAGTAGTCATGATAAATGGATTCGTATGTAGCATCCAAAGTACTAACTGAAAAACAACTAACCTTGTCTCAGTTCTATGATGAAGTGACACGTGATTACGAAGAGACAGACAGGCTGCATCCCAGTTGGCATTCTCATCAGTTAGTTCGCACTCACCCCCCTTCCACTCAGAGAAAATTTCTTTTAAAAAAAATAATAATAAGTAAAGAGATAAAATTCACGTATAGCAAACTAATGGAGTATATCTGTTCACGCTATACAGGAGCCCTTTGCTATCAATCTCCTTTCTCGTTCTGTCAAACAAAACTAAAACCTATCATCGAGTGTAGTAAATGCTGCTTTAATTGCTCTTAACCTAGCGATGTTTTCCAAAGATTTTAGATAAAGATAGGTTTAAGAACTAATGAAGATATTAAATATGTCAGTTTCTCCAGGAACTGATGGAATTTATCAACACATTTCAGCAGTTAGTTAATGAATATGTCCCATTGTACATTCGTACACACAGGCCTGTGGTACACTAACTTACTGTTATTTTCAAAGCTTTTAACCTAATGACATCTTTCAAAGATTCTAGATAAAGGTAGACTTAAGTCGGCTAAGAGATAGTGTGAAAACATCGAAAGTTAAAAGGTAGACTAGTGAAGGCATTGAATTGATCAGTTACTTTAATGTATTGATAGAAGCCATCAATTTCTTTCTGTAAGTAGGTAATGAATATGCATGATTGTAAATTCGTCCTGTTCCATTATACACAAGCCATTACATGAAAACATAAGAAATTCTTCCTTATTTTTGAGGCTCTGAAATTAATGACGCTTTCCAGATATTTTAGATAAAAATAAATTTAAGTTAGGCTTAAAAAGGGGGGGATAGCATTGAAAGTTTAAAAGTAGTCTATAGTGATGACATTGAATTTTTCAGCTTCTTAAGGAATCGATGAAAGTTACAAGAATTTCTTTCAAAAAGTTGGTTGGTTGATATCTCGCATGGACAATAATTAAATAGGACCAAAGATCCTATAGCAATCTGGATACAGTTATCTGCATATAAATCCTCACAGGAGTTCTTACTGATGTGATGCAATTTTGCCAGAATGGTATAACAGGAAAAAAAGATGTTCTGAGTTCAAATGAATATGCCTATTTCAAATTCATTCAGCCCTTATTGAACCCTTATCAGCCATTATTTAAATCCTTATTTAAAAAACTTGGAGAATTTCTTACTTATTTCTTGAAGCAAGATTCTTAGTTGTAATATATTCCCTAGGTCTTGACCAGTAGCGCACACAGAAATTTTTCAAGGGGGGGGGGGTCCGGGTTCGAAAGTTCACCATTCTTGTATTTTGCTCCTTTTGATTTTATCGATTTTCGGGAACAAAAAACACAGTCAAAAACTAATTATTGAATAAATAATTAACATTAATTAATAAAATTAATCATTAATAACAAATACTTAATTAAATTTTACGTATTATATAATTAGAATTATAATCAATCAAAAATCGACGGCTTTAGGTCCGACCCCAGGACCTGTGTGCGCCACTGGTCTTGACAAAAAATATATACTTATTATTCGTATAAATTACGCAAAAATCTTACGTATATTAAGGCTGTTTTCGGCGTATGCACAAGAGTGTGAACTTAACGCGGAGCACATTTTCGGACAGAAAAAATGCCTCAATTTTTATAGAAATTTGTGATATTGTAGCTCATGCATTTGTTTATAATATAGTGTTTTTAAAATTTCAAAATATTTCATGAATAATTAGTTTTTTTTCTTTTAAAGTGCAAAGGGATAGCTTATTTAACATTACGGTACAGGAGAAAAAATGCGAAGCACACTTTATAAAATAAAAAAGTGTCAACCAGGATAAAAATGAGTAATGTGACAAAATAAAAGATTCTCTACAGGATAGAGAAGCCAGAATGTAATATAAATGTTCGAATACTTTTACATATGAAAAAATATTCCGAATTTGGGTCTTATTCTTTAACATTAACCGAAAACAGCCTTATGTCATTTTTGTTATTAGGAGGTTCTATTAATTGTCCAATAAATTCAACTTTGAGCGATTTTTTAGTGCACTATTTATAATATTTCTAAGTCTACCCTATAGAAAAAGTTCAAGACAACTAATATGCAAAAAAATCGTTTTTTAAACAGTTTACACTTGAGAGTCTCGAAAAGTTAAACACACGCTCAAAGAGGTCAGTTCAACGACAATGACCCAATAAACGCGTGAAAGAAGACAATTTTGCATAGTATTAAATCAGCGAAAGAACATAGCAGGTCTCTCAAGATAGGGTTTTTTTTTTAAAGTCGGGGAGAATATTTTGCAGCTAAAAAGACCTATAATATTCATTTCTATAAATTTTAGAAAATTAATAAACTTCAGTAAAACGTCAGGCATTTAAGATAATAATTAATAATGTACATTTATAATTGATTATACTAGTCTTTTTAAGCCAGTTGTATATTACCATTATATAATTAAGTAGTTATTCATTATGAAATCTTAGGTAATCATTATATCATTGCACAGAACCAACAATATACTGAGTTGCCATAAAGTAAGGGGAAGGAAGTGTCAGAAACAAAATTCATACATTTCTTGAGAGTCATTTTCTAAAAAAAAATAGTACATATTTCTCTGAATAGTAATTGTTAATTAAAAGATAAGTAATTGCATGAATTTCCCGAGTATTGTTCGTTGAGCAGGAAACAGTTCAAGATATTCACATCAAATAACATTAAGGTGACAGGTCAGACAATTAATTTATCCAACAGAATATACAGAAAAAACAGTTGTGCATTTTTGTGTCTTATATTACGTCTTATGAGATAAATATTAAAATGTAAATAACAATGAATTAATACAGTACCACAGTGCATTTTCTTTCGTTAAAGAATCACGTAAAAGATTCGTCATTTCGTAACAAATAAAAATGAAATGCACATTGATTGGCTGGAAGTTTGATTCGGGTTGTCGGACTCAAACCTATGACAGCAACAGCACATGCCACAAGTTCACGGCCACGATCACTCAGCTACCGATGCTACGATGATAGATGGTGTGATAAATGCATGGCAGGTTTTATTTGTAGGTTACATATGTATTTGCCCGCTTAGAAATTTCAGATTTACAGAAAATTAAAATTATAATTATTTACAGGAAAAACTTAAATAGCTAATACGATAATTCCCCTTTTACATTCAAATGCTCCACAAAATTACTTAATTTATGTTAAATTCCCCACATGCCGGGTTGATGTTTACTGACTAAAACCAGTGAGTGAATAATAATTTACGTCACACTACAAAGCAACACGAGGGCTCTTGGAGACAAATCTCATAATTTTGAACCATGTTCAAGTTATGAGCACGACCTCCTCTCCGAACTCCACCACCTACCCCAGGGGTGGGGAGACTTTTCCAGAGTACGCGGGCTACTTCTAATTTTTTTAAGGTGTTGCGGTCCACCCAGGGTGTCTGTGTCCTGAGGTAAGAAAAGGTCTGAAATATTTACTATAACTTAACAATAAATACGGAATATGTACTCACCTACATAACTACAATAAAAAAAAACTCACGCTTTTAAAACCACGTTAAAAAGAAAACGCAAGATACACAAAACATAATAATAAAGACCTCCAATATAATACTATCAAATGATGCGTTTATTCTCAAATAGATGAGAAAATGATAATCTACGAAAAGGAAGATTTTAAGATTCTTTTTGAGGTATTCAAGAAGATGGCACGGGGCGAAGATCAAATTTGAACTCAGTCACTCATATAAGGAATCTGACATCGTTAACATCATTAAAGTACGACGAATTAAGTGGGCAGGCCATGTTGTCAGAATAGATGAAGACCACACCACTAAATTGTCTTCAATGCTCAACCAATTGGCACACGGAGTAAGGGCAGGTCAAATCTTAGATGGATTGATGGAGTAGAAAAAAATCTCCAAATTTTGAAAACTAAAAATTAGAGAAAACTAGGATAAAGGTTGCCCTGGAAAAAGCTTCTTGAGAATGCCAAGTCCTACCCTGGGCTGTCGAGCCAATAAGAAAGGAAGGATGCATTCAATCAAACAATTCAAAATGTACATTAAAAACGTTTTCTTTTTAAGTTCGTACGTAATTATAATCAGTAGAAGACTTAGTATATTATGCTGTCAGCCAATTTTGATTATTTCAGTATATAATTACTTGCTGCTAATCTTCAAGTGGTCACCCCAAAATGCCTTAGTGGTCCACCTGTCGATCGCGATCGACTTAATGCCCACCTCGAACTTAGCCGAAGGGAAGACTTAGAGCCTAGAAAGATTTAACGTGCATCAGCTCCTCTACACTGTAGTAAGGCGGCACGTTGGCCATAAGTCCGTGGTGATGGCTACTAAGCTACCATGGCCATGACTACTAGACCTACTCGGCTACCATGGCTATGACCACTAGGCTACTGCGGCCGTGGCCACGACCAAAACAGAACCTTTTTAATATAATTGTGAATAGGATCTTTCTTTTAGAAGTATCCTTAAATGGCTTGGCATAAATGAAAAAAAAAATCTCATGCAAATAACTCACTTGCGAATGTCGCAGCAGTTTATTTAAATGCAGATGTGGAAATAATATTGATTAATTTCAAACGCATAGAGTAGAAACAACCACAGCCGTCTTATCCATCAAACGATGGCGACTCAACTCACCACCAAGGTCATTGCTGAAACTCCATAAAAGCACCAGAATAACTCTTAAGATAAGAAAAATGAATAAACAATAAAAAAAACACACACACACACACACAACGAAATTTACAATCTTAACATCATTAACAATAAAGCACCTAAGCACGTAAAAAGCACTCAGCTGAAATGTCACGTCCACCCTCGTGACATGTAAGCAGAAAACGCTTCTCACCAAGAAATCAGAAACAACTTTGTAATTCGCATATAAAAAGGCAGAGAAAAGGGAAAGAAAGAAAAAAAAGAGTGGCAACTTCCATATTCAATCAAAGAACAGCTTATCCCATCTTAACGATAGGGGTCAGCAGTGTCCTTACATCCGCTCAAGCTGTTGCCAGGTACGGTGTAGCTGAGATACAAGAGCTCCAATTAGCGCCTAGCACGACGGCTCATTACGGAACAGAATGAGGCTTACGAAAGGATAAAAACAAGCAAAACAACAACAAAAAAGGCGCTATGTAAATAAAAATAATAAATAGGAAAGACGAAGAAGAAGGGAAAAAAAGTCGGCGAGGGAAAAAAAGAGGCAAGCACACAAGCAGCGTCAGTCTTCTCTGCTCTTAAACGATCTTTTTAGCTTGTCAGATGACTGTCAAGCAATCGCAACTCTGGTACGTCATTTAATGTCTTAGGCTGTTAAGGTTATTATTACGGTAGCTACACTAGGAAGATCCTAGTTTTTTTTCCCTCCAACGGTTGGGTTTTATATTAAAAGAATTTTATGTTCGCTTGGGCAAAGTTTTTAATCAACTGTGAAGTTCCAAAGAAGATAGCTGGAGCAGAATGTCTCATTTTTGAGTGTTTGAACGAAAAAAAAGAAGACAGCTAAAATTGGAACGCATCAAGTAAAAGATTTTTTTCCCTTCTTTTGCATTTTTTATCTCTTCTCCAGACTTATGTTTTAATAAAATTTCATCATGATTTTTTTTTACTCAGTTCCAAGTCATCAGTTAAGATCGTTTAGTTGTTTGTGTTGTGTGAAAGACAAACAAAAATCTTATTATGAAATCTGAATTTTGTACGTTTGAATTCCCAATGACAGCCGCAGTGTAAGTTAAAAATGGTGTAACGATGTTGCCTCGGAACAAATTATTACTTTTTGCGAAAAATGATACATCTAATTTATAATTTCTTCACCTTCTAAATTTTTGATTTTGTAGTCTTATCAAAAAGTATGCTGAAACGTTATCAAGAAAATAATTTAACTTTCGGTTATCTTTAGAAAAAAATTACATTAACTTTCATTAGTTTTTAAAATAATTTCAGCTATAATATAATTTTAAAAGAAAAAGAGTATATGTATGTGTAGAGAATATTAACTTGTTCGCAATAAAACTAAGTCAAATGGTTTTTAAAATGCATTTCCAATATAATTTGAATGTGAGCTATTTCAAGTATTCAAAAATCACCCATCACTTTTAAAAAGAAGAGGGGGAGGGGAACGTGCATTTTTACATAAAATAATTTTATTCATAAGAATATTCTCCATAAAATTGAGCAAATCTTTCCCAACAAGAAACTACTTTATATAAATTCATTTTTTTTTCAAACCTGCTTAGTCTTGTTTTCAAAATATGTCTACATACTTCTTTTCAATTTTTCTTCTTTTTTGAACTGTTTGTTTACTCTATGGATAAGATTGTCTAAAAATAAAAATAAATAATAAATTTATAAAGTAAGGAAGGAGCACGAAGAAAGATCTCTCACCCTAAACTCCCAGTTCTTAATATGGTCTTCACAGTAACATATGGCTGTGTGTTACTTATTTACATATTTTTACTCTTTTCCTCTACCCTGTATACATACTTCCATCTTGTTCTGTCACTTACTTTGAACCCATTTTAGAGCTGTAAATACTTAAACTGGAATTAGTTTAAATTTTTGTCTCAAAATAATTGGTATTTATATAGGATGCTGTATCTGACCTAGAATCCTGTTTTGAGAATTTAGCCCCGGCAGAAAATTTTTTAAAACCATCTCTATATTTTTCTTGAAGCTTTATATTTCCTTGAAACACATTACAAATTTTTTTATAGCAGCTTCGGTAGCGTTAATCCCAAATTTAAATTCACAAAGCAAATATTCACACATTACACTATGTTTATCAGACATTTTTACAGGTAAAAATCTCTTTTTAAATTGAAAAACACGCTAACATAATGGGTAAGCAATTCTAAATTTTTCAGCAAATGTTTCTAAAACAATCGCTGGAATTATATTGTTGTCGTTGCTAATGCCACCTGTCTAACGGTGTCAGATCGAGAACCACGAAATTCATCGCCGCAAAGGGCTAGAAGTACAACTGCCATTAGCTGTATCTTTAAACACCATGCAGGTGACAGTACGATTTGGCTCATTTCCACCCCCAATTTTGAGGGAGGGATCCCTGGGGGTGGTTAGGGTCTTCCTACCTCTCTTCCCCTTCCACGAACCTCAAGAGAGGACTTACGGCTCGACGGCTATTTAGACGACTCCATGCCACATGCCGACTCCCATGCCATACTATACATTAACAAACATTCATGCCCTCTCCAGGATTCGAACCCAGGTAATCAGAATCGGTTTATCCATTGGGCGCTTAGGGCAGGCGTCAAGAGGCCCGGGGCTCGGAACGGCCCGGATAAGCTAGACTTAACAGATTAGCTATAATTATAAATTTCGATCCGCCAGTGTCAAGGAGGCTTGTAGATCTTCTGCGCCCAGAGCCCGAAATGAGCTTAAATCGTCACTGCCAGGTCCTACGGCACAGCAGATCAGCGTCACTAATTACTATGCTGGATGAGCGACTGAAATTACATTGAACGCTACAAAAGTTATGAAATTTTCTCAGTTAACTATAGTTGATATTACACATACGTACATAATAAAATTATAAAATAATTTAAATTGTCACTAAATAATGACAGGTATTGAAAATTTTGTAAAGAATAAGCTACATGAATTAACCGAAAGTGTTTAAGGCTTTATAAAAAGCACAGACATAGGTCTTATTACTTAATATGAATTACCATCGAATTTATACTCTTAAATTCTGTAAAAACTTATTTGAATTTCAACAAACAAACAAAAAATTAACATTAGAGGTTATATATAAAATGGATCGATTAATGGATAATATTAATCGTCAAAGTTTTCCGTCAAAACCATTTAAACTTAGCTTATGCATTATAGTAAGCAACTTATAAAAGGAATTTTAAGCCAAAAACATATGCATGATTTACCCGATGACATGGAAGAAATGGTTCCGTGTACAACGCAAGAATTTTAAATGCTTTAGCATCATCTATCTAAAGTGCTAAAAGTAGATCTAGTACAACCAAATCTTTTCTGATACTAATACTTCAAATAATATTTTGCGATTATGTAAAAAAAGACATTGCTGTTTTAATTCAAATGTCATTCTAAAATCCATATCTTTTTTCTTTAATGCCATTGTCTTTACTCAAATAATCCCATTTGTGAACTATTAAAGCGTAAATTAAACATTATAAAAATTTCCTTATTTATCTGACTAATTTTATACCATGTATTACTGGGCGATATCAAACGTATGAGTAGTTCAAAATTGCATTTAATGCACAAAAAAAATTTAAAAAAATCCACATATAATAACAATTTTTTATTCTTATAAAACAATTAAATTTTACTATAAATTAATACTATAAATGGATTACAAAAAGCAATGTGGAAATAGAATATTTTTGGGTTAAAAAATGTGGAAAAGATAGGCATTCTAAACAACACAAACAGATTATTTTCTCATTGTTGTAATGTAGCAATTTTTCTCATACTTTCGAATTTTCAAAAATGACTCATTCAGAATCTACAGGAGTTTCATTTGTTTAATAGTTTAAAAAAAAAAAGAAATTTCAAATATTACATTATGTGTAATTTTAGTATTTCCCATATTCATTCCAATGACTATCACAGTGTATTTTAAGACTGCATTATCAAATTGCTCAAGTTTCTCAACCAACTCGAAAGGCATTTTCAAGCAGAAAAAAACGTTATATCTCTTTAATCTTCATACAAATTAATGACGTTCTAACACATTATTATTATTATTATATAACGTCTTTGAAATGTAGGAACTTTCTATAACCAGACTTTTCTTTTAGGCGCGATATCTGAAAAATTGATTTGTCGCTATAAAATACAGAAAATAAATTATAAAACATTTTACAACAAAAAAAAAAGGTGTGATTACGAAGTACAAGTATAATTTATTATATTTCTTTCTACAGGCTACTGAAGTTTGTGTTCAAATTCTTTAACAATTTCGGGAAAATAGACTTAATCAAAACGGTTCACTTCCCTTATCAATTTTCAAAACACAATGACAATGCAGATAACGTGTTGCGTGTAAATTTAAGTTGAGCGCGTGTTACAAAAGTGTCCCGGAGGATACACCAAGAAAATGCGGTGCAGCCTTCTGCATTTTAAGCTGGCCAGGGGTGACAGACTGACGGAGCGTTGCACGCCCCGTGAAACAAAGCGTAAGCTAATCCGAGACCGCAAAGTGTGTTATTTGCTCAACAGTTGACTAAGCAAGTGTATCAAGAAGGGGCGACGTCTCGTGAAGTGTGCAGTCGCAACGGTCATCTTGTCAGGAGCCGTGGCTCTCCCCATTGTGACGAAATGTCATTTCCTTCTCTCCAAAAAGAATTTGCTCTCTCCACCGTAAAGACACATTTTAATTGAGAGAGTTGCCGCGAACCGGGTTGGCAGCTTGAAACCTTTATCGCGCATTTGGCGATAATCGCACTTGTACACAAATTGAAATTCAAATTTTCTCATAGATGCTTATTACGAAATGTGTACACACGTATTAATCTCTTTAACAATTCGAAGGGGCCCTTTACGTGTTCTTGAATGTTAAGGAACCAGAAGAATGAGAAATGACCATTTTTATTCTTCAAAGCTTATTTAACCCTCTGTCAGGGGCAGCTGGCCTAAGAGGACCATAAAAGCATTTTGAGTCAAATAGGCAATTTTGGTTGTTTTAGTTTAAGCTTTATTTTGTTCATTAAACTGGTTCTTTTTCGCGTACAATTTGGTGTATTTGCTTTCCTTGCACCTTACCCTAGGTGCTCCTGCCGATTTTTTGAATTAAAATTGATTACTGGGGAAAGGGGGTATTTCAGGCCAGGTGCGCCTGATTTTGTTTCGTTCAGAGGTGCACTTGACAAAGGGTTAACGAATCCAATGCGTATACAAGGGGGAGGTTTCCCCTCACAGACTAACACATTTTTAATGTGTACTAAAGAGACCCCCTCGGAGCTTCCGTCTACATGTTTCTTAGAATGTAATCCCCTCCAATTACCCCACTGAACAAATACATCTATTGGACATATTTTTTGAACTTTTACGATCATAACCTTCTTCAACTGTAATTCTTCACTAATTCTTTGGAGGAGCTTTCCTCATCAAGAGCCTCTTTCCTATGCATGTATATGACACATGTAATAAAAATGCAGAGTATTTGGAAAAGCGAAAATATGTTGTAGGATTATACATGCTTCTTTCTCAGTATATTAAAAGGAATATATAGAAAAAATATTTATATAATGTCTTAAATAATAATAAGACAGAGAAATTCCCAAGCAATTAAGAAATTTCTAGAAAGAATATTTGTTTGAAAACAGGGTCGGAATGAAGACAATTCTTATTAGTCCCAATTCTTATTGAATTCTAATTAGAACATCAAGTGTATTATTTTAATTTTGAAGATAAAAGGAAGCAATATTTTTATTGTCTCACACAAATCAAATGCGAGAAATGCACGCTGGAATTGTTACGGGTGTTTTGTAAAGAAAATAAAAGGATTCCTTTAAGATCTATCCATGGACTATCCTGAGCCGGGGGATCCTTGAGCCACTGATTAAGAACTTTTGACCTGAGGTAATATAAAACTTAAGAGCAAATTAAATTTAGCTCTCAGAATTACGAAAATATCAAACATGATTTTCTATTTTGAAAATTTTTGTACTTAATGCTAATAAGTGGTACTGTATTACTAATCGCAATTATATTAACCCAAGTGTTATATAAATGATTAGTTTGATGTGATTTTGATCACAGAATTATTTTCTGTCTTTTTTATTCATCAAAAAATCATTTTTGAAATAAAAACTTAGATAAAAACGAAATATTTTTGAATTTTTAGGGGGAGGGGAAATTATGTTTCATAATATTTACAAAAAAAAAAAAGCAAGAAAGAAAGAAAGAAAGAACGGAACAAACTGGATAGATTAGTGTATCTGATCTTTTTAAATCTACTTGCAGGTTCATGCACTAAAAATTACATGTGGATTAGCACTACAACAACAATCCAATATATGAATCAATTCAACAAGATTCCAGAAGCAGTTTATTGGATAATATTTCTTTGAAACCTTTGAAGAAGAGATTTTAAAAAGCAAAAATATATTTCTCAGTTTTTAATAACATTTACTAAACAATATACAAACAACTAAAACTTACATGCATTCAAATAGCATCAAAATATATATAAAGCATTTAAGAAATTTCATTACCAACCTTATAAAAACTTATCGCTTGTTATTAGTTACTATTTAACAAGGAAAGCTTAAAAAGATTTCTAACAAAATCATAGTGTTTATCTGGCAGGGGTGTACACAAGAAGGGGGGGAGTCAGGGGATTAAAAATTTTTTAATTATGCCATAGAAAATATTTCTCGCCGCTTTGGTCTACGTGGTTTAAAAATGTAACCTTCCCCCCTGTGTACGCCACTGTTATTGGAATATAATCAAAAGCTTTATGTAAAAAAGTAATTTTTAAAAATGTTTTTATCAACTATTTTTATAACTTGCAAAAGCACAAATTGCTACATTTCTTGGTAAATTCGCACATCGATTTTAAGGCAAAAAAATTGGCGCAATTTTTGGCGTTGAAAAGTGCGAAAGCGTGCAAAGTGTGCGTGGGGGTGGGAAGAGGGAAGGTAGGGATGAATCTTCAATCGAGCTATGACATGCTTTCGTCAACTTGAACTCCGCAGGTCAAGGAACTGCAACGTTGTAGCTGTTAAGAGTATCTTGGGGAGGTGGAGGGGGATATTACACACTTTGTAGTAAATCTCTCACCGTAAAATGTCTTTTCTTCTCATTTCTGACAAGTTTTTTCTCCCCTCTCTCTCTATTTCTCGCGCGCTGCCGTGACTAACTTGCACGGGACATGCAATAGCGATTTATGTGTTTTGATGGAAGGTTTGGAGTGAATTATTTTGGCCCAGGAACCGTTTCGGGAAGAAGCTTAAGACTGGGAGTGAAGGAAAAGTAGAAATATCACGGCAATATTGATGTGAGAGGGCAATGACTCTGATTTCGTAAGGACACACGTAGCTTTCAGTGGGGGGAGGAAGTAGGATACATGGACTTTTATGATAGAAACGTGAAAATGCAGAGGTGTCAGTTTTTCTTTTTTCATGCTCGTTTTATGATATCACGAAGAATGCAAATGAATATAAGTGTCGAATAAGGGCTGTATGCCGCGGCCACCGCATGTGGAGACGACAAATTCGTCTTAAATTATTTCTTTATGAAAAACGTAGTAGTTTTTTAAAAAGACAAATTTGATATTGTATGCTAAGTAGAAACTAGAGAATCTAGATTCTCTACTTACTCAAAACTGTTTTGAAATGTCACTTAAATGTCTAATATTCGTGGCGTACAAAGACTATTTAAGACCTTAGAAAAAAATCTTAAAGTAAAAGTCTCTAATATGATTAGAACAGACCAGGTAAATATTATAAGGATACGAAAAATTATTTTCAGGAAAAGTTCATCTCCCCAAAAAAAGATTAAATGCAATACAAAGATATATGTAAGGGCATATGACAAGGAATGGTCTAGCGGGAAAAAAACACTTTTTAAAATCATTACAAGAAAAAAAAAAAAAAACTCGATTCAACCAGCGGCATATCCATGAGGGCATGTGGAATTGTAAAGCCCATAAAGATTGTTGTATACAAAAATTTTTAACAGATTATTTCTAACAAAATTAAATTGTTAGTTTTTCGCAGCCTAAAAGTCGTAGATGTGAGAGGATTCGGGGAAGAAGCAGGCATGATCTTAAAAATATTGCTACTTTTATTCTATCTTAACACTTTATAAAATATACAACTTTATAGCTAAACTCTGGGAGCAATCTGAAATCTTAACACCTAACTCGACAAATAAAATTATTGAAAATCACTTAGTCTCAGTCGGAGCTCCTTGTGCGATCCTTTTCGAATCCTGGTAGTTCGGTCAGCTCCAATGATAGTTATTTCCACACATCTGGTGTGGATTCTACAACAAATATTAATTTCAGGACGCTCGACCTCTCAGTAGCAATTAACCTTTTCTTATTCTTGGATTCACTATAAACGATTAACCATTAACCTCACGTGCCCAGGGTTTAAATAGTAGTTATATTTGCATAAAATCTACGGACTGCTACGGAAAGCGGTTTTTAAACTAAAATCACAGTTAAAGAAAAGTTTCCCCAATAGGATTATAGTAGAAGAACCCCAATTGTACCCGTTACAAGTTTTACGTATCCTTTTGTGGAAAAAAAGTAATATTCAAAATTTCATACATCAAATTAAGCCTTCTTTACACTTTGAAAATAAACAGATGAAATCTGAGATTAATTTTTATGCATGTGTTGAAATGGAAATACCCTACCTCCCACCCCCTCATTGATATTTTTTTTCTATGTCCCTGTGTGTGAGTCGAAACTAAATTTGTTTCTCCTATAACGCATTCCATAAGTTATAATTTTAAAAAAAGGAAGAAAGAAAGAATCTGAAGAAAATTTGAATCATCTTCGATAAAAAAATATTTAACTCTCAAATCTTTTTACAACTATTACTTCATAAAAATATATTTAACTCTCATATCTTTTTACAACTATTACTTCATAAAATATTTCAAAACAATGATTATTCTTGACCAATCAACTGAATGTTATTCATAAAGAATTATAAATTTCTTGATATTTTTAGATGAAATGAATTATCTTGTGTATCCTCCAATATGAAATATAATGACTTATATAATGTTTTCAAATGAAATTATACCATCTATTAACACAAGGTTACCAATGCATCTTCTGTGTGAAGCACGAAATTTAAAAACTTTAATTTTCATTTAACTGTAACGTTTTGTAAATATTCGATGTTTGTTGTAGAATTTGGACTTAAAAGAAAAGCTAATTTTTACTATTTGACTTATAAGAACACTATTGAATATGTAAGACAAAAATAAAATAAATATATTTTTTTAAATATAATATGATAACAATATTAAATTAATGCAATTTAAACAGGTGGAAATTACATATTCACTTTACTATACAATTCATCTTTTAACTAATTGAAATGGAAGCAAGCAGAATTAATAAAAGGATTAAAATTAAAGGACAAATTGCATAATATCAACCCTTTAAGTATTTGGTAAAATGACAGTCTTCCCGAAACACTGTGAATGACAACAAACAGTCAGTGGATAGTAATGACTTCAGAAAATTGTAAGAATTCTATTATCACATGATTAGTTACTTGAGATATGCATAACACAGCCTTGTAATTAATTATAAATTATATAATTAGATCACACATTAAGTCTATCTGCTTAATATAATATATATGTATATATATTTACAAAACAATTTCTTGAATAATATAATCGTGCTTCAACCTCACAGTTAAAAAAGAAAATGCACGATGGTATATATAATAAAGTAATAGAATTAGAATATTTGAAATTAAGTAGATTTGATCCAAGCAGAGCTTAATTAAAAGCTTAAAGCTCTTAATTAAGCTTAATTAAGTTTTAAAATCTTCATTACGACTAGAACTACGGTATAATGAAATGCAATAGACGCATATGAAAATAATTTAGAATTAAGTATTTGTGTAAACAAATATAATGAGATGAAATTTAAAATGAAACAGATGAAATTTAGAACAAAGTCTTGATAAATACATACATAAACGAATGTAGTTGGTTAAAAATATCAAAAGTATCTTGCTTTTTCAGCGACATGAAAATAAGATTTTCCAAGATTCGATGAAATTCTATAAAGGCATTTTCAATGAAACATTCAAAATAGAGCTTTTTAAAAATTGCTAGTAGCATCCATAAACACAATAAACCACAAGTTACGAGTGATTTCTTTCAAAAAGTCATTGAAAAGTGTTATACTAAATATGCAATGAACCATTAGCGTAATTGTGAATTCAAAATAATAAACACTCTGAAAACATAGCAATTGTTCTGAGTATAGTTTTTTTTTTATCTTATTACTACTGTTCATAAACTTTTAATTGTCACAGAGTTGTTTACATTTTTCCAGGAAAATTGCCAGAACACCAAAACCATCACTCATGCATAAATCATCTCCTCCATATCAAACTTTTCCATCACACATTTCAACCCACAATAATACCTTCACAGAACCTGTCAAAAGTTTTGTGGGTGGAAAACTATTTCCATTTCTTTGCGCAAAAATAACATTACGTCCTCCTTAATCTCCCTAAAACTTGGAGATCGCGAAATCCGAAACGGAGAGAGAAAATTAATAAATAAAAGAAAATAAAACTTTTACCTTGACAAAGACCATCAGAAAGATTAGCAGCGAACTTGTCCTGTTCCTCTTCGAAATCTGATTACTACAGGTGCAGTACAAAACAATGGCAAAGGTAACAGGCTCTCCCGATCTGACAACAAGTATTCCTGGAAAACGGCTTCATTAAAATTCAAACACATCGAGTCTTGAAATGATAGCGCGGGGAATGAGTGCAGACAATAACAGAGGGAAAGAGACAGAGAGCAGGATTAAAACCTCGACATCTCTCGTCCGCCCCCTGGCTGCAACCGTAACGGAAGTTAAACGCGGTGGAACACCCTGCACGCGCTCAGACAGGCGGGTGTTATTTTTCTACGCGCCGTAAGATTGGAGGGCGGTCGGTTTACTTGCGACAAGTGAGTGCTAAGTCCCACAGTATTAAACAAGCAAAGAGGAACAGCTGGGGTACAAGCTATGCCAATCACTGCCGATGCTGACAGCCCCCAAAGAGCGACCATGTTACGCTTCTCGGCTACTCTCCTCCCCCCTCCTAGCACCGTTTTCTTTGCCTCCCCCCTCCGTCTTGAGTCCGCCACCCACTTCTACGTGATCTAGTCTTCTTCGCTCTTTTGATCCAGAAGCTCCGGACTCAAGAGCCAACCGTCGTTGTGTCACTTTGGATGCAAGTGGGAAGGGGGAGCCGCATAAATTGCGGTGTTTAGTATTCGTAGGACTGGGTTTTGAGAAGGTCGAGCGATTTAAAGTGTAAGCATAATGGGCTATTCAGAAGGAATCAACCGTGTGAGTTTCCTGAAATGATTATAAATGTTCCCGATGAGTACGCTTGCATACGTGATTTAATGAGATGAGATTTATGTAACAATGAGTCATTATGTAACGTAACCAGTGGCGCACACAAGGGGGGGAGGAATCCCCAGGTCCAGACCGCAATAGCCCTTGTTTGTTTTTTCGATTGATTATAATCCTAGGTATATAGTGCGTCTAAAGTACTTCAGTATTCGTTGTTAATAATTAATTTTATTAATTAATACCAATTATTTATTCAATAATTAATTTTTTAATGTCTTTTTGCCCCAGAAAATCGACAAAATCAAAAGAAATGTTGGGCGGCGTATTGGAGTATGATACGAGAATAGTGGACTTTCGACCCTGGACACCTCTTCCTTGAAAACTTCCTGCGTGCGCCACTGCTTTTCAACGATAAATTTTAAAAAACCCCAATTAAGAGGTCAGTTTCTAATTTGCATAAAATTTGAAGGCATTAATATTAGCTCACATGCTATAGTATATATCAGGTAAAATCAAAATAAATAGGGGATAAATAATAGATAAATATGGGACTTTCAAACCTGGCCCCCAACCCCTTTGAAAAATTCCTGTATGAGCCCTTGAACGTAACTGATTATAATACCTATTTCCAGAAATGGTTCCTTTTAGTGTGTGAGAGAGAAATCAGCGGTGATTGGTAGATATCTCGTCAACTTTCTTTAGCTTATGAAAAAAATCAGATAAAAATTGGCGTTGTAATTTAAAATTGATTTTTTGTAGCTGATTTTGAATGGCGACACATACAGGGGGACACATACACCCCATAGAGTTATGTTTACGTCGCCCTATAAAGCTGCACTAGGACTATTGGCGACGCACCTTGTAATTTTGAACCACGTTCAAGTGACGAGGATGATACCTGAGCTGGTACCCCCTAACTTCTACATCACACCAACGCGAGGACGTTTGAGCTTCGACATATTTAACGTGAATCGGCCACCTCTGCACAGCGGGTCTTCAACGGTACTAGGCGCTTGAACTTATGACACTCAAGCCACGGGTCAGTTAACTTGACCACTAGGCAATGCGGCAACGAGTTCGTGTTCGAATACCAGTCACAAGGTATAAACTGACAAATGATATCAAGAAACAAAACTCGCGTTTTAAAGAATTTAGAACATTTCAAAAATTTTCTTCATTTATTTACCGTAGTAATAAAAATATATATAACGCCTAAAACGTCCGGATAAATATAAATATAAAGTTAATTAATTGTTTTTGTACGCATCTTTTTAATTTTTTAAAAAGCAGTAGCAATATACTTAACTAACATAACTATCACTGACGAAAGAATGAGTGATGAGACTCTAAGCAACGAAGAAAAGAAACAAGACAAGATCTCATTGCACTCAAAAATCTTTTTTTTTTAAAGAAAACTCAAATTTCTTTCAAAACTTTCCTTCGTTCACTTAGTATATTATCCTGTCAGAACGCTCGGATCTGCAAACCATCCTAGGCAAATTTACTCCAGATCTGTCAAATCATTTAACGAGTGCATTGTTTTAACTGTAACCCGCAACCCTCATCTGGGAAAGAAGAAGAAGAAGAAAAAAAGAGTACACCATCCGAAAACCCT
The DNA here is from genome assembly GCA_019973955.1 of Trichonephila inaurata madagascariensis. Classification (NCBI taxonomy): domain Eukaryota; kingdom Metazoa; phylum Arthropoda; class Arachnida; order Araneae; family Nephilidae; genus Trichonephila; species Trichonephila inaurata. Next base: position 369,335 of record BMAV01022028.1, read on the forward strand.
CACTGTGTTAAGAATACCATTTAAATGCCTAACAATATATCAGGCGCTGTGCTTCTGACTTGACTCTAATCAGATGACATCTCATCTCAGAAATCAAGCCAACAGTAGCGCCAAACCAACAAATAAAAGTGGCACGGGGCAAAAATGAATATGAGAAGCAGCAGAAAAAGAGAAAAAAAGAAACGTAAGCGGCTCGATTTTAGGTCGGTTAATTTTTCGCCAAAAGAGAGCCTGGCCAGTGTCACGCGGGGTAAGAAAGGGATATATTCAGTAGACAAGCATTTGTTTGATTAATCGAGGGGACGTTGGCTAATTGCCAATTACACGCTGGGCTCTGTTGTGCCTATAAAACAATCATAGCTGTGTCACTTGCGTGGAAAGTGGTGGCGATTAGCGGAAAAAGGCCCGGTTCTTGGATAAAGTCGCTTTTCGGACGAAATGGGTTAAGTATTTATCAACTATAATTATCCTGTCTAGCATGATGTCTTATCTGGAGTTTATTTATTTATTTTTTCACCACCTCGCTCTCTAGTGCCAACCCTACCCCTTTCAGCCACTGCAGGATCCGTTCGGATTCGCAGTTTTGTTGGCTTGTTAAGATAACGGGGGGAGAAACAGCGCTTTATTTGACAGCCCAATGCTTTTCATCGCGTTAAATTCAAGAGTGTATTTATTATGAGTATATTACGCAAATGAAAATAAACGCTATGGAGTATTTTTTTTTCTTAAAGTTTGTTCCACGTGAAAACGGTAAGGAATTCTTGGGAGAGGGGGAAAGAACCAAATAGTGCACAAAAAAGGTATACATATTTTGATTTTTTTGTTTTTAATTTGTGTTAGATGTTCGGCATAATTTCGAGACGGATTTTTTTTAATTTAGACATAAACCTTTCAATGGCTTGCAAAGGCAGCAACCAAGCGCAAAAATGACATTACCGTTAATATTCCTAAATCCCTTTACAAGAAGATTATGAAAGAAAGAATGGGGAAGTCTTGGAACCACGAATATCTCATTTCAAATAAAGGGAGCTTAACAAGAAAAAAAATTTTCCAACCATCAATAAGAAACTGGCCTGCCATCATTTTTATACTAATTACAAAATAATCCAATTTCTAACTGGCCATGGCAGCTTTATATAAAAACTACTTGAACAAATTTAATTTAATTCCGTCACCTTCCTGTGATTGGGATATTGGTGGCGAGGAAAATGTAGACCATGTGCTTATTTTGTGTTCCAAGTTTGAAACAGAACGAAACATCTTAAGACTGGCCTTCAAGGGACTGAATATAAATTGGCCTCCGAATCTTTAGTAACTTCTTTCTACCAGAAGTGCTTTTAAAAAGTTCTGTGAATTCGTTGTAAATATTTGTAACTCTTCATAACCTCAAAGGATTTTTTCCTTCATTCCTTTGTAAAGTGCGATGAATACTTACTTTTTTAAGCCCCATGTGATACTTTGCACGGGAATTTTATAATTGTTTTAAAAGAAAAAAAAACTTTTTTATTTCTACCTTTGCTTTAAATTGGGTAGCTAGTACCTTAAACATATTTTTTGTGCAGGTTTACGCATTATTATTTTTTTAGTTGAAAATAAATGCAAAATTTAAAATCTATAGATAACTTTTCTGCTAAGTGATTATTATTTAAGATGCACAGAAAAAAAGGAAATAGTTTTTGAGCTAGAAAAATAATGGTACAAGTAAAACTGGGATATTTAAAAATACTTATCAATTTAGAAGGTATTATATCTATATCAGAATATGAAATAAGTTCAAAAAACATCTAAGGAGACTATCACTTTTAAGAATATAGTAATATTTTCCTTCCCATGCAAAATTCGTCTTAGATCCCTCCCCTCCTCTTATCAAAATATTTTTTTTAATTTATAACAAAATCTTTCAGCATTACATGAATTTAAAAGCAAGAAACGAGTTTACAGATAATGGTGAATGCAAAATTTACTATTCTAATACTTCTTTTTTAAGCTCAAAATCTCTACTTAATTTTCACACCCTAAGTACTCACTAAATTCAAACAAATCAAAAATTTATATTAGTCATAATTTTTTTTCATAAATTTGACTTAATATTTGTAAAAAAAATCACAGAAGCGAAATATTATTTTTATTTATTGTATTTAGCCGCAGAATGCTAATTTATATTTTTCTAAAAAAAATGTTACATTTATTCTTATATCAATTACTATCTACTAATTCAAAAAAAAAATGTTAGTCTATTTAAATGCTTTAAAAACAAATTATATATTGATTACATAAAGCATTAAGTGGTTATTGTACACAAAAAGGACAGTCTACTATTAAAATTGTCCCAAAATCAATGCTTGCTCAAAAGCAAATATATCTAATGTTCTGAAAATTATATCTGTGAGAAATACTTAATTTAATAAAAAACCCTTTGTGAATATATATATATAAACGTTAACACTCAAAATTATACCAAGCGTTTGACTTTAAATTTCTTCTAGCAATTATAAAATCCAAAAATATACATTACTATATATAGACACCTTCAACCATCAAGATGAGGTACTTACCTGAAAAAAGAAAAGACATTAATGAACATTAATTCATCACAAAAACAAATAAGAAATGCTTAGCAATTTAAAATTATGAAATATTTTGAAACAATGTGTAGAGAAGGAATTATAAGAAAAAAAAAAACTTCAAAAGCTTACCAGACTAAAAAAAGAAATTACGAGTTAATATTTTATGGGTGGTGTAACATAGTGACCCCGTTACAATATTTCGTAATATGGTAGCGTCAGGGGCCAAAAAGACATTTTGTTCTAGAGTAAATAATAAAACAGTAGATTCAATATTAATCTCACAGATCACAGGTTTTCGCGATAGAAAATTTCAATTTCAGTTCAGCGGCATCTACATGAGCCAGTAACAGCCTCCGGACAGTAGTGATCACTTTTGTCTATTAGTCACGTTACTAGGCTTCGGATCCATAGGTCGCGGGTTCTGTCCTCCGAATATATTTCCACAGGTATGTGTAAGCTACTGCCTGTGGTCGAGCCAAAATGAACAGTACAGTCTTAAACTTGCTCAGACTATAAAATGTTTACACTTAAAAATCACATCACACACACACAAACAAATTTATTATACTGGTGAGAATAGGATTATTAAAAAAATATAGAGAAAACGTGATTTTTGTTTGAATAAAGAATTCATATACAAAAGGTATTTTTATCAAATTTCTTAATGCAGAAGTTTCATTAATCTACATAAAATGCTTTATTTTATACATTAAAAAAGATCAAACTCAGATAAATATGATTTTGTTCCGCTGATAACAAAACACATATAATTTATTTAAATATTTTATTTATTTAAAAATAAAATAAGAGATGAATGTATAACTCGAATAATAACTTGCGTACAATTTGCGCGCTGCCTGTGAAACAACTTAACTCGTTCTTACCTATGTAACAAAGGGTTGAGTTAAGGTATCCGACTACGTTCGGAACCGAGATTTTAAGAAAGCGCATAAATGGATAATTTTCATGATATTTAGTGTTACTTATATTAAAATACATGTATAAAGTTGTTTTAAAGACCATTTAGACAAAAAAAAATTATTTAAATACAATATTTCGGCAAAAAATTAACTTAGAATAACTTTTTTTCAAAACGCTCTCCTCTTGTGAAAAATGCTTCTGTCATAATAATATTTTGCCTTTATATAGTTCAGACCTTTGTACACAGGCTCAACAATGATTTTTGAAAAATTCACATTATTTTCAGAGTTACAATCAATTGAAATAATTATCGGCATTTTTTTCTTAAAATTTCTCCCCTCTGATGTCATAAAACACGGATAAACCCACTTCTAAGTTATATATTTCAAAAATTCTAGTTTGAGCTATATATAGGCAAAATATTTTTATAATAGAAGCATTTTTCACAAAAGAAGAATAATTTGAAAATGGGTCATTCTTTCTAGTTCATTTTTTGTCAAATATTTTTTATTGTAATATTATTCTTAAAACAATTTTATATATATTTTCTAATCTAAGGGACACTGAATATCATAAATATTATCCATTTACACGTTTTTGCAAAATCACGGTTCCGAACGTAGTCGGATACCTTAAGGCTATTTTTTCATACTAAGCCCCCATAGTTTTCATGCACGATATTCTTACAAAAAGTACCTGAATTTTCTTCAAAACACTTTCCCATTCCCTATTCAGCAACCGCAACAGCGAATACATATCCATTTTCTCCTCTGAGCTGGGATTTTATTTAATCAAGGATAAAACACAAGCGCTGCTGTTTCCACAACTCCCCGAATTCCCCTAACACGAAGGGGAAGAAAAAATCATCGAAACAAGATGGGGAAAAAGAGTAGCAACTGCACAGTAGAAAGTGGGGGAGGAGAACACATCCCCAATTTTTATTCACTTTTTTCCCTACTCCCTTTTACTACTGTTATAACACGGGGCACGACCTTTGCGCGCATGTGACTCGCAACCAGAACTTGTTCGGCCCTAGGCGCATGAAACAAAACGGACGTCCCTCCTAATAGTCTGATCGTGTCTTGCGTCAGGCCGCAGTACGATTAGGTCTCCAGGGGTGCCAACACCTTTTTAGGTTCGTTTTCTTTTCTGACATTTTTTCTTTCTTTTCTTTTCTTTTTGCAGTTGTCTTTTTTTTTCTTTCATAGATTTTTTGATCGTGACTCACGGGGATATTTATTTTTCTCTTCATACATTTAGAGTGTATATTTGTCCTGTTTTGATTCTTATCTGGGCTATTTATCTTGTACTTCATCTCATCTCGGAGAAAGAACAGGAAATAATACGTTCCAACACATGACGACATCTTTCTTCTTCCCCCACACCTATTCTATCTCTTCTTTCAGGTTTTCATTAGTATTTTTTTTCTAATCTGTAAATTGAGTGCATTTCTTTCAACGTAACTTGCGTGACATTTTACGTTAACGAATTAAACATGAAGCAATTATTTAAAACTAAACTATTTACTTGGAAATTTTTATTAATGATAAAATAGATTTTCAATTGAGATCATAAATTGAATATCTAGCTGAGCCGTAAGAATTCTAGTTTAATTCAATAATCGTATACTAATCAATGTTTTTGGGAGAAAACGACTCACTCACACACTCATCACGTGACCTTCGGAACTTGTAGACCACCAACAAACATGAAATTTGGCAGGCATGAATCTTTTTCCCAAAAAGAAACTTCCAAAAGGAGTAAAGGGAACGTTATAGAAAGGGGATGAAAACTAATTTTGAACTCATAGACCTACAGATCTAAAATTTGTCAAGCATGTTTGTTTTGTAGAGTAGAGATCACTAAGAACGAGTTTAGCAGATGTCGACTGCCTAAGGGGTTCGGGAGTTACAGGAGCGCTAGAGATAAAAATTCCCGTTTGTGAATTATTAGACCTACAGACTAGAACTTTGGAAAGCCTGTTTCTTTTGCTGAGTAGGGATCGCTAAAAATTTGTTTTGTGGAAATCAATTCCAAAAGGGTTAATTACAAAGACGTAAGAAAATCCGTTTGAGAAATGAAAATCTAGTCTTTTAAAATTCAAGAAATTAGGGCTTTAAGTTTTTTCAATATAACCGAAAGCTTAATATTGTATATATAAGGCATCAGTAGCGCACACAGAAGTTCTCAAGGGGTGGTCCAGGGTCGAGAGTCCACCATTCTTGTATTATACTCCTTTTGATTCTGGCGATTTTCGGGAACAAAAAAGCAATAAAGCTACTTATTGAATAAATAATTAGCATTCATTAATAAAATTAATTATTAACAACAAATACTTAATTGAATTTAAAGTACTATATACTTAGAATTATAATCAATCGGGGAAAAAAATCAAGGGATTTAAAGGAGTCTCTGGACCCCTAGGACTCCGCCCTTGTATGTGTCATTGGTCAAACAATATCTTGAAACACCCAGCGAAGTGGGGGAGGGAGGGTTAACGATTAGTTCATTTAAAATACTTTACGGGGGGTGATAATTCATATTTTTTACGCTCCAAAAATTACATTTTTAACATGTTAAAGGCGAGGGAAACGAAATTAATCTTAAAAATATGAGCCTTACATTTACATTCCATTGAGTGAATTCGTATTTTTTTCTTTCTCAGTTACTCAAATCCACCGGCATTTACAGAAATCGAAGTGCGGATGAGTGATTGTTCATTATCGTTGGCTTATAAAACACCATGAAGACTATTAGCAATGGACCTTGTCATTTTGAGCCATGGTAAAATGAAGAGGATGATACCTGACCCGAAATCCTTCTCTCCGAACTTCCATACCACACCATCGGCAGCCTCGATAGTTTTAACGTACATCATTCCACCTACCCGGCGGGTCTTCAGTGGTACTAGGGTTCAAAACTACGGCATTGTCTCGACTCATTGAACTCGTAACCGTAATCACCAGGCTACCACGGCTGCTCGCTTTCAGGAGGGGAAAATCACGAAATTAGTATGGTGTAGCAATGAATTAGGAAGTCGCATGTAAATCTCAACCTCCCAAAATAATTCTCATGAATTCTCAGGTGGTTCGATTATTCACATTAAGCCAGACATCAGTTAAGTGGCATACAGATGGGGATGGGAGACTTCAAACTCCTTCGCAATAGGGAAATAACGTTTTTTTACCGTCGAAAATACCCTTCAACGCCTTCGTTTACGAGTTTCCCTCCAAAACAGGGGTCTGTGTACGATATTACACTGATTAATTCAGAAAATTAGAGTTCTCTACAGCAATTAACAATTTACATATTTTATTTAGTTAATTCTTATACGTAATGTATACTTTATTTATTCGAAAAGTGGTGAATTTATGATCATTTTATCTAAATATATTGCTCTTTCATGGAACTTTTCCAAATGAATTGTGGGCTTCGCAAAACAAAAAAGAAGGAAAAAAAATTATCCTTAGAATGAGAAAATAACTCGTTCCGTTTCAATTCTAAATTCATTTAACTTTAATTATGAAAGATATATTCACCCGAGAAAAATAATTACATTTTCAATGAGAACCGTGCGAATTAAAAGTATACAAAACATTACTTATATTCCGTAAACGCCTAGGCGAATAAAAGTTAAGACAATACCAAAAATCTAACCCACTACAGTCACAGTGAAATCCATTCCCTCCAATCACCGAAACCATTTTTCAAATTCAAAAGATCAAAAATCAATTACCGTTCTTCACCGGCAACAGGCTGTGTGCGCTTAATTACAAACTTTTATACACAGTCTGGCTTGCGCGTTTACTTTTTGAATATATCCAAAACGGAGTTGCGCACGTGTTCTACATCTCAACTCGGCCATATTCACAGCCGAACGAATTTATTTTATGCTAATATTTTTATCGCATCTCTGACACAGGCAAACACCTTCTTTTTAAAAGACATTCAGAAAACAGAATCGGCATAGAAAATGGAGTCCCATTCTTCCACGATGCAAATTAAGGCAGGATTGAGCAACGCGAGCGCGGGGGTGGGTGGGGGGTTCAGAAAACAGGAACAAACAAAAGATAAAACGCGAGCTAGCATCTTTTCGCATTAGAGGGTCTCCTTTTGTTTAGCGAGAGAGAACAGAATAGAACGGCAACCCCTTTCCACACACCCTCTCACCTAGCATTGAACAGTGGAACACAATAACGAATAAAAGTTGATTAATTTTTGGCATTTTTCTTTGTCAATCAAATAAACCTTACTTCTCTTAGAGAAACGAAATCAAATCAGCACACAAGAATGAAATGCTGAAATGAAAACGTTGGGAGGGAATTAAAAAAAATACACATAACACACACCTATATACACACACATCCCCTCAAAATAAAAGACAGATTTGCGTATCTATGCTAACGTTTGTTCGCAATGTAAAAGGAAACCGAGGATATTTTGATACATTTTCCCTTTGTTAAGAACAGATCAATGTGTGTATCCGTTCGCATGGAAAATGTGCTGCGGATACTTCGATTCAATATATAATTCTTTGCACACCTCGGTAAAAGCTGGGGAAATACGTTTTGGAGAGCGAGAAGTTTTCTCCTATTTTTCACTGCAAGTTTGGATTTGAATCCATTTGGCTTAACAACTGATTAACTCTTTTGTGTTCCCTTTGCAAAGAGGAAAATGCTTTGAGAATGGCGAAAAATTGAAAACGCCCTGAGCGAAATTCAAATGTTAATAAGCCTCAGCCGAAGTATAATGCACGATTTAAGTTCGGGGCTTACCATGGCATTCAAAACACAGGGGACATTTTTCTATAATTTTAAATTACCGCATAATTGGAAGAATATATGTATGAAGACCAGGAAAGAGTAATGGATTTTTATAATGCAAACAAAACAAGAATGCATTTTTACAATAAACTGGAAGGTAAACACCGCGAAAATGTATACAATGCAACCCATAGCTATTTTTCTCGAATTAATTTGCGCATAATAAGGGATCTACAATACTTTAGGGACATTAGAATAACCAAAAGACTGTATTTAACCTAACATAGATAAACATTAAAACTGATTATTGATAACAATACACTGCAATGAATCAAATGCTTCTAACAAACGTAAAATATTTTCTACTATATTACGACGATTTTGTGAATCATAAAAATTGTAACACACTATATATAAGAAAGAACATCATATATTTCAACTAGTTTTCCACGCTTCTAATACAACTATTATAATATTTAAATGACGTGCATTGAAATTATCTAACAATAATACGGCTTCATGTCTTTATTACAATGAATGCTAAAAAAATTACTACAATTAGGCTTTCAAAACACTGAAATGCTTTAAAGAGATGCAATTTATAATGTTATAAAGCGGTAGAACATTTTTGCGAAGTGTAAACATATTCGGTGTTTTAAATAAAGAATTGAGCGTTATTTAAAAGGTAGCTGAATTATTTCACTCACTGTTACATAGAATGAAATGAGTAGAAATGATCTACCATGGAAGTTAAATAAAGATCATTTCTATTTAAATTTTCTATTTAAACAGAATCGGTGGCTGCAACTTATAGACGCATTTCTAGGAAAATTCAAAGCACATCGACAGTACATGAATAGTTTCGGAAAGCAAATTATTTCTCCTAACTTATTGAAATGTACATTTTTCATCAATAGAGTGAGGAATTAAATATTTATGCTCTAGATGAGAAACAATAAAGATTTGAATTCTAAAGATTTAAATTGATAGTTTAAACTTCGGAAGTAAAAAAAAAAAAAGATAGATGTTTCACTATCTATAAACATAACAGACTGAGATATTAGATTAGATTGATTTTTTAGATATTAGAACCAGTTTTATTGGTTAATCTTTCCCCTTCTTTTTATATTACTAAGCAAAAATCCAATAGAATATAATGGATAGATGCTCTGAATCAGTGGCGCCCACAGGAATTTTCCAATGGGAGGTCGGAGTCGAAAGTCCACCATTTTCGTACCAAGCTCCACTAAGCCACCCAACATATTCTTTTGATTAAGTCGATTTCGGGAACGAAAAACAGTAAAAAATAAATTATTAAAGAAATAATTAGTATTAATGCATAAAATTAATTATAAATAACAAACACTTAATTAAATTTTGCAAACTGTATACATAGCCTTATAATCAATTAGAGAAAAAAATCAAAGGTAATGGGGATCCAGACCCGGAGACCACTCCCCGCCACGGTTCTGAATCCATTATTATTTAAAAGGTGAAGTACTAATAAATGCATTCGAAAATATTTAAATAATGGCTCTAATAAATGAAAATAAGCCAGTTATTGCCAAAATCTGCGATATAAATACATGTTCAAAGCTTGACATATTCGTAGCACATACACTCATACATACACACAATTGCATTCGACCAAAACAATTAAAAATTGTGTTTCAATCATAAATTGTAAAACTTTAAATTCAATAAAATGAATTTTTCTTAACGAATAGTTGAAATATTCTTAGTATGACTGTTTCCTTAAAATTGCTCATATATTTAAATACTTAAAGTTCTTATACAACATATCGTTGTTCGGGTTTTACGCAGAATTAATCCACCGTCTCATCATAAAGAGAATCAAACAAGTCTCGGAACGATTTTAAATCCAATTCATCACACCATGAGTGTACAGCATATTCTAAAAAGCACAGGTTTAAAAGAAATTAATATTCGAAAGCATTAACGATTTTTTTCCCTACTATGCGTGCTATTTTAATTTGTATAAACTGCATGCGAATAAATATGATCTTTTAATTTTAAATTGGCAACATTTTGATAAATTTATAAAAGTATTTGATACTTTGTATGTGTATAAAAATTTGCTTCTCCAATGAAATAAAGACGTCAAGTAATAAGTACATATTTCGATTTTTCACAGCCACGGTAGATATTGTATTTACAAACAAAAGTTGTTTATTTTCAAGAATTTCGTTACGAGTATTGTTAAAAGCTATGGATTAAATCTTCAATATAGAAAATTCCGTCAAGAAACATTTTTTTTTCTTACCTTTTGCATTTGTCAAATACTTATATAAGTAAAATTTACTATGAAAAGCGTATTAAATACATAGAAAAAAAATTTATAAATTGAAAGCATGATGTAAAAATATGTGCATGTTGTATATAAAGCCCTTAAAACATTTAGTATTAAAAAATAATAATGTTTTAAAGTGGTCAATATCTCACATTATAACCAGAAGAAAAAAAGGTACAAAAGAGATAGAGAGAAACAGAATACAAAGGAAAAAGTTAAATTTTATTTACTGTAAAGAGTGTTGATAAAGGGATAATACTTTACGAAACTTGGAAAAGTACCATAAAATGCAACTTGATAAAAATTACAAATAATACTATATCAATTTGTTTTCATAAACATATTTATACAGAAGAAAAAAAAGTACCTAATGTATACTGTAACTATAAATAATGATAAAGACATGGTTTTGTTTTTAATCCTTGCTTAAGAAACCCCTGACTATGAGATTAATTAAGAATAAAGAAGTATATTTAGTAACGAAGCTGTAAACGTATCAAGGAAAAAAATGTATATTATTAGATGATAGATTGAATCATTTGTATTCTCAGAATCTTGTTTTCCTTTCTAAAATTGATATGAACCATCCTTGAATAGCAGTGAAATTTGAACTAACCAATTACTTTTGTTAATCAACCTTTGTCAAACTGCATTATGATGATAATAATTATAAAAAAAATTTATTTAGAAGGAAAAAATTCTATGAAATAAAAACATATTCTCCATAGTAACCTAAAGTAGATTTTAAAGTAAATTCTAATAATTCGTATTCAGAACGGAAATGAACTTAGAGAACACGTTTGAATAAATCAAATCATACACGGTACACACACACAATAAATCTTCGATCTGCCTATTTTTTCCTAAACATACTTAAGAAACAACGAAAACACATCCTCGTATTCGTAATTAATTGTTTTCTTCTAGAAACTAGACATTTTAAACACATAATTAGGTTTGCAATTTTTTTTTTTTTAATGTTTACTGATTAAGAATTTGTAAAATCTTATTTAAAAGAGATAGCGAATCCTATTGCTTACAGCATGGATTAAATAATGAATGGATTTTTTCCCCCAATCTTCACTGTCTATCAGCAGCTTTGAAAATTTTCATGATTATTGAACAGTAAGCTAAGTTGTAAAGAAGAATGGACTGCACAAAAATGCAAAAATTTTCTTTTAACATTATTTGTATGCTGTATTTTAATCTAATTCTCATTTTATCTAATTCATTTTAACATATTTATAATTAAAAAAAATATATATCAGTATCGCTAGTATTAAACTAAAATTGTAACTCTCTAAGTAATAGCATGTAACGTATTTTGGTTGTAAACAACTAAATTGTATCAAAATAATCAACCTTAATTTATTAAAAAAGGAATATTCATTGATAACATCTGAATCTGTTTAAATATTAAGTCTGATTGCGCGTATAAGATAGATCTTTATAAATACTTATCGTCACATTTTTGCAAAGCTTTTTATGCAAACGGTATTTCAATTGCTTCATTTTAATAAATTTATTTGTATTAATATTTTCAATGAAACTAAAATTCTAATCACTGTCACTAACATAATCAAATAATTTAAAATGGAATAATTTTAATTAAATTATTTTAGCGAAATTTATATAAAGGCTCTTTACTATTACTAACATTCGATATGAATGTTAATGCATAAATTACCGTTAAATCCATTATTTTATAGAATAACTAGGTATTTCATGAAATAACCTGAAAAGTCAGTTAAAGAATATAAAATTTTTGAATTCTACGGTTTAATTAGGTATTCTATAGAATAACGATTACTTGAACGTTTTGTACGAAATATAGCACTCTAAAATTCTTTGAGCTGGCTTAGCTGCTTTTAGTCAATTTTGAACCACTTATATCTGTCAGCTGATGTAAAAAAAAATGTGTAATAGTAAAAATGTGCTTGTTTCAAAAATAACATGCAATGCAACTCAAAGTGTCATCACAGCAACCCTAGCTCTAATAAATAATGAAAAGTAAAATAAAGGTATTTCATAAAATTCAAATTAATACTTTCTTTGTAATATTTTGTCTGAAAAAGTTTACACAATGTTTTTATGAAGCTATAATATTTCTCCCCGGCATGTATTTTTTTATAGTAATTAAATATAACTATTTCTGCAACATATTCTTTTTATTTCTTTTCTGTTTAACCAATATTAGAAATATGAGCAATAGTAAATTATATCATCTGCTTTTCTTTATTATTTTTCAATTAATCATCCACAATATATAAGAATGAAATGTACTTTTCGAGAGATTTTAGCTATTTATAATCAATTAATTTATAAATTAACTTTGAAATTGTTTATTTTTCACTTTAACGGTGTATCATTAGTAATTTCATAGAATAACTCGGTGAAGTATGAAAATTTTTCAATGTATTATATACTCTAACAGACTTGTCTAGTTATTTCATGAAATTCCAAGTTATTCTATGAAATAACTGACTCATACACTTTAATGGCAACCAGTGGCACACACAAGGGGGGTCCTGGGGGTCTGGACCCCCCCAAAGCCCTTGACTTTTTTCCGATTGGTTGGTAATTTAAGTATATAATACGTAAATTTAATTAAATATTTGTTATTAATGATTAATTTTATGAATTAATGCTAATTATTTATTCAATAATTAGTTTTTTACTGTGTTTTTTTCCTGAAAATTGACAAAATCAAAAATAGCATGATACAAGAATGGTGAACTTTTCTAACCCCGGCCATTCCTGTGCAGGCCAAGCATTGATGGCAACACATGCATTTTTTATTAATAGTTAAAAATATTTCTTTTTTATTTACAAATTAGGTAATCGAGCAACAAAACAAATGTGTCAATAATTCTTATCAGATTCAATTAACAGAACAAAGTTGTTCGATAAACGGTGCAATGAGAAGTTTAAAATTTTTAAAAATGAAAGTAAACAATAATCACATTTGATGCAAACAAAAACACACCGATTGAAAAGATTAAAAATCATTAAAAAAAAGGATGCTATCAAAGAGTAGAAAAATGATTTGAATGCATAAAAGAAAACAGCTCTTCATATTCACAATATGCTTCTCATAATCCTTCTTAAAAGAACTGACATTTGAATGACGTAAATCAAAGCAAAAATTAATAAGATTATTAATTTATTCCGACAGTCATAAATATTAATCAACACACACAAAAAACCTATCTTAAATAAGGCATAAATATAAACTAGCAAAACACCTTCGTAAAAAAGAATATGCTAACTCAAGTTTGTGTTTTAAATTCGTTCTATTAATGAATTCTATGCAAAACTTGTTCTAATTTTATTCACTTCATGCATTAATTCTAAGAGAATGCTTCATTTCACAAAAGTAGATGTTATTATGTCAATGAATACTTTGTTTGCATCGTCATTTTGGAGTCATCATTCGTACTATAAAGCCGAAAACAGAAGGAGATTCCCGATTTTTTTTTTTTTATTTCCCATTGCATTATTCCATCTATTTTTATGCCACCGTACCATAAATCAGTCGACTTAAGGAGGAATTTGAATTTCAGATCCTGCCGGTTACATATAAATGTTTTTAATTAAAAGCCAGTTCATGTCAACGGAATTTGTGTTAAACATTTCATTACTGCACCCTACACGGTGATGTAACTGCAACTAACAATGATGCAACGTATACAGCATATACAAAAAGAAGGTTAAGAAGCTGAAAAAGAAATTATCGCAAATGTGTAGTAAATATTCTAGGATTCCGAGAAACATTCTATAGACACACAAGAAACTAGACAGCTATTTTGCAAAATGACTGTAGGCGGCTAAAGGCAAGGAATATCGCCCGTAGACGGAAAACGTGACGTATTGAATAGGAAATATTTTATTAAGGCGTTTTCATAAAGCCGTATCAGTATCTTTTTCGTTATGAGTATTATCATAATTAAAACGTATTTGTATTCAATTATTTGCATTTTTACGGTAAAAATAAGTTCCTGGAAGACGAAGAGAAGCGAATAGAGGTGAGGTGATTTCGTTAGGATTTCCAGACAGTCAGCCTCTTTTACTTAATACCCTCAAGTCTGTGTCAGAGAGAAAGGTGTTCGAATCTAATTAAAACTTTGATTTACACGTTTAGGGTGGCACTAAGCCGAGAATTTGGAATTAGTTGTCTTGGAATAGGATGAAACAGTTAAAAATGAAGAACAATTTAAGACTGAATTTATCTCTCTATCTATCTATCTATCTCTCTATATATATAAAGAAAAAGAGAAAGAAAGAGAGTGATAAAAGGAAAAGAAAGAAAAAGGAGAGAAAAAATCAGATGAGTAGAGAAGGAAAGGGAGGAGAAAGAAAAAGAGAGAGGAGAGAGGGAAGAAGAAATATAGAGAGAGGAGAAATAAAAAAGAGAGAAGGAAAAAGAGGAGAAAGAAAAGGAGAGGAGAGATAAAAAGAGAGAAGAAAGAAAAGAGAAAGAATGAGTAAAAGGGAGATGAGAGATAATAAAATTTCAACTCAATTGAGCGCTTTAAAATGTATTTTATTACCGATTGAAAATTTCACCAAGATAAATATATAGAGAGTGTGCGCTAATAGTAGGAATTGAAAAAGAGAGAAGAAAGAAAAAAAGAGAGAGAGAGAAGGAAAAAGAGGAGAGATAAAAAGAGAGAAGAAAGAAAAGAGAGAAAATGATAGAAAGAGAGGAGAAAGAAAAAGAAATGAGAGATAAAAAAGAGAAGAAAGAAAAGAGAGAGAATGATAGAAAGAGAGGAGAAAGAAAGAGTAAAAGGGGGAGGAGAGAAAAAAGGTGAAAGAGAGAATAATTTTTTTTTAAATTCAAAAAAAAAAATCATGACATCTAATAAACGACAGAAAAATATATATAAATCTAGATTAATCACTATTTTTATATAATTTGAAAATAGTTCCATTTTTCATTGAAATAATTAAAATGAAATTGAATTTCTAAGATATATATACATTTTAAAAAAAAAAGACATCTGAGTAGCAATATATATATATATATATATATATATATATTAGGGAGGGTTGCGGTTATAATGGAGAAAAAAGGTTGTTACAAATCAGCACCAATGCAGAAATAATGTTCTGTTGTATGGAGATAAAAAGTAAAATAATTTCAAAATTTAATACTGCCACAAAAGAGTTGAATTTAAAAAAAAAAGAGGGGGAGGGGGAGATTAAATTTTGGTCTGATTCTTTTATACATACAGAAAGATTAAAAATAATAAATTTTCAATATAAACTACCATAAGTGATGATTACTGATGAGTAAGTACTAGTGGCGCATTACTACTAGGGATCCCTAGGTCCGGACCCTCCCCCTCATAGCCCTTGAATTTTTCTATTGATTATAATCCTATATATATAGTACGTAAAATTTAATTAACTATTGGTTATTTATAATTAATTTTATTAATTAATGATAATTATTTATTCAATCATTAATTTTTTACTATTTTTTTTGTCCCCAAAAATCGACAAAATCATAAGAAAATTTCGGGCGGCATATTGGAGCATGGTACGAGTATAGTGAACTTTCGGCCCTGGCCCCCGAAAATTCTTTTTGTGTGCGCCACTGATGAGTACTGAGTAGTTTATTGTGAAATTTATTTTTTGCAACATTTCACAACCCAACTGTCTTTCCTCGAAATGTCGAATCAGTCCAATCCGAACTTTTTTCCCTGTATCCCGCTTTATCTTGCTCTTTAATTCCGGCAGTATATGGCTTAAGAATATTCTAAATGTGTTTGACTTTTTTTTCCCTTTTAACTGTTTAGTATGTGTGCTATCATCTCAATAAATGTTAAATAATGCTAAAATGAAGTCCAGTAGCTGACTGATAGTGAATCCCACTTCTACGTCACAGGTCCATGGTTCAAATCCCGGGCTGGGCAAGGTCGATTCAGCCTTTCATCCCTTCAGTGGGTCGATAAATGAGTACGAAGCTTGCTTGAGAACAGAACACTAGGGGTTTCGCGTCAGCCTGACCACTTGACCGAAACATCTGCACATACACTCTAGCGCCTAAAATCACGTAAACTGACATAGCCCTCATGAGATTGGTCCTCATGGGCTGTTGCACCACTGAGTTCAGTTCAATAATAAAATGTGTGTTTCCTTTTTTTAAAAGAAGTTACTTTAGCTTTTTACCTATAAAAAAAGTTCAAATACCTAAACTTCATTCCTCTTGTGGCAGTATTCATCATATAAAACTCACTTTTTATTTTATTTTTTTCTTCATCTACATGCTATAGAACAGCTTTTCCACATAGGTAATCTTTGAAGTTCAGAAAAAAATGGGGTTTTTGTGTTCTCCCTAATGTAGAAAATTAAAATTCTTAAAAAAAAAATAATAAAAATATTTAAAAACTACTCTATTTCGAAAAAAAATATATATTTATGCATACATTTTTTTTAATACCAGAAACTTATAATTTTCTAACAATTATTTGTTTAATATGAAATTTAGGTTCAATGTCTTGATCAGAATCAACTTGGGAAAAATCTTTGGGCTTCTAACTCAAGATCCCCATCATTAAAAGAAGCCTTTAGTATTTTCTTGCATTTATATCATAATGCACACCCAGCCTCCCCTTCAATTATCCCGTCACGGACTTTCTTTGCCGGACAGAGTAAAACAAACACCGAAAGCCGGCCACCACAAGATGTGAAAATGCAAATATTAGATTTAAAATCAGCTCAATATTCATATTGTCAATTAGAATATACTTTACGTCATCCACTGTCTATCGCAGAAGCAACTTTTGCTGAGAGAAACTTTTTGTTTCTTTCGGGCGAGCTTGTGGTGAGAGCTGCCAGTTAGGCGGTCGATTAAGGAATCCGGCGACTTCGACAAGCGACAAGGGGAAGGAAGACACGTATAGAAAAAGAAAGATATTTACCCGGGTGGAAGTCTTTTGGGCCTCCGAGTGATTCGCGACCCTAATTACGTCATAAAAATAATGCGACGCGAGGGTAAACAAAAAGGGGGGGGGAACAGGAGGTTCCCGTCATACGGACCTAACCCGGGGCAACTGCGCGATAGGAATACATATTTGCCCAGGGACACCTTTTGAACCAATCAGGGCGTTTAAACAGATTTGAGGAACGTTCGAACGGTCCCGTTGACAAAGAAAAGGTACCCCCGTAAAGAAGAAGGAGAAAAAAAAAGGAAAAAGGGAGAAGAAAGAAAAAGGTGGAAGAAAACACACACACATATATATAGTAATAAAAGGAAAGAAAAATGTCTCATGAAAAGGAGTTCTGGCTCAACAGAAGTCCGTGCACTAATGACTAGAGTTATTAGTTTAGCCAACAATGACATGGCCGCGAGGACAGGGAACGAGATAACTGACAAATTACCGACACGGCGCATGCGCCGCGAAATCTATCCTTAACAATGCCACGCGTTCGACGTAGGTGGAGAACTGACAAGACATGGTTCCTTTATCGGCAAGGCGTTGTTATGAGGATGGGAGCCGGGTTTGATGACGATACATTAAGGAAAGCCGTTTGTTAAAAAGAACTTCCAGTCCTTCACCCACCCCACCCCGCAAAATGGAAGGCTTTCCAATAGATAACGACTTAACCAAATGACAGTGTTTTGTTACGCCTGCAGGTTGTCTCTCATTACAAAAATCTTACTTCAACTCCCTCCATTCTGCCTACCCCCGCCAACAACGCCAAATTTTAATTAAAAACGAAATGCCTTGAGGTGAACGAGGGTATTGAATATTGAATGGCAAGGGATAGGGTCTTGTGATCCACAGTAAAGATCGTAAAGCCTTCAGCAATGCCCCCTAAATTTTTCGCCAAACAAACGCGCTAACGACGATGTGCCATTTTTTTTTATCGTTCGCTTATTTAGTCGCACGCATCTGTAACGTCCGTTTTTGTTATTGCGCTGGAGAAATTGATAAGACACAATGACAATTTTCTTTTCTCCCTGTCTCCGTTTTTTTGTTCTTACTGATTTTGTTTAGAATCGTAGCAGGGAACAATGAGTAGCAATGTCGTTAAAGGTGACTCAACGTCGTTCTTAAATGGGCAGATACTTTGATTGTGTTTTCTCGGTTAAGGAGAGCTAATGCCGAGGGGTGGGGGAGGGGAAGACGGAATCAACATGACCATTTTTCACTTCACTTCAGTTTCGGCAGTTAATTATTTGAAATGTTTTTTCTTTTAAACACAAAGAGCTCAAGGCCTTTGAAAGCATGAAAGTGATTTTTCTTAGGCCTTTTCAATCGCTCCCGTTTCTCCACGGGGAAAAGTGTTAGAATAAGAAAAGTTTTCTTTCATCGCAGTAACAACGTTCATTTTCCAAAAGACGAATTTACAATTTTGAAAATAAAGAAATAAAACTATATTTTTTGTGAATTGGATCCCGTTTTACGAATCATATTTTGAAACTGTTAACTATATATTATATGCAAATACTGTCGTGGTACCTTCTCCTCATGTCGGTTAAGGTGAAGATCTCGCTGATTGTTGGGGTTCCCGGAAAGATCCGATGGCACCGATTAAATTGAACAACAAATGATTACAAATAGGTATTTGCAATAATTTACTTTTATTGATTTAACCTTCTAAAACCGATTACGCGATATTCGGACAAGCGAAATGGTAAGAAGTAATAAATTCTTACCGGAAATGAGACGCAACCTCTGAAACTTGCCAAAGAGACATTCCACGAGATCTTCAAATTTAAGTAGCGACGCACTGAATTCAGGCAATATTAGAGTTGCGATATTATCCATTACATTTAATATGCTCTAAATCCGTGACTATTTATATACTATCTGGTAGTGACGTTCATTTTCGAGGGGAGTTATTCAGCCTTAAAGAAACAGTTTGGCTGGACGGGGAAAAAACCAAATGAGAGAAGATAGATCTCGTCGATAGACCAATGGGTACAATAACATATTAATTATAAAAGAAATATTTATATTATAGATAAAGCTACCGAGGTTGAAGAAAAAAGATGAGATGTGTCAATTTAGGACAACTAGAATATTGCTGAGGATTTAATTGTAAATATAAATATTTTTTGAGTTATTATAGATATATTTAAATTAGTAGTTAATCTGACGGCTCTTCTAGCTTAGATCGAATTTATATAGTAATTTGATATAAAAGTTTTGTTTTCATGAATATGTCTCCTCATTTGGATCACCATCACACATCCGCGGGTAAGAGTTGGCGGTAAGTCTAATATGTATCCGTTTATTTATTAAAAAATAACTTATAAATACCTTTATTTTTTTAGAAAATTAATTTATTTTTACTGTTGGGCTTTTGCTGATGACATTGATATCATCGCTCGAACACCCACTTATCTTTAGAGAAAGAAGCCCTCAGGATGGAACTGAAAATCAATGGGAATAAGACCAAGTACACATGCCTTGCACTAAATCATGTTTTAACAATTCTCATTTTAAAATTGAAGAGTATAGTTTTGAAGTTGTTGACAGCTTCACTTATTTAGGTTCGGAAATTAACAATGGAAACGATTGTACTACTGAAATCCAAAAGAGAATTACTGTGGCTAATAGATGTCTTAATGGAATACAAAAATACATGAAATCAAAAGAAAAACAAAGGTTTTATTGTATAAAAGTCTTTTAAGATTAGTATTAACTTATGCATGTGTAACTGGGTCCATGTCTCGAACAGATGAGAACATGATAAGTATCTACGAATAGAAGATTTTAAGATTCATTTTTGGAGGAATTCAGGAAAATGGCACATGGCAAAGAAGATCAAATTTAGAGCTCGATCGATCATTTAAAGAATCTGACATTGTTAACTTCACCAAAATACAACGAATTAAATGGGCAGGTCACGTTATCAGAATGAACGAAGACCGCAACACTAAAAAAGTCTGCATTGCTCAACGAAGAAAGGGCAGGCCAAATCTCAGATGGATTGATGGCCTAGAAAAAGATCTCCTAGTTTTAAGAACTAGGGATTGGAGAACACTGGCAGGAAGAAGGCTGACCTGGAAAAGGATTCTTGAGAAGGCCAAGGCCCACCCTGGGCTGTCATGCCACTGAGGAAGGAAGGAATTTATTTTACTATAGCCTTATTATTGCAAAAGTATTAGAAAATTTTCTAAAAAATATTATATTATTATTTTCAAATTAATTACTTATTTTGTTTTCAATAAATATGTCATAAGCTCGCTACACTAATGAAAATACGATGCAACAACCAGAAATGAAAAAGAATAACGGACATCTCCCAAAGCACAAAATAGATAAAGCACGAGAATGAATCCAACTGTCATCGATAGCAACTTCTGTGCGCTCATTCAAACTCTATCGGTGACGACAAACTATATATTAATTTATTGTGTTGATTCTCAGAAGCACAGAAGGATCCCCACGCGATCTTTAAAAGACTAAACCTAACCCATTTTCCAAACCGCGAGATATATCTCCGATAAAAATCTTCCTCCTCCCTTCTCGACCGCGAGATCAACAAATCACGGAGGGAATCCGAATTCTTATCTGCGGGGGCTATTGAAAATCCAAAACCCGGCATTTAAAGCTAACAGTTTAAACAGGCGTTCTAATAAATCACCACCTTCTCCTCTTAATCATATTAAAATCCCGCAACACTTTAAAGCAGCGGGCGTAGCCGCCAAACCGAAATAATAATTGCATCGGCCACCGCCAAGGCGTCCTTTCTCTTGCAGATGGATCCAGATTATGATGATCACGGATGCAGCACCGGGCGTTATCAATCTCCTAATCAGCAAAGGGGACTGAAAACGCTTTAATGCATTGATTTCGTTGAGTCCGATGAGGCTGGAAACGTCAATTGTCCCAAGGAACGGATGGTTTTGATTTGTAGGATATATTAGTTTGATGTATAGATGTTTCTGGACTTCTAATTACAGTGGTTGTGGTTCTGCTTGGCTTGATTAACGGGGGAGGGCGGGCAACTGAAGAGGATTGATACTTTTCAGAAAATCGAAGGCAGTTGGCGACCCACAGAAATCGAACGTTTCCCCTAATGATTGTGATTTATTCAGTTATCTTGCGGTGGGCAGTTTTCGGAGGAATCCATAGCGGCAACCGTTATGAATGAGGTCTGCAATTAGGATGTTTCACTTCACTGATGCGGAGCGGACGGAGGATCGGTTGATGCAGTAAAAATTCAATTATCCGCAATCTGCGACGGGAAAAGTACCGGTCAGCCAGTCGATGAAATCCAATTTAATTAAGTACGCTTTGCCGTGTCTGGGAGGTGGATTTTATAGTTGTGCCCCCGCCCGCCACCATCAACATATTTTCAACCCGATGAACAAATCTGTTTTAATGCAATTTTCTAATCTACTCGATTTTATCGTACGGAAATCTATCTTCGGTTGCGGTGTCCCGGAAGATTTCTCTTCAGTTACTTTGCATGCGTTTTATAAAATTGGCATGAACACGTACTTAAATATAATATGTATTAGTTAGATATGTTTATTAAATTGATAATACTTCCATGACAAGCGATTCTGTCTACAGAACTTGACCTCAGACAGGAAACCTAATTAATCTAAACATAAGTGGATGGTCAAAATATGATCTAAATAGGAGTAAAGACTTCTATATAGGTCATATTATCCATTATTGCTCTAAACATTTTAGAGATAATAATCAATTTGTCAGTTTTTAGTGACAAATATAGCAATGCAGTAGCACTGTTCTATATTTTTTTAAAAATTAGAAAACAAGTGTCTGCGGTTTTTAATATTTAGTTTGTTTTTTATTCAATGTTTTGTAAAAAATTTTTTCCCAATTAAAACAATCGCAGATTTAAATTTCCCCCAAAATTTTTTCAGCCCCAAGAAAAAAATTTGAGAAAAAAACAAAATTTGTTGATGTTTTAAAAAACGCAAGTCTCATTGATGTGTAACAAAGTCGAATTACATTTAAAAAAAGTATCAGCGATTAGAGTCACCGCGAAATCAAATAAATAACGAATGTGCCTCGAAACGATTCTTTCCCCTTTTGAATATTTTACAGAACGTTTAAATAACATTTCTAAGGTTTTCCAACAATGTATCACATTTGTAGCAATTATCTCAATTTTCATTTCCAGCCCCAGTAGCATTTAACAGCCAAATTCAAACAAAAACTTCAAAAGTATTTGTGCTCTGCGTGTCGCCATCTGGTGTTGGAAAAAAGAACATCACAAAAAAGTTTTTATAAAAAAAAAAATGATTTTAATGAAGAAACATTTAGTGCATTGTATGTATTTTTCTTTTTTTCTAGTTTTATTTAAAAATAAAATTTTTTGTGTTAATCTTTAAAATAAAAATAAAAAAATTTAAATTTCTGGAAAATTTTAAAAATTTTAAATTTTAATTTAAAAAATTTTTTTTAAAATTTTTCTAATTTAAATTTTATTCCAAAAAACCAGTTTGATTTTTCCTCTTGCATCTTAACAAATCGTTTCTTTCATTTGCTTGGCTCAAGTGATCTGTAAAAATGTTTTCGCGACGTATTGAGCATCATTGCAGGAAAACCAATTCTTGGGGAAAGTTCAGCTAATAGTAACACCTCTAAATTTATAAAAAGAAGTTTGTATTGGATCGAATAAAACAACAACAAAAAAGTATTCTACACTAATATAAAAAGTTGCTAGTTACTTTAATAATGTAATAAATTTTTTCTTTGAGGGGGGGTAAAAGTTCTTTAAAGTTCCTTTAAACTGACCTTTTTTTACTCTTTTTTTTAAAGTTCATATATGCATGATAATCTTACAGAAATAAAAATTGCAGTTATTTCTTTGATTGACAATTTTTAAAATTCTTTTAACAAAATGAAGGAAGTATGGGCTATAAAGAAGTATGTTTCTATATAAATATTTCCTAAAATAATTCATTTATTATGACTGAATTTCGAGAAATTTTCATATGTTTGAGGAATTGATTAATAATTCTACGTATTGTGAAATAACCCAAATATTACTGTTTTTGATAATAAAAAAAATCTAAAATTTTTTTTTCTGATTAATACTTTTCCAGAAAATTCAGGCTAATCATAGTCGACAAGTTTTCACCTTTCCTTTTGGACAGTGTGATTTTGTTTTTAATTTAAGTTTGATAATGGATTCAGAACAAAGTGGGAAATCGCTAAACTTTTATTAGAATTAGCTACTTTTTTCATTGCTCTGTTAAAATTAATTGAATTTTTTTTTCATAGAATGTCATACTTTTCCTCCATATAATAACTGATAAAATATTAAATACTCTGATAAAATTCCATGTATAAGAGTCACATGTCACTAAATAAGTTTTATAATTATATGCAGTTTAAATCTTGCAATTAGGTTTTGTTAGTCTAGTAAATATTTTTCCACATTTTAGACTTAAAATATCAGCAGTGTTACAGTTACATTTATAACGAGTACTAAAAACTGTGGAAATTTAAATTAATTACTTTACACTTTATCTAAGTAAATATTTCACTAATATACATAAAATGGATAATTTTATCTTCCTTTCATAAAAACGACTCAACTGATCTTCATTGGAATTAAAATATCATTCTTATGAAATGTTCAGTTGGTTGTAATATTTTAATCTCAAACTTAAGCAATGCATTTAAAAAAAAAATTAACAATATTTATTAATAAATGATAAAAATTTCACTAACTTTCAGAAACTAACTAAACTGCACTTTTTTTTGCTGACGCCTTTTATCCACTCAAATATTGTTCTTTTACTTTCTGAGAAGAATTTTTAAAAATAATTCTAAATCATTTTAAATAATATGTAACATATAAATCAGACTCGAGTAAAGTAGTAAGTTCATTTTCCTAATAAAAATTTCGACATTACTGTACTTAGAACAGCGTCTTTCAAACTGTGGGGCGCGCCCCCTTAGAGGGCCGTGATAACTTTACGAGGAATGTGCGAGCATACTGTAAAGTCGAAAACGAAAGATTATTTAAAATATATATATATTAATTTACTGAAAGTAAGCAAACAAAATACATTCTGAGATAGTAACAAATAAAATCCCCCCCTTACACTGATATAATACACTTGTAAATGTATCAGTACTGTATAATGTTTTTTATAATTAATTTAATAATAGTACGTTAAGAACAAGCTTAATAATTACCAGTGACCCCATAGGCTTGTCATATATAGGATAAAAAAAAAATTAACCTCATCTTGATATTTTGTAGGTTTATAATTAATCTTTTAACTCCCATGAAAAGTTCCCGATTCGCCCCCAATGCCATTGTTTTCTAAGTAGACGCGCGTGTTTGATGTATTGGGGGGGAGAAAGAAAAGAAAATAAATAAATAAAACCCGAACTAAGTAAATCCTTCGAAAAACTGTCAAGCCTTCGAATAATTTTGGATGGAGGCACAAAAAAATATTCGAAAAGACGTAAAAAGTTACAAAAGCTTTGGCTGAGCGAGACTTTTTTATATACCTGGGGTTTTAAAAGGTAAATTGTATTGTGCCTTGAAAAGTATAGTGTTATTGAATTGAATACATCGTTATTGTATTGAGGGTGATGGGCGAGGGAAATTATGATTGAATATTGGGTCGCAAATATTGAAAGTTTGAGAAACAGCCTTTAAATTTTTCATTATGGTTTTTTCCCCAACATCGGAATCTTACAAAATAACCAATTTATTGAAATAAACAAAAATCTATCAAATCCTAAGCAACTAATTAAGCTAAACTGATATCTGATTCTGGAACATTGTGTCAAAACGCGGCATCCGCCACAGACTAACCATTCCCTTATCAGCACTCCATCCTGTAACAGTTCCACGACATCTGTCTTTTGAAACAGGACCTCATCGGATGGCATGCCACTACAACATGTCCCTGCTCTCACTCTTGGCTAATACAAAAGATAAACAGGCGCAATTTTTCCCACAGAAACGACAGGAATCGCGCCATAAATCGCCTTGTCTTGTCCTCCAACTTTTAAGAACGCACAAAAAGAAAATTAAAAGAGAGAGAAATAGAGAAGAAGAGGGAAAAAAACGCTGAGGGGCGGGCAAGAAGAACTCAAAGCCATCGATATCTATATTTTACTCGACGCCAAACGTAAATCCGGGTCTTAAATTACCACTGAATGGGCACAATGACACTTTTTCTGAGTCGAGGGGGGGGGCAGGGATAGAATTTTTCGTGGGAGAATTGGGGATAACCTAAGAGCGTGTTTTTGAAGCTACCTGGTGGGCAATAAATCCTCAACGTCGTTCCAAACGTCAGTCTTCAGTCGGAGGGAAATATCATGAATAAGAGGTGACGTCACGTGATTTCCCCTACGCAATGGTTAGGGAAAAATCACTCTTTCGCAACACAATTCCCTTTCTTCGTTCTGAAGCATAGCTCACGAATATATCAAAAAACCTGGCATATATTTCAAATTCAATAGTACAAAAGACGGCAATATAATGTAACAAAAGTAGGAAAATTTTTGAAATCTCAGTATTTTAAGGCAACTGGAATTGTTCCTTTTTTAAAATATATATATATATACAAAAAGAACGGCCGGTATATTTTTGAAACGTGATCGGCATGTGAGAGGGTAAACCATCTGTCAAGAATCGTAAACTTAGAAAAAAAGAAAACTAAAATTGCGATTAAAACATTTAGTTAAGATTTTTAAAATTTTTTATTAGAGATTCAAAAATATTTTTCCTACTCATTACCATACGCAACAAGTATTCTTATCAGATTTATGAGAACACACGATTCAAGAAAAAATTAAGTCTACTTAAATCTTATATTAATAAGTAAATGCTATTTGAATGAAACTAAGAAATATTATATGAATTCATAAAAATTGTTACATATTTTCTTTATCATTATTATACTAAAAAACACGAATCTTTCCCTAATGATTTTCATAAAACAGATTTAATTTGCAAATATGTGTCAAGGTACCTCTTTTCCAATATAATACTTTCAAGTAAAAAAAAAAAGGAATTATTACAAAAAATGTTCAACTTTTTTCTGAGGAGTAAACTTGAATAATTAATAGAATAAGCACAGCGTAAAAGCAATTCATGCAATAATCTCATAGACATATGTAATAATTCACCCCTTAAATTTTCTCTCAAGCGATTTCATTTAATTCATATAATGTGTTCTTGAGCCCTCCAAGACTGCCCATCCAGTATAACGGTTAGTGACGTTGACTTTTGCGTCATAGGGCCTGGGTTCGAATCCCTGAGAAGGCATGAATGTTTGTAAATGTATAGTGCCTTTATGGCAAGGGGTATATAGCCGTCGAGCCTTAAGTCCTCTCGTGAGACCGGGGGAAAGGGAAAATAAGGGTGGGAGGTTCCTGACCACCTCCAGGGTTTTTCCTCAAAATTGGGGTGGAACCGAGACAAATCATACAGTCACCTATATGAAGCTCAAAGCTACGGATAGCGATAAGCGTACATTTAGCCTTGCCACAATGAATTTCGTGGGCCTCGATCTGACCGTTCGTCAGGTGGCATTAGAAACTACAACAGACTTTATGTGATAATTAATTTTTAGTTTATTAAATTAACGAGAAATATTCCGCTAATCACACACACACACTACTTAATCATTTAAAAAACTGCCTCGTTCCCGTTTTTTAAGACAAGATGATGCAACATTGCTTCATCCGTGTATTCTGACCAATTCACCTTAACGGGAATTATATGATTCTAAAAGCTTCCTATCAGGGATACTATAAAAGCAAAGATCACCGGAGCAAACAAAGAATGCTTTTATGTATCGTTTTAATGTCCACGTGCATTTGTGCTTCGTCGCTATTGGTGTTGTTTGTGTTTTAATTAAATAAATAAATGTGCAAATGAAATACACGAAAGTCTCCTCAATCCTTCACAAATTACAAAAAAATTAATAGATTTTCCAGTAAAATGTTATAAATAAGAGACATCTTTACAAATATAAATATATATATATATATATATATGTAATGAACTCTTAAATCTTAACTAATAAATAAATCTTGAAATAAATACAGTGTCAAAATCATACATATTCTAAGGTAATTGCTTCAAAATTATATATGTTCTAGATTTATTATAAAAAGATTACGATGGGAAAAAAGTGATTCCGTTAAAATTGAACTATTCCCTCCCTCCCCAAATAATAATTGCTTTAAATGTTTAACAAAAATCCCACTGACACGTGAAGGGGGATGAAATAAATTCTTTGCTACAGATTTTAAGCTCAGATAAAACTAAAATAAAAATTAACCAGAGTTTCCAATTCAATCGAGACCTACAGCCACCAATATCTCCACGCTTTCCAGAAGAATAAAATCGAAGAATGACTCGAAAATATTTCCAGAAGTCTTTTACAACCAATAAAGGGGAAAAAGAAAGGGAAAAAAACTGTAGGGGAAAAAAAGCAGAGAGAAAGAAAGAGCCCATCACCTGTCTTGAAGTACAAGTCATTTTAGGATGGACAATACAATGGACGGACAGACATACGGCCGTCGAGGTGAAAAGTGAGAAGTTGTAGAGCCATAAGTCACCATCCAGAAGTCATGCATTATTCAGGAAACAGGGAAAACGTCGGGTCTCGAGCTGATAGATATGAGGACGAGGGATGACGAGACAACGACGCATACATGGATGGGGAAAAATTACTCTCCGCTGTCCTGCAGAGTTGTGGGCTCGTATTTCTTTTACGTCCATGTTGCCTGTAGGTGGAATGGTAATTTAGGGATGTTGTATGGAGCTCTTATATCCCTTGAGCGCTTCAACCGCTGCATGTCCAGAATTGTGGCGGCGGATTGTTTTCAAGTGATGGTGTCCATCTCATGGCGATTAGGGAAACCGAAAATTGAGCAAAAATTTATTGCGTAATAAATATTTATAATGCAAAGGAAACGTCCGCTTATTTTTTTTCCAGGCATGGTTTCTCTTCAATGATAATATACAGTGAAATACGTTTAACACGAAATCGCTTAAGACGAAATATCGGTTAACACGAGATAATACAAAGGCCTCCACAAACTACCATACATTTTGTTTTACTTAACGCGAAACGAAAATCAATCAACACGAAAAGATTTCCTATCTAGATATTGACATTTCCTATCTAGACATGTTTGAGAAAATTTCTGTATTATTGGACTGTCCAACTGTATAATGATGTACTGTACAGTACGTGATGGTGGGTGTGTACAGCCCTTATTATAGCAGACAAAGACAGTTTGGTGTTTGTTAAAAAAACTCAAAAAATATCTCTGAGGCAGATGCCGACGATGAAAATGAAATTAATAATGCAACTCTTATCGGCAAATCATCCGAGATGAGGAACATCATGAAGAGTATGTGCAGTTGTTTGGACGCACATTTCATACAATGAGTTGAAAAACTGATGCTGAGAAAAACAATGCAAAGAAAAACATCAGATTATCTTTCCAAAACTCAATAAATGCTTTGTTATTAAAAAAAAACCTTTAAAATCTTGCATTAAATTTCATTAAGGTCTTGTGAATGTTTTTGTTTCATTGATTTTTATTAAATAAATGCATATATATACACAACTGTGTAAATAAAATGTACTCTAATAAACTTAATTTTGATGAATATGTGTTTCTTTTCCTCCCTCCCCCATATCCTTTAACACGAAAAAATATTTCAGTACCCTCAGTTTCGTGTTAAACAATTTTCACTGTACTTGTAATATAAAAAAAAGGAATTTCTATTTAGGTAGAAATAGTAGAGTTACTAAAGAATTACCTTCCTGTATGATATGACACGCAAACTTCATCTTTAAAGCTTATCGCTGTAATATAAAAAGAAGGTTTTTAACCAGTCGGGCAAGAGCACACAACAATCCCAACTTTCCTTACGCAATCCGAATAAAATTACAAAGTGTCTCTTACAGATAGAGAAAGTAACGAATCATTTCCCACAAGACCAGATCTTTCTCGGCCTGGAGTGACACTTTTGTTTATAAACACTTGGAAGAGGGGACACCTCGACTTAATACCACCTTAAGGGTCCTCTCAAACCCTTTTAAGAGATCACTCGTGAAAAATAAGTTCACATATAAATTATTATATCACCCTCCGTCTGTAAGCATCCAAGATATACTGTCGTGGCCCACACTTAGGCAACTTCATAAGCCGAAGGCCTATCCCGGCCGGGAGAACGAATGATAACGAGGCATTACTGGGAAAAGAGAGATGGAAGGAATAAAACTGGAAAAGGAGGTGGGTGGGGTGGACCGAGGACACCGGATACATCCCATAATTCAGCGCGAGAATGGCGGAAATAAATCTGGCTTCTGGGCAGGTCTTCATTAAGTGTGTCTTGAGCGTATGTGTGTGTGTGTTGTGCTGAATCAGTGGGATCTGTATCTCACCCGCTGTCTTTTGATCCATCTTAGACGGAGTTTGCTTGATGCGTTCGGCCCTAGGGTTGCCGACATCAGTGTGGAGGAAAAAATACCGGAGATTTAAAGGCGCCAAACGGGGATCGCCAACAGCGATTAAGTACTTTTCTCTTTACAAATAACAGTCTCGTAATGAAGCTATTTCCTCTCGATGTGATTTATTCATATGTGTGTGAATAATATTGAACGAAAGTCGAGCTCATTTTAAATGAAAAATTAACACTGTACGATTTTGAAGATGCTTAATTGAAATATATATATATACAGTCGGACCTCTATATAACGAAGTCGCTAAATCCCGGAAAAAAGTTTCTTATATGGAAAGTTCGTTATATAGAGGTTCATATTTAATATACTTTATAAACCACATAAAACAAATTTTAAATTCATTAACACTATATATTAAAAAAAAGCAATTATTCACACCTTTTTTAATATATGTTAAAATTAATATATGTTTATTTTATATATCTTACCCATCAAAAAGGAAAAAAAGAAAAACTGCAATGAAAACGAGAAAAAAGAACGTCGAAGAATTCACTGTATTTTCAATATTATGAAAATAATTTTATACTAAAATTATTGAATTTTAAGGACATTTTTTCTAATTTAAAGCATACAAGTAATATTAAACATACATTATTTTATAATTAGAACACTGGGACACGGGAAAGCTCCTCTGAGGGTATATCTCTGAGGGTCTAAGAGTTATAACCGTAGAAAAATAACAGCGTAACCAACCTATTAAGTGAACCGAAAGTGATAAAAGAGGAAATTATTTTATTTTTAAAAAAATGATTTTTTATTTGACA
Organism: Trichonephila inaurata madagascariensis; assembly: GCA_019973955.1. Taxonomy (NCBI): domain Eukaryota; kingdom Metazoa; phylum Arthropoda; class Arachnida; order Araneae; family Nephilidae; genus Trichonephila; species Trichonephila inaurata. The sequence goes on from BMAV01022028.1 coordinate 400,126, forward strand.
TTTAATAAATAAGGAAAGAATTTGTAAACTTCAGAAAATGAAAATTTCTGAGTTATGAAAAGTTATTCAGTTTAATACATCACTTGCATAATTACAAATTCAAGTTATTCTAGAAAAATTTAATAAAAGATGTTTAAAAATAATTAGGATATTGATTTCCACTCCTTTATTTTTTTTTTTTGTTTATATAATAAAAAATACCTGACACAGTAATCTTTTTTATTGAATAATTTGAAGCAAATAGTTCAAATTCTAAAAAAGGTTATAAAAACATTGATGTGAATTTGGATATCATAAAAATACAAAAGAGATAATTTACATTCAAATATATCAGATACAAATAAATAAGAAATAAAATAATTTCCCGTTTAAATTTTCCGTCGAAGAATTTTATTTAATTCACGATAGTCTTGAACCCTCCTAGACATCGCGTAGTAATTCTTTTAGCTTATCTGCCTAACGGGAAGTATCCCTTTAACCACAACTTTATTTCCTCAAAAATGCTTTGTCAACACATTCTAAAATTAAAAGATGCATTATTCTGACCAATCACAATATTCATCAACGGAAATCATATGAATCTAAAATCTTCCGGATGAGGAAGCTATAAAAGCTGAGATCTCCGGGAAGGGCAAAGAACGATTTTGTTCCTTTTCTTGTTTGTGTTTCGTTTCGTTTCTTTATGTGTGCTCAATAAATATTCAATTTATATTACTTAAAAGTTTCCCCATCCTTTCAACGACTTGCAACAAGATAAAGATTATCCCAGTTAAATAATTTAAATCAAATGAAATCGCCAGATACAAATTTGCACAAGAACTTCGTTTATTTATTTATGTAAATAGTACAATAAGATATTATCTGTCTTGGGTAAATTTTATGTTTTAGACAAACAACAACAAAAACTCCTTAAGATATTTATGACTTAGTAGAATTATTTATAAATGGAACAAGTAATAAAAAAAAGTTAAGTCAATTCCTACTCAGATCAACAAAGAAAAATTTTATTTAGTTACTTTTTGTTAAATAGTTACAATTAATTTTAAATATGTATATACATAGGGGGAATAAAATTTTTAAAGTGAAAAATAGGAAAGGATTTTCTATTTTCCTTTCTATATAGGTTTGACTATTTTTTTGTTACTATTTATTCCTCCATAAATCACATTCTCCTAAATTAGGCTACCCCAGGTGGATTCGAACCCACGACCTTTGGATTAGAAGTTTAACGCGCTATTCATTGCGCTACAGGGACACAACGAGCGATTTTCCTTTTTTATATGTGGTGTTTGGCCATTATTTTGTGTTTGTTACTATTTATTCATTAATTAAGTTTAACTAATGAATTAATATTTGACAAAACTGTATTAACATTAAGAGTCATCCACTCCAAGTTTAAAAAATTGTATTTGAATTTGAATGGATAAATAGAAAGTCTTTATATATAGGTTAATTCTCTACAAACAAGAGATAACATCCAAACAATAACATTCGAAAAACACATAGACAGTAGAAAAATCACACAATGAAGGACATGTGAGCAACCGAGATGAAAAATTATAAAATGAATATGATGTAGTGTTATAAACATTACTGACTTAGGACAGCTATTATATAAAACAATTTATATAAAAGTGGGGTTTATCCTCACCATCGAACATGTTTTTTGGCCAGCCAACCTTCCCCCTTTTATGGAAATAACACTGAATATATATATATATATATATATATATATATATTGGGTTGTGTGTGTGTGTGTGTGTGTGTGTGTGTGTGTAAAAAATTAGGTTAGGGAGATTGTGAACTAATAGTAAAAGTTGAAAAAAAACATTTCCAATAACATATCTAACATGTTCTCTAATTTGAATTTGAATTTAGAAGTGTATGCTAGATAACGCAAGTCCTAAAAAGATGAGTCACACTTGAGACTTTACCGTCGGCGCCACCATTTTTGAATTTATTATTTATGTGAGCAAACATATTATAATATTTCCAAACAGCACCATTTCGCATGCAGCACGAAAAAAAAATGAGTGTTTCCAAACTCAAACAAAAGATTATTTAAATTTAAAGGCAGAACACATATTCCCGTTGAAGACGGCAATAACGCTAAAACTGTCTTGAGTCCATTTGCATGTCTTTGAAACGGTCGGACTTTACAACTGGAAAAGTTGACTCTTTCATTCTTTCCAAATCACGCACAATCACAGCGCGTTAGTTTATAGGCACGCTTTCCGAATCTATATTCAAAAATCCCCGATGCTAAATATCGATTCTGAGACGAACCTTGTCCTACATAAGGGAAACAACGAGATGAGGACTCACATCCACACGAAGATTAACTTCAAAGTATAAACAGGGAATGGAAAATCCGCGGCGTATATTTATGCGTGTGGGACGGGTAGTAACTGAGATAGAAGAGACTGATTCATGAAAGCCGAGGCAGTTTCAACTGTCCACTGCAGAGACAGTTTTTCAGACGGTGGAAAAGCTACATAAATAGCATTGGAGGCTATTTCACCGCGCACTGAAAGAGAGAAAGAAAAAAAAAGCAGAGGAAATTGCCATTTTTTTTCTTTTTCTTTGCCCTTTTATTTTCGCTTTATTCTGGCTTCTTTATTTATTCTCTTAGATACAGAAGTACTGCGCGCATAGAATTTGTGAGGCACTCGTCTTGCGGTTCACGTCCGTCATTCCCCTGACAAGTGTCTCCTGTTTTTCCGCAATGCTTTTCTGTTCAACCCTCCTTCTCACTCCCACTCCGCTAAGATCAGAAGGGGGATGTGTCCACATTATAAAGGGTCCTGAAATCCCTTTTTATTTTGCATCTTCATATTATAACTGATACCGGACATGTTAAATAAGTTATCCAGAAAAGCATAAATTGGATATGATTATTTGTATTGCGTATTCCAAAATAAAACTCAACGTAAAATATTCCAGCAATTTTTTTTTTAATTTCCGACTGGGGGGAAACCAAATTTTTTTAAAAAGGCAAAATGTTTTTTCATGATATTTAGTGTCATTTTGAATATGTAAAAGTTTTCACGAAAAATATTTTTTATCATTTTTTTAAAATTAACTTAGAAATTTTTAATTTTCCCCTTTTTAAAAAAAAATTTTCCTTTTTTTTTTATATTTTGCCAATAAAGTTTCAGATTTTTGTAAAGGTCAACTATGATTTTTGAAAATTAAATTATTTTCAGAGTTACAACCATTTGAAATAATTATCGGCGTTTTTTTTAAAAAATTTCCCCCCTTCTGCAACAAAAGGAAAACCATTTTGAGTTATGCATTTCAAAAATTTAGTTGACCCCAGTACAGAGGTCTGGTGAATACACCAAAATATTATTATAATGAAGCATTTTCCCAAAAAGGAGAACATTTGGAAAAAAAAATTATTCTAAGTTAATTTTTCCAAAATATTGTATTTAAATATTTTTTCCCTCATAATGTCCTTGAAACAATTTTATACATGTATTCTAATCAAAGTGAACAAATACAAAATAATCCATTTACACGCTTTTTTAAAATCAAGTTCCCCAACGTAGTCGGGTACCTTAAAGATAATATAAGTATTTATTGAATTCAAACAGTCAGGTGCAAACATCAAGGTGCAAAATTTTCTTTCTTGAAATAACTATGAATGACATTAAAGGTCTTAATTTTAAATACGAGTAAAAACCACAATAAAAAGGAATATGTGCAGTAATTTAGAGTGATTTTCATTTAAAATTATAAATGAGAATCACATAATATGTATAATCATATAATCAAAAATAATAATCCTTGTCTGAATAACTGAAGTTAATGCAAGGTATTTCTCCTTTTTTTAAAAAAAACAGCGAAAAAAATATTTGAAATGTTTGATACTTAAAATACTAAAATGAAATAAAAATATTGTTGGAAATAAGCATGCTTGCTGTTTAAATCCAAACTGCATCAAAAAGTAAAATATCAAATATCAGTAAAAATAAAATAAAGGAAAAAAAAAAATTGTAAACCTGAGCAAAAAGTAGAAAAAAAAAAAGAAAGAAAGAACCTTCATCAATAAGAGGAGAAAAAGAAACCTAAAGCTGTTAAAATTTACACGAAGCCATTATAATAAATACAACAAAAAAACTTAAATGTCAATGGTTTCATATATTGAGATTCAAATCAGTGGAGAATAATTTTCATTGCCATCTGCCGGCTAATAGTAATCAACATATTTTACTGAAATATAAATTGAAAGTTAGATTATAAGGCTTTTGTAAAGGAGTAAAAATAATATTACTACCACAATACTTGTGGTTTCATATAAGTTGAAGTATTAAACAATAACAACAAATCAATAACAAATCTTAATCCCTGAACTGATGAATTTCAAAGTTTACGTCCTCACCAAAAAGTTAATAACTGAACATTATACATTTATTTTGAAGCATGTTTTCTGTATAACTTAAGTGAAACTATACAGCAAGAAAAAAAAGAAAAGAAAAAGCCTGCAGTTATAGCCAACAGGATTAAAAGTGCTTTCTGATGAGTAAGTTTTAATAATCTTCCTAGTCTATTTTCAAATATTACATACCAGAAGATGAATCTGACATTTAATTATAAAGAGATGTGTTTAATCCTCGTACATCTTTCAAAACACATAATTTAATCTTGTCACAAGCATAACTTCGAAATTAAATGTGTATTTAGATTAAAATAATCAGAAGTTTTATGGATGAGCATAAGGTTTCACTTTTTACAAAAAGAGATCACCAAGAAAATAATCAAACTAAACATAAAAAAACATTGATTTCATTGCAGTAGGTTTATTTCAGACACCATTAAATATAAATATTTTTCTTTATTCCGGCACGAGTTACGCTTTAAATTTACAACTAGAAAACAATAAATTCATTGCATTAAAAGCTACACATAAATACATTAATCGAGAAAAAATTATTTCAATATTCAAGACTTCAAAAAAAAAAAAATTGAAATATTAATTGTTAATTGGTTTAAAATGAATTAAAATATGGAAGTTTTATAAAAAAATGCACAAAAGAATGCATTAAAATAACTATCCCTATTTATATTTACAAATATTGAAAAATATTGGATATAAAATCCTAGTTTAATTCACATAATGGCGACAAAGAAAAGAAAACGGTGCCAAAACCTCGTTTTTCTATATTGGATTTCTATCCAATCTCACGCCAAAAAGACCAATTGGCGACAAATAAAGGTATGTACTAAAATAGAATCTAACCGAATGATGATATTGCTTTCACGTAATTCATTGTTTAAAAAAAACTGTTTTATTGTTCATAAGAGGTTTGAAAAAAAAAGAAGCAGGATCTTCGTTAATTAAACTCTTCTGAAATTTTAAATTTCTAAATATCCCTTTGAGTTACATAACTATCAAAGTACTACACTACGCACAAACTTATGCATTAATTAATAATTGTATAAAATTTGAATAGTAAAATTAATTAAGATTACTTATATAATTGGGAATAAAATTCTATAAAAACCATCCCTCAATTTCCCCAAACTGTTCTATACTTTTCTTAAACTTCAAACTCAGTGACGCAAAAATCCATTATATAATTTAATATCCACAATGTTTTAAATTATATAATCCACAGCATTATATAATTTAAAACAAAATTTAAAATACATTTAAGATAGAAATATAAAATAAAAAGGAAGGGAGGGGGAATAGACAAATATAAAGGGGGGTAAGATATCTATAAAACTTTAAAAATCTATACAGTAAACAAAATTTCTGAAGACACGCATTTAAACTTTCAGTACAATTGACTAACAAAAACAAAACAGGTGGCCAGGAAATACCTAAGCGTTTCAACTCCTTTTCAAAAATTTTTCTTTTACAAAAATATAGGTTACAATACAACAAGACATGTTCCGCAGTTTTAGCGTTCTGACTACAAGAACAAATATCACTACCAATCAAATTAAGCCAAGACAAATAGCTCTTGAAATTTCCATGTCTTCTAAGAATCTGGGATAACAAAATCAGCAAAAAGTTTCTTGCATTTTAGCAGCTGATAAATGGTCGGAAAAGACTTCAGTAAAAAAAATAAATTATTATTTGTTTGAACGACACACGATTACAATTCACTATTATTAGCATGTACCTGAAGGTATCCGACTACCCTAAAGTTGTAAATTTTGCAAAATATTGACAATTTTTTTTATGATTTTATTTTATAGGCCATCTTATTAGCTTTATAAAAATACCAAGTTTATTACTTGCCGCCCACTAGTACAAAAACTACAATTGTTTTAGTAAAAACAGATGCCACATTACTTTAAGCAAGATGTCATACATTAAAATGTGTTTTACTCGAAATGTGTTTTTTTTTAAATGCTCAAACATGCGCGGGGACAGCGATTGCTAAAAGAGATTGGAAAATAATTAACCGAAAATTTTTGTTTATGTTCTGTATAATAAAAGAAGTATTTTAACCTTCTGATTTATCAGTTACTGTTTTATTATAGAATTTACAGTCCCTTATACGAATATAATCACTGTTTTGTTACACAATTTCGTATAATAACTAAGATAAAAGTGCTCCAGTTTTTGTAAAACTAAAATATCTCTTATCCAGAAAGTCATTTCAAAAACGAATAACATAGCAACACACCAGAATTGAAAAATTGAAAAATTTGTTCATAAACTTTTGATACAGAATGGACCCCGTTTATGTCATTTTTTGTCAATTTCTACCCATTTTAGTAATAATAATTTCTTTTTTTCTTCTTAATTTTAGCAAATTTTTCTTAAAATGTACTAAAATCTAAAACAACAACAACAAATCCTCATATCTCCATTTTTTAAAAAAAAGTTTTCGCAAGTAGTCGGATACTTTAAGGACACTAGAATTTGTTTCAAATCTGAACAATCGAATGTTTTTACCCGCCCCCTCTGTATTTCCTGATCCATCGCACCCCCTGATGAATGGTCAACTTACTAGCTTTTTCTGCCTCGGAATGGCAAGGCGGCCCCACCATCGAAACTCTAAACAGCCTCGGCCACAGCCGGCTCAACGCCTAAATATCCATCTCCAAAAAGAATCCACGGAAGATGCCATATATTTCCGAGATATATAGAAATCGCCTGTTACTCGGACGCAGACGGAATACAAAGAGTTATCAAACCATATATTTTATGGCTAAGAAGGTAATAGTTACCCCGGACGAGTCCGTAAATTGCGTATTTTATATACGGACGTGCCTGGATTGGCTGCGCTGGCGGCTGCATTCGCTTCATCCGGGAGGTGTTAGAATCCTTAAGCCGCTTAAGCTGGCCCCACCAACTAAACTTCTCAATAAAAGGAGATGAGAGCCGTTTAACAGTTAACAGTTTACTCGGCCCCGAATTACAAAGGGAGGAAAACCCATTAGAGGTATTAATTTAGGATTCAGAGTTATAAATTAACTTTTTTTTTCAATCCCTCTAAAAGGGGAAAAAAATTTTAAAAATCTCTTTTGTTAAGCTCTTACTTTGAAGTTTTCGATTTTGATTTATTAATCATTTGGATGACTAGGAGAGAAAATTTAATTAGATGAATTAACGGATAAAAAAATGCGGTGTGGTGTATATATTTATATATGTGTGGTTTTGAATAAGGGAATGGAAAGATCAATTTGATTATAAAAAATAGTAAGAATAAGTAAGCAGATATATATATTTATATATCTGTTTTTTCGGTATATATATTTTTATATTCGGTATTTTATATTCGGTACCAATTAAGTCTTATATCATAGAATAATGCAATATTTCCTTCAAAAATTTAAATTGAAATTCAAATGTTAAAAATGTGTGTGTGTGATTTCAATTCCTACTATTAGCTCACTCACTCCCTATATATATATATATATATATAGAGAGAGAGAGAGAGAGATCTTGTTCAAATTTTCAGTGATTATTAAAATACTTTCTATTCATCTATTCAAGTTCAAATACATTTTTAAACTTGCAATGGACGACACTTGATGTTAATACATTTTTCAACACAATATTAATTCATTAATTAAATTTTAAAAAAATGAATAAATAGAAAAAAAATAAAAATAATAGTCCAACAGCATTTAGAAAGGAAAATCGTTCGTTGTGTCCTTACAGTGCAATGGATAGCACGTTGGACTTCTAATCCAAATATCGTGGGTTCAAATCCCACCAGGGATGGCCTAATTTCTGAGAATGTAATTTCTTTTTACTGCGTTATTTTATTAGTGTAATTAAATTTAATGTATAAATAAATAGTAACAAACAAGCAAAAAGAAAATAGTCCGACACTCTATATCAGAGATACTCAACCGTTCTTTCTACTGGGCCGCGTACATAGGTCAACTATTTCAAGCGGGCCGCAAACGTAGGTTAGTAATTTCACGCAAGCAGCATCATGAGAATAAAGGGGGTGGGTATGTTTAAAATGAGAAAATTGATCAAAATATTTTAAACTCTGTTTTTTAATTGCTTTTTTTTCTATTTGTCACTAACACTGAATTAGAATAATTTAAGAAACACTCCTTCGCAATTTCTGCATCAATAAACGGTTTCATAGGATAGCCAATAATATAACAAACTTCATAAGATTTTTTTCTTACCCCGTGTGACATTACCACTGACAAAACACTTTGTTACTGTTGCAAAGATTATTCAAAAAAGCCTATTTATTGCCTCCTGAAAGAGATCTTCGAGAAAAAGTGTCATTGAATGGTCCCTGTTTATTGGTATTTTTTAAATATAGCACTTTCGTGACAAATCAAACAATTACTGATCCATGTCTGTTTTTCTCTACAAAATAGTCAACCTCCTAATCGTCTTGAAATGATGTATTTTCTTCGAATATTTTTCTCTTGCAAGAAATGAGAAAGTTTAAAATTAGTTCCCATAAAAAACTGCCACTACTCCAGTGTTGTCTATTATCATTAACCGTAACCATCGCAAATAGAAAAAGAATATCAATTCGTCCTCGTACGACATCGACAGAAAAGAGCAAAATTGATATATTTGATTTCCTGACACCAATATTTTATATATATTGAACTTAAATAAGTGAATTTTTCAGAGCAATGGACACGGACCGGGCCACTTAAAAAGGCTCGGTGAGCCGCAGGTTGAGAATCGCTGCTCTATATGGAAAGAAAAATGGAAAATCACTTTCTATTTTGTCACTTAATATTGTGATTCTGCCCTACAAATTATACCTTTTTGAAGATGAAAAGTGAACTAATGAATGTAATCATTTTTAAAAAGACGCAGCCCTTCGATATCATCCGTTTCAACAATGCTAAAACAATTGACCACCCTTGCATTAGGTAATAGCAAGACGTGTTGGATAACATTTTTTTTTCGTTTCAAAGTTAAGCTTTTATCATATTTAAGGTATCCGACTAAGTCCGGAACCGTGATTTTAGAAAAGCACATAGATGGATAATTTTCATGATATTTAGTGTCACTTAGATTAGAATACATGTATAAAATTGTTTTATAAGGACATTATGACAGAAAAAATTATTTAAATACAATATTTTGGCAAAATATTAACTTAGAATAACCTATTTTCAAAACGTCATTTGTCAATTTCTCCTTTTATAAGAAATACTTCGACAATAATAATATTTCGCGCGCTTACATAAAGTAAAGACTTCTCCAGAGATTCTGAACTAGGATTTTTGAAAAATTCACATTAGTTTCAGAGTTACCCCCAATTAAAATAATTATCGGCGTTTTTTTTCATAAAATTTCTTTCCTTTGTTGTAATAAAATGTGGATAAATCCACTTCTAAGTTATATATTTCAAAAATTCTGGTTCAGCCTCTGTACAGAGGTCTGAGCTATATACAGGCAAAATATTTATAAAATAGAAGCATCTTTCACAAAAGGAGAATATTTTGAAAATGGGTCATTCTATGTACATTTTTTGTCAAAATATTGTGCTTAAATAATTTTTTATTGTAATAATATTCTTAAAACAATTTTATATAAGTTTTCCAGTCTACGTGACACTAAATATCATAAATATTATCCATTTATAAGCTTTTACAAAATCACGGTTCCGAACGTAGTCGGATACCTTAAACAATATTAAAAAACTTCCATATTTAAAAAAAAATCATGTTTTTTAGTCGTCTGATATTTTATATTCTAAATAATAGGGTACCATGAAATATGTTTCAGCGTTTTTTTAATCAAAATGGCTTTATTTTTATGACAGCACTGTTCATAATTTTAGGGAAACAGTGCAGAAAAAATCTAGAACATTTGCTTGAGATACAACAGTAAAATTTACGTTAAATACACTCAAAATATATTTATGAAGCCTTATTTATTTTAAAATTAACAAGTTCATATTTCCATGTTTATTTGTAGAAGTATTTTAAGTTTTACTAGAGTTAACATCATTTCATTATTTTATATGGTCAAAGTATAAAAAGTATAACAGATTAAGAATATTCAAATAACGATTTTCGAATTTCATACTCAATTGGATTAATATCACAAGTGGTTGAGAAGTAAACTAATTTCAATTATGCAAATCAGTAGTTTTTGTCACAACAAAAGAATGAGAAACTTTTAAAATAAAATATACATTTAAGATTCTCTTAAAATAACCATATGTGATGAATGATTAAGTTCAACTGATTTTATAAACATTAATATATTAAGCCCACCAGGTAATAATCTATAGTGTTTCTTTTGAATTCTATAAAATCGTTCTTAATGCATATTCTGAAAAATAATATATGCACGTTTCCTTGCATCAAAGTTATTAAAATTGCAGCAGATTAATTTTGGGGAAGACATGATCGATTTGAGGATCAAGAAAAAAAAATGCAAGATCAATCATTCTTTCCTTAACATCCATCAAATTCAGATGGGAGAGGAACTTTTTTAAAAAAAATACAGCCTTGGGGAGGGGAAGTTTCTCTTAGGAAGTAAAAAAAAAGAAAGAGAAGAAATTAAAAGTTAAAACGATCCGTACTTATAGTTTTTTTTTTTTTGTTTTTTTGAAAAAAAAATATTGAACATTTGTGAATGAAGTTTTCAATAAATTAAATTAATGAAGATATCAAAGAATGAAATTTGTCAGGGAAAAATCGCAATTAAATTTAAATGAATAGGAAAAAACTTTTGAATGTTTCTATGGCTATTTGATACTTGATTTTTACGAAGTTGGTAATTCTTCAGGAATTTTAAGAAATCATCCCAAACTTTTAACACAATTCCTTAATTTAGAAAAATAGTAGTTAATCTCAGACTGATGCATTATTATATTCCAAGAAGTATTAAAAAGTAAGCACTAAAATTAAATTTAATTGCGTTCAATAACTAAGAAAAAAAAATACTAACAAAATAATAAAAGGAATCGAAATAATTGTACCATAAATACCATAAAATACCATTATATAAACTCGATAACTTTGAAAATATAGTTCACTACTTGTCTTATTACTTTATACGTTTTATTGGTTATATGTTGTTTGTTATTAAAATATCCGAAAAGAAAGAAAATTTATTTCATACCTTTTTGTAAGACGACGATGAACAAAATAAATATTTTTGAAATTTTATCCATGTAAGAAAACATAAATAAGAAATTCTATTCACATTATTAAATTTCCTTTCAAATGTGTAATGAGATTGAAGTGAATTTCATTTAGTACTTTATTGTATAGCATCAGCAACTTGACTATAAGAACCTAAATATAGTATATAGTCGGACCTCTATATAACGAAGTCGCTAAATCCCGAAAAAAATTCGTTATAAGGAAAATTCGTCATAACGATTTTTGAGATTCATCTTTCAATTTTCTTTATATAAACCACATAAAACATATTTTAAATTTATAAACACTATAAACTTTCAAAAAGTAATTATTCACACCTTTTTGTAAGTTAATATATATTTATTTTTATATCTTGCCTATCAAAAAAAAAAAAAAAAGAAAGAAAAACTGCAAGAAAAGTTTCATGATACTTTTATCCACTTCCTGAAGAATTAAATTTTTTTTTCTTTGATTCTCAAGAACTTAGGTTTTGACATTTTTGAACTACGAATTTTACAAATGAACGGAGACAAGTTCAAGGACACGAAACTCCACTGAGGTTAAAAGGGGATATTGAAGACGTTTCTGGACAATGGGAGGGGGAGGTTAAATGTTGCACTTCTTGGATAAAATGTCCAGAATTCTATTGCTCTCGGTGAGTTAGGCACCTAATAAAACCAGTTGAAGATTTATGTCTAATATAAAATGTGTTAAAAGAGAGAATAACTTAAAATGTTCTGAAATACTTCAAAAATAGGAGAAAAAAAATTGAATCACAAGAGAAAAAGTTCATTATATAGAAAATGCACTTCACTATAGAGAGGTTGTTTTACGAAGAAAATCGTGAAATGTTCTTGATTCTAGGAAAAAGTTCGCTATAGAGAAAAATTCGCAATATAGAGGTTCGTTACATGGAGGCTTGACTGTACTTGAAAAAGCGATAGCAATAAATGTTTTTCTTACTAAAGAATATTTTTTGTTTAGTAAAATATAGTTTTACCAAATTTGTGTGTGTGTAACGAAAAATTCAAAACAATTGATCTTTTAAAAAAGCGCCCGTAATATTCCAGGGCATAAAGTTGTTAACTTCGCGGCTCGAAATGTTAAATATTGAGACTTAAATTCACAAAAAGAAGTAAAGTGGACCAATAGGTTGCTGCATTTTAAATTGAACTTAAAAATCTTCAAAAGGCCTGGTACGGAAGTTAACAGAAAGAGGTTTTGAATATGATTAAAAACTACAAGATACATCACCAATCGTTCAAAAGTAACATTTATATGCAAATCAATTTGCTTCAAGATATGGCAAATTATTTAGAAGATTGTATTCTATATTTTATAGAATCAATATGTAGCTAATTTCTTTAAAAAAATAAGGGGGATTACACTTTTTAAACAAAATATACATCAATTTCTTAGTTATAATGCAAGCGCTTCTCAAACTGTGAGGCACGCCCCCTAGGGGCCGTGATAACTCTACGAGGGGGTACGAGCATATTAAAAAAGTCGAAAATGTGTGAAAGATAATTTTAAAAAATTATTAATTTACTGAAAGTAAACAATCAAAATACATTAACATGATAAAAATTAAAAGACACATTTGCACTGATATAATATACTTATGGATGTATGTACTGCACACACACACAAACAATGTATTTTATAAATAATTTAATAATACTATAAGTTAAGAGAACAAGTTTAATAATAACCAGTTATCCCATAGGATTATCATATATAAAATTATATACAAAAATTAACACTTATTAGGATAATTTGTATGGGGTTTAAAATTAATCCCTCAACTAACGACTAAAAGTTGCGGGAATCGCTCTCCCATGCCAACGTTTTCCAAGCAGGCGAATGCATAGGATGTACGGGGGAGGAATAAATAAGTAAATTCATCGCAAACACTGTCAAAGTCCTTTTATGGCATTCCAAAACCTTCGAAATAATTTTATGGCTAGCAGCGCACAAAAAAGATGGCACTTTTTAAAGACGTATACATACGTCTGTGGTAATTAACGCTTTGGCTGAGCGGTATGTTCATGCACGCCGGTGGTTTTTAAGAGGTTAAAGTCGTATTGTAGCTTTAACATCAAAGTATATTCTTATTGAATTCAATACATTTTTATTGTATGGAAGCAGGTGCGATGAAAATTATGATTGAATATTAGGTCACGAATATTGGAACTTTTAGAAGCACTGTTATAATGTGATACTTTCAATCAATTTAATTATGCGACTGTATATGAAATACAGCATTTATACAATAGAGATATGATTATAAAAACTAACAACCAAACCCTTTTACAAATGTCAACCGTTCATTCAGAATCAGTCTTTTGTCATTGCTGAAATCGCCAACAAGTTTCTAAATCGGAAATTCTTCGAGATGAGGAGAGAGAGAGAGAAAAAACCCATTCATCTACGAAAGACTTCTAATTAATATGCGAAAGCTTTTACAAGCCAAACAAGGGAGGATTTTCAAAAGTTCCTAGCAAGTTTTAAAAGAAAAGCTACAAGAGAATAATAACGGAACGCACACAAAAAAAGGGGAGAGAAAGAATTGAATGTACAAACCTAAACAACAAATCTTAAAGTAATTAGCGCACAGTATTAAGAAAAGGAGAATAGGAAGAAAATGCATACAAAAAATTGATTATACATATTTAATGCCGTTGTCGTTGAATTTGCCTTACCGTCCAAGAGAGCTTGCTCCCGATCTTAAAAAGTTTTCTCCCGGAAAAAAAAAATGTATATTTTGTATGAATTCGGAATATTTAATTCAGCAGGGGGTGAGTGGATGTACATGTGCGTTATATTTCATTCTAATACTTTTTTCCTCAACGGGGATGAATTTTTGTTTCATTAATTAACTCAATTGCTCATGTATAATAAAGTTATGGAATATAAGCAGATTTTTATGCGTTCTTTTATTTTTCTTCAATCTGAAAAGGGAGGGAAGGGGAGGGGAGGTTGTGTGCTCCGCGGAATTAAAGGCGTATTGATGAATACATCATCGCAAATGAAGGTATCATCCAAATGTCACTAATTAATGGATTAGAGAGAAAAGGAAAAGAAAAACATGGATGCGTGAGAAAAAAATACCAGAGATAAAACTCTGAAGAAAAGTGAAGTGAGTACCGAGATGGGTTTGAAGACCTCTCCTGGATATTTCTGACTGTGTTTGAACAACGTTTTTTTTTTCCCCTTTCACAAACTTATTAAATAAAAGGTCATAAAATTCTCAATTAATTTATTTATTAATATGAATATATCGATTAATTTTAAAAAAAATTAAAGTGAGTATTTGAGTTTTGATTTGCTTTTTTATGTAATTATATATACTCATTTTATAAGCAACTGCTTTCATTTTAGTTCTAAAGATAAAATAATAGATAAATATTTTGTATGTGTACATACATTATTTCATTATCTTAAAAATAGATACGAGTAAATGTGAATTTGGTTTTTAAATATTTGAGTAAAAATTGTATTTGCACATTATATTCAATTTATTATTTAATAAGACTTCTTATTTGAGGAGTGCTTCTGACATTTTTTGTACCTTAAGTTGTTAATTAAATTTGTTAAAAGTTGAATTAAGTTTTTTTTTAATTTTTCATATTTTTTTCATATTTTATTGCATTTGAACCTTACTGTTTAAGTTTTATGTTTTGAATTTTGTCCTGGTTTCTAAAATATCTGGGTATTTTTCTACGTTTTACATAGATACTTGTATTTTTATAAACAATTTAATCAACAATGTGCACTTAGAAGTGTAGTCTAATAAATTTTCACGTCATTATAATACATATTTATGTATTAGTTTGACTTACAATCACTTAGCTCGTTATAATTTCAAAAATTTAGTGGAACAGGATGAAAAAAAAAAAAAATTAAAAATAAATAAATCCTTAAATAAAAAAATTACAGCCACAATAACAGGTCACGTGAATTACTTTTTACTCATTTTCTATTCCTGGATATGTATATATAAATAAGTTAGTTAATTTGTAAAACGCAGTTCTGGTTCTTTCATAATAATAATTCCGTGAATTTTCAATTTCAAAACTAGAATTTTTAAGAATGTTTTTGTTACAGATTTACTTGCTTCCTTTTCATTTTTCAAACATATATTTAAGTATCTAAATTTCGTAATGTTTTGTAACACCTACTACTTTTATTTCAAATATAATTCTCTCGTTTCTTAATACTTTTTATGAATCATGTAGTATTTAAATGCCTAATTTTACATCAAAATGTATTTTTACGTATTGATTCGTTCCAATGATTTATCTCTAATAATAATAAACAAAGCACCTTTTAAAAGCCTACAAATTCTTTAAAACAAAGATTCCTACTATGTATCTTTTTGTAACATTATTCGTAAAATCCAGTCTTCAAAGCTAGACAGAACGCAACCCGGCGTTTTCAAAGTTGTTTAAAAGTTATCAACGTACCATTAAATCTCAAATAGAATAAACAACCTCGCCAAATGACGACTTGGCTCACTTTCCCCAAATCAGGATCCTTAGTAAATCCGAAACGAATAGGAGGGGAAATAATAATGGAAAATATTCTTGACATTTCGATTTGAAGCAAAACGTGAAATTCCGTCCATGACTGATACCTCGAGAAGAGCAAAAAATAATTTGTAATGCAAATAAGGGTGAGATTTAAATATTAAATAAACGGAGAATCAAAAAAAAAAATCCTTGCATAAATTACTTTCTTATAAAATATACTTATAAACTGAGTTGGATACGAATTCCATTAAAAAAATTCTTGCTTTAATTAAAGAAGAGACATGTAAGTTGTAAATAATGAATTTAATCAGAAAAGGGTTTCTTTAAAATGTCTGAATAAGATATTAATTATTATGTGACATGCATTAAAAATGATACTAATTTCATTTTTTTCCCTTTTCCTGGATGAATAATTATTGCTGAAATGATCATTTCGAAAATGTATAGTAGACGCCCCTTCTCACAATAAAATTCATGTGAGTAACACGAGAAACACGAAATGGAAATTTATGAATTCTATTTGAAAAAGAATTAAGGAAATAGGAAGTGTTTTTTAGTTCTTGTTTTGTTTTAGATTCCTCTTCGTGGATATTCTTTTATTAAATTCGAAAATGCATACCTGAGATCGAAGTTTAAAAGCAAGTACTGAAAACTGAAATACGTTTCGATTGCATATTCAATTTTTAAATAAAATTATTGCAAGTTTTTGCAATGAAATTTTCTAACTTTTTAATACTTGATGGCACTTAAGGAGAGCGGTTTAAGATTGTGATTTATTAAAAGAAAATTTGAAAGATTTGAATTTCATTAGAAATTAGCTTTCTTAAGGTTTTGGATTTCTATTTTGTTAACATAAATACTTAATAAATATGAAGCAGATCTTCTAGAGCCATTCGCATTAATGAAATAACTCTTTGGAAAAAAGACAGAAATCATGCAAAACTCTTTATATTATCGGTGTACATGCAACACTTTTCACCGAATCATTTTTATTTACAAAAAAAATAAATAAATTAATAAACAAAAATCAGTTTTTTAAAAAAAAGGAACTAAAAATATATGCAAATTTGATAAGATCAATATAAAATGCAACCCATTTTAATTTTAAGTTTATTCGAACCTTTAACGGTGTGATTGAATATTTGAAATAAAACAAATTACAAACATGTTCAATACTATGTATGTTAACTGTTTCTTTTTATTAAATTAGTGAAGCAAATAATTATTAGTGTTTACATCATCAAATATTTTATGCTACTTACAAATATTACAAAACTACTAAAAGTTTTAAAAATCAAATACAATTTTTTAATTTAACAAAGAAATTACGATCAAAGTTTTTATTTATTATAAAGAAATAGTAGAAAATTTTTTACGGAATAAATACGAAAAAAGGCTTGTTTAAATAAATTTACAGATGTTTTGTCAAGCTGGTTGTTTGTCTAAACACTATGCAAAAATTTTTCATCTCAAAATATTAGAGAGAAAGAATTCTATATTTATTTAAATTACATTCTAAAATCACTTGATAAATCTTAAGACTTATGACAGAACATTTTTTATTAAATTACTGGAAAAGAAAAAAAAGTTCAACCAAAGCCTTACTAAGAGAATAAACAATCAAAAATTGTTTAGGTATGAAGTGTTTTCATTAAAAATATTGTTTATATAAAGATTGAAGCTATACATTTTGCCAGGGGCGTAGCGACTGCGTAATCAACCGTATCAAGGATACAGGGTTCCTAAGTTTCAAAGGTCTCAAAATGTCTAAGCAAAAAATCATAAAATATCATGGGGACTCAAAGGAGAGCCTCCAAAGAATTTAGATACAGGACCCACCTAGGCCTAGCTAGGCCAATGCATTTTGCATAAAAATTTAAAACAAAAGCCGAGATAATATTTGATTGCGAAATCTAACAATAATAATCAACCGACAAGGAAAAAACTGAGACTGAATAAATTTATTTATTTATAAGTATGTGCATTTTAACTTATAGAAAATGGTGAACTATTACATTAATATTGTCTTATAGAACAAAGATTATATTTTTAAAGTGGATTTTACAATGGATGAATGCGTAATAGCAATAAGCGATGAGTTAATTCAAAATGATATTCTATCAAATTAATACTTAAATAAGTTGCTAGAATTAAACAGTTTTAATTATTTAAACCTAAGAAGCTGGAAATCTGCATTATTATATAAGTAGTACCAGCTTTTTGTTTTCTTAATATAATTGTCGTTCATGTGCATGAGTTAAAAAAAATTTCTAAGATATTTTGAATAATTTCATTGAATGACAACTAAAATTGCTTCATAATTAAATCCACAAAAATTCAAACGTGTAGAATAATATACATATAATAGGTTGTTGGAGTACCTGTTTCCATGTGGAAACTTCACCTCCTATCTTTGAGCTTTGAGTTAAACATTGCTTTGGCTTTGCCTTAGTACTGCATTTAAATATTAAAATTTAAAGAAAAGATAATTGAAATAATTAATAAAATAAGTGCAATAACTATAAATGCATTGAAAAGTTAAAGTTAAGTGTATTGAAAAAATTTAAAAATTAAGTGCTTTAAAATAAAAAGTAGTATGAATGAAAAAGTATAATAAGAAATTAATGCAAGAGCTGAAATTTTAAGAAAGCTTGTGTAAAATAACTGAATATTTACTCAAAATAAATTTATAAAGCAGCTGCAAAAATTGTTGCATAATAAATATTACAAAATAAACATTTTTTGTGCAGAAATGTCTCCGATAGCTGTGTAATTGTTAATTCGTTTATTTATTTAATTTAATTATACGAATATAATAATAATTTTGATAAGGCAGTCTAATATATCGCATTTCAAAGAGAATGAATTACCATTTTCTCTAATCTTGCCCCCCACACCTTTAAGTTTAAAAGCCCTTGTCTTCATTTATTAGAAATAAAATATGAAACATAAAGAACCAATAAAAATTTGTCAGAGATACATTTAAACATTTATCAGCTAATTTAAAACGCCTTTTTTCAATTCCTACTTTAGCTCACACTCTCTATATATTTATATTTATCTTGGTGGAATTTTCAATCATTAATAAATGCATTTTAAAGCGCGCAATTAAGCTGAAATTTTATATACATGATTATTTTGGATGACAATACAGTATTTTAATTATAATTAATAAAAATTAATTGATTAAAACGAATTATTCAAAGTATTACAAATACGGCCACGTTGGCATCATTTTTTGGTGACTTAGAGACCATTTTGTCGAATTGTGTCAAAACTTGAAAAGGTTTTATTTTCTCACATTTTAAAGCACTCATTTGAGCTGAAATTTTCTATACACTATTGTTTTAGGTAAAAATGCGATAACTTAATTATAATTAACTAAAATTAATTGACTGAAATTAATTATTTAAAGAATTACAGATGCAGCCACGTTGGTTTCATTTTTAGCGACTTAGGTCAAAACTTTAAAAAATTTTTTCTCACGTTTTAAAGCATTCAGTTGAACTGAAATTTTATAGACACGATTGTTTTGGATGACACAATACGATACTTTAATGATAATTAATAAAAATTAATTACGACTTAATGTTGTGATTCTGTCCTATATGTATATACATATTTATATTAATTGTAACTGTTTAATAAAAAGTAGCTAAAATAAAATTGTTCTTTGTTGATCTAGGTAGGAACTGACTTAAATTTTTTTTTATATGACTTGTTTCTCTACATATCTTTCGACTCTAATAGTTGAATCTCTGTATTTTCTATGTATAAAGACTGTATATTGGCCAAAATGGTACAAATATATAAGCAAAAACTTACTTCTTACTTCTCTGAACGTACTTATATACAACTTAAAGCAAAGATTTATAGCAAGTACCATCAAAAGATGTTTTTTCGCAGCCCTAACATGGCTTCTGCCCAAACATTTAGTTTGGGTGATTAATTCACTTGTAAACACCTCATTTAGTCAGAGCAGCGGAGATAAGAACCATCAATAAGCAAAACATCAAACGTGTCCCCCATAAACAAAACAGGGCAAAACAAACCGTCCCGATATTAATCACTCTTGCTGAATACGCGGGCCGTCAAGAAAGGCAAACGTCGGATTACGATTGGCCCCGGCACACTCTTATCACGTGACAGATACATCTAGGGTGTCACAGCAAAATATCCTGTACCAAGGATTTGTCCTCTGTCCGGCCGGAGACCATTTTTCAGCTGTCATCTAGTCAGTCAGACGAGACGTCCTAATCTATCATAGGACGGTTTCAGTCGAGGCCCCTTTGGACGATACATCATCTCATCCCTTCTTGCTCTCTTATTCATCCCCATGTACATTGGCTATCATCTCCATACAAGATGGCATTGCGCTAGGGGCTAAGCCACAAGAAGAACCGGAATAGTTTCGAAATAGATCCCTCTGCTGTTTGAACTATGTTGGCTTCTTTGGCAACACGTTATTTTTCAAAAGTTATTAATTTAAATATTGTACCTATGTCAGAATGCATTGGAATGTTAAGAATAAAGCAATGGGATAAATCTGAATATATTTATGATCTTTGAACTTGAGGTTTAAGTTTCTTTATACTTTAGCAATAATTTGTTACAGATTAGGACTCCTAGTCATCGTTGGAACGTTTTTAAAAACGTATGATAGATGTTTTAATGTATGTTTACTTCTTCTTAATCAAAAAAATCAAAAATGCTCGCAGGCATGGAAAGGTTCGCTAAATCGAAGCTTAAGAAATGTATAACATTTTTAATTGAATACTGCACGCAGCTAATCTTGGAAGATTCAATATTATCTTCAAGCTGAAGTTTTCCTTTGGTCATCTCAGTTAAATTACTCTCAATTCTATTTTATTACTACCACGAATCGTTTTACTAACATTTACAGACATTTCGTCATACACTTCCTTAATCCTTCCTATAATCACTTCAGATCTATTTCGGTAATTCCTGTTTGCATATATAAGGTATTTCCACAAAGCGAAACTTTCAAATTAAACAGTTTCATAAAGAAACTCCAGAAGTTAGTCAAGGAAAAACATGTGCGCTAGAATTCGCTACATCTATGCTTTTTAAAAGTTATTGATTTGTATACTTCAAGCATTGTGATTAATTAAACGCCTTTTTAATACAGACAAGGGTTAGCGGCCAGCATGCAATTATTTATTTCTAATAATAAAATTTTTTGCAATTTTTTTTTTTTTGGAACACATCATTTATAAAAATAAGTTACAATTTAAATAATCTATAATAGAATTCAAGTGTCCCGTGCAATTTAACTACTACATTAAATAATGCAAAATAAGTAATCTTGGATCTGGTACACCCAGTAGCACACACAGGAATTTTTCCAGGAGGGGGGGGTCCGGGGTCGAAAGTTCACCATTCTTGTATCATGATCCTTTTGATTTTGTCGATTTTCGCGAACAAAACACAGTAAAAAACTAATTATTGAATAAATAATTAGCATTAATTAATAAAATTAATCATTAATAACAAATATTTAATTAAATTTTACGTACTATATACTTAGAATTATAATCAATCGGAAAAAAAATCAAGGGCTTTTGGGGTCCGAACGCCAGAACTCCCCCTTGTGTGCGCCACTGGGTACACCCAATGACACTGGTTCAGAAAATTTAGGGATATAAATACTTTTCAAATTTGCAGTATTCTTTCTTTTCTTTTCTTTTTTTTTTACTTATTTGAAACACATTAATTATAATGTAATTTAATTAATGATTATATTATTAGTTAATACAATTTCCACCTCCGAACAACATAAGAACGGTGGTTTCGAGAAAGGCATGAAAAATATAAGGGAATATAGACTTTTTTAAAAAAAAGACGTAACTCTCATCATAGCTAAAAACACTCAATGCACTTTCCACTATACTTATTTCAAGAAGTCTCTATATTAAAATTAGTCAAAATATTCATTAAAAATAAGATTATACATGCAAACTATGGAATAAAAAAGGAAAATGTATCTTCAAATAATTTTGTTTTAACTTAAATATAGATTAATAAAATAGATTTATATTTAAAGAATTCTAATACTTTTGAAATTATAAATTGGCATAAAGATATAAACTATAACATTTAACGAAAGTTGTAATATGAGTAAATAATTGAATGACAATGTAAATGATTCGTCAAATGCATACCTTAGGAAACGCACTATCAAGAGATAACCATTCAATAACCAATAGTTTAACATGCAGTAAATTTAAGGCACTACTACAAAAAAAAGGTATAACATTTCTTTCATTATATTTTAAAAAATAAACATTTCTCACTTTCTACAGAGACAAATTACATAATTTCAGATTTTTTACACATTTCGTATAATTATTACCAAAAAAGAGATCATATATACCTTGCTCCTTCAAGAAAGCGAGAAGCCATTTTGTCTTCATCCTCTTTATCAACATTTATTCCCTTAAGACCGAGAGAGAAAAAAAAAGGGAATATTGCGAAATGGTGGATTTAGTGTCGCAAAAACGTGCTTCCCAGTTTAAATGAAGTGGGACACTTACAAGGTACTTTTCAGACGAATAAAATCTTCTTCCAGACAACTATAAGTGTTTAAAAATAGTAAAACAGAAAAAGCGAATCGTCTTCACTGTTCGATAAGAGCAGACGATAAAAAAAGGAGGGGGGGAGGGAGGAAAAATTTTCAGGTGATACCAACCAATTACTGCTTAGTGCGATTCAGTTCTACCAATCGCCATCTAACGCAGAACAAACGTTGACCTGTTCAAATTCACACATTAGCGGCATCACTTTTGCAGGCCGTCATGGCTGAACAGTTAGATTTAGTGTTTTCCGAAAAATCGAAAACATACAGAGGTGATTGATTATGTTCAAGGTCTAGTCGGGAACCCTTTGACTTCAGTAGATCAAATGGAAGATCAAAGAAATCCCTCAAAAAAAGTCTTAGCTCTCAAAACCTAATTCATACTGCATGCCTTTGAATCAATTGCAAAAAAAAAACGGCGCGAACAAAATTTAAAAAAACCGGTGGACCAACCCCCATTGTGTGTGTGTTCAAATTATAGAACTATTCCTACTCATCTCTTAAATTGTAAAACTGCAATTTATCTGTATTAAGGTATCCGACTACGTTCGGAACCGTGATTTTGCAAAAGCGCATAAATGGATAATTTTCATGATATTTAGTGTCACTCAAATTAGAATACATGCATAAAATTGTTTTAAGGACATTTTGCCAAAAAAAATTATTTAAATACAATATTTTGGTAAAAAATTAACTTAGAATAATCTTTTTTCGAAAGGTTCTCCTTTTGTGAAAAATGCTTCTATTATAATAATATTTTGCCTGTATATAGCTCAGATTTCTGTACAGAGGCTCAACTAGATTTTTTGAAATATATAACTTAGAGAAGTGGGTTTATCCATATTTTACGACAACAGAAAGGAGCAATTTTAAGAAAAAAACGCCAATAATTATATTTCAATGGGTGGTAACTCTGAAAATAATGTGAATTTTTCAAAAATTCTAGTTGATCCTCTGTACAGAGGTTTGAGCTATATACAGGCAAAATATTATTATAATAGAAGCATTTTTCACAAAAAGAACATTTTGAAAAAAGATTATTCTAAGGAATTTTTGCCAAAATATTATATTTAAATAATTTTTTTCGGCAAAATGTCCTTAAAAACAATTTTATACATGTATTCGAATCTGATAGACACTAAATATCATGAAAATTATCCATTTATGCGCTTTTTTAAAATCACGGTTCCGAACGTAGTCGGATACCTAAAACAGTTCTATTTTTTTTTTTTTTTTCAATATATTGCAAGCAGGGAAAGAAAATAAATTTCAAGTCTTCATCTTCACATTTTAATTTGTACTTCAGATTTGCAATACATCGTCACATTTAACTATTTTTGCACGTTCATGCCAAACCTCGACATCATCATAAATATAAATTGGTCCAAACTGTGGTTTTGCTCCATTCTGTTGTAAAGATGTAGTTGCTTTAATTTACTAAATCTTAGGTATAAATAAATTTATTACAGCATCAAGAAAATTTATATATATATATATATATATATAATTATACATTTTATACAAATTTTATTTCAAAGAAAGTGAAAATTTATTTACTTTCAAAACATCAAAAGATTATACGAAGGGGTATACAAAAATATGTAAGTAAAAACAGTAGACAAAAATCTCAGTATTTCCATTTATGATGAAATTTTATATAAATTCAGTAATTTGTAGTCAAAAATACGTTACTTTTGTGAATACGAGTATATGAATTTCTTTGGTCATATTAAGACATATTAGACGTCAGCCTATTTAACAAACAAACAAAAAAAAAAAAAATTACGATTGTAAATTCTGCATTTGCTTAAATGATACTTCTAACGATATATTATTGAATGAATTAATCTTTATCAAATTTAAATTAAATTATAATATCATATAGTTCCATGTATGGAATCTCAAATTTAAAAAAATACCTAATCCTAACTTGGCTTTTTTCATTAAAATGAATTGAAAGGGAAAATGAAAAACTATTTAAAAAACTATTAACTGTATAACCTATATATAATGATTATTTAAAAAATTTAATAGGTCAATTTTTCATACAAATTTTTCGCGTGATTTAAAAATTCAACAAGTCACACGTTCTGAACTTTTCGAGAATTGGTTCAGACGTCATTTTTAAAACTTCAGGACAAGAAAACTATTAGGAAACATTGCATAAAATTGGAAACGAACTGTGTCTCCAAGCAAAAGGTACTGTCTGAAAATGAGGAGGCATTCACATTTATTTTTGCTTAACTTGATCGTAGTATGGTTCACAGATTGCATTTCTTTTCTCTCTCCCCTTGTGTTCCGTGACTTCTAATTTAGGCAAAGGAAATACCACCAACGATCTCACAGGTCAACTGTGATTTTCCTTATCCACTTAATGATCTAGACTGAATGGGTAAGGTGGAAAAAAATTAACAGTTCCACATCTGTTCCACTGAAATCACTAAACCACATCTTTCCGATGAAAAGTTTAAATGTGTTTTATTTAAAGAAAGAGACTCTTCTTTTTCTTTAACTGTAACTTTGTGTGGTCATCAAAAGAATCAAAAATTAAACAAACATATCTAGTACAGGGGTGGCCAATCCATAGCCCGTGAATAAATTTGGGGCTCCTTGGATAAATTTGCGACCGCGAGATTCCTTACAAAATACGATTACTTTGTGCAATATTTTTTGTTTTTTGTGTACTGTTTTGTAACAAATATCATAATTGCTTATCTTTATCACGCTGCTTCTGTTTTATAGATACTTAAATTGAGTAGCATTGGATTGCAGTTATACCCCGTAGCATCATGTTTGATTCCTCAAACTTTTCTTCAAATTACACCTCCGAATTGTTCTTTTCAGAAATGAAATTTATCAAACATAAATCTTCGAGTCGACTTATTGACGAAATCTGCAACGTATACGTGTACAAATCTTATAGATACTTAAATTGAGAGCAATAAAGATTTGAGTTAACACAATATCTCATTATTTGAAATTTAAACTTTTTTAAAATTACACCTATAATTTTTTTAGAAATAAGTTTATCAAAATAAACTCTCTTCTCTGAGCTAAGAAGGCTTGATTGAACGAAAATGTGCACGCAATACCGAGTGTATAAGTATCTGGATGGGACTTTCAAACTAAATGAAAGATTTCGAGAAGCCCACAAGATGTCTGCTTTACGTTAAATACTTAAACGTCAATTCTTTCATTGCATTGTAGTTAGATATTGCCTAGTTTCGTATACATGAAAAAATTACTGGTCCGTCGCAAGTCCTTGTAGCCTAATGGATAATTGATCATCAATCCAAAGGTCGTGGGTTCGAATCCCACCCGGTATGGCCTAAATTCCGAGAATGATTTCTTTTTACTATACTACTTTATTGGAAAAATTAAATTTAATTAATGAGAATTAATAGTAACACAAAAGCAAAAATAATAGACCAACACCCTATATAGAAAAGAAAATGGAAAATTTCAAAGAGAATTGTTTTTTACTTTGCCACTTAATAGTGTGATTGTTGTGTGTGTGTGTGTGTCCTATGTATATACACATATTTATGTTAATTATAATTATTTATAATAAAAAGTAACTAAAATATAAAATTTTTCTTTGTTGACCTAAGTAGGAATTGACTTAAATTTTTTTTTATGTATCACTGTTTTTTATAAAGATAGCTAAATAATTAATATGTAAATAAGTAGCAACAAATGATACTACTCCGAAACGTTAAGAAATACAGTACTGTTAAATAACACAAGGAATATAAAAAAAAAATTTTAAGTCAATTCCTACTTTGAATGGATGAATAGAAATTATTTTATTAACGCGCGATTGAAAAATTGAACAAGATATATGTATAAATATATATATATATTATATTATAATATATATATATGTATAAATATATATATATATATATATACATATATATTATATAATATATATATATATGTATAAATATATATATATATATATATATATATATATATATATATATATATATAGATATATATATAATTGAAAAATATATTTATAAATGAGTGAAATTTTGAACTAATTTTATCATTGTTTTAACTGTTACATTATTATAACAATGGAGACGAATATCAATTGGCACCAAAAACCGGTAATTAATTTAATTTAATTAATCTAATCAATTAATATTTGAAAAAACCGTATTATATAACATCTAGTGTCATCGACTACAAGTTTAAAAAAAATTATTTGAGCTTGATTGGATGAATAGAAAGTATTTTATTAACGATTGAAAATTTTAACAAGATAAATATATATAAAAATAGAGAGAAAGAGTTTGCTAATAGTAAGAATTGAAAAATAAAACCTTTTTTTCGGTAACTTTTCTATGCCTTTATTGTTTATTTTTCATACATATTTAACGCTACAATCATTCAGTATTGTAATTGACCACGATTTGATAACGATACCAGTAATAAAACTGTAATATATTTTGCATTTTCTTGCAAATGTTTGTGACTCACAATCTCACAAACCTATGAACAGATAGACTCGGTCGACCGCCACTTTTCACTAAATGAATAATTATTGTGTATGATGGCAGGTCATACATATTAATGCGGTATCGGCACTGTTGCCAGTTGACATATCGTTCGAAATTTTTTATAATATTTTGTTGTTAAAATTAATAAAACTTCAACAACAAAAGTTCATAACTGGGATCATAATTTGGAGAATAAGTTGAAATTTGTATTTGTGCTCACTTAAAGTTTAGGACAGCGAATCTATCTTATTCTAGGAAAAAAAATTAACATGGTATGAAAATTTATCAATGACTTCTGATTTCTAAATCCCTTAAACAGCATTGTGTAAAAGTCTGGAAATTAAATTGTTCATATTAGGAAATTACAGCCACCATGTAAACATAACGTATCTCATTTAAAATCCAATAATAATAAAACTGTCATTTAATTTTATAATATCTTACTACACTAAATAATATTTGTAATGTTTCTAATTGAACAAGAAATGTACAAATGTACGTGAAAAATTATTATGACATATCAAATATACATTTTAAGCAATTGAGTAAGATTCCATAAAAGCTCATTAAAAAAAGAAGATTCCGCGAGTATTTTGAATTTCTTCTTATCCGTGACACAACA
Organism: Trichonephila inaurata madagascariensis; assembly: GCA_019973955.1. Taxonomy (NCBI): domain Eukaryota; kingdom Metazoa; phylum Arthropoda; class Arachnida; order Araneae; family Nephilidae; genus Trichonephila; species Trichonephila inaurata. Next base: position 427,942 of record BMAV01022028.1, read on the forward strand.
TCAATTAAACGGGAAAACTTCCGTAAATAAATCAATAGAAGAAAACGGAAATAAATTCGAAAAATTAAATTTCGAACGCATTTACTTTAGGCGGACAGTTTGACGTTATGATAATGGATGACACCAATACGATCTTTAGGGGTCGATACTACGTTAATGAAAACAATCTGCACTAAATTTATCGAAGAGGAAAAACTAATTGCTCAACCCTTGAAACTAAACACAGAAGATCGCGCGACTATTTATTATTACTTCCAATTTCTCCTTCAATATCGGTTTTTTAAAAAAGACAAGAAAAAAAGGTGGTGGGAATTATATCAATTAAAACTCACCGAACTAATTTTAAACTTTTTTTTTTTATAAAACCCGATACTCTGATATTTATTAGTCATCTACCTCTCATGTCTCAAGGCAACTGATATCTGACACCTGCGCTGGAGAAATCGAAACGATTGTGTGTGTGTGCCACGCGGCACAATCGAAACAAAATAATTACGTATCACAGAGAAAACGCTTTACAGTCGGGATCTAATTACTGAAAAACCTAGTCGAGCTTACACGGAAGTATGACAATATGGAAATAATTGCTCCTTACTCATTCAGCATCGCAAAAATATCATTACTCCCGATGCGTTAACTTGATTTTTTTTTCCCCTACTCGCAGTCACAAGAATTATCAAATATCGCTTTTATTGTACGTGTAATGCAACGTATGAAATAATTTTTCCCATTTCGTAGTTTCTCTTTTCTCTCTGTTCGCCTGTATGAACCCAATAATCAAGCCTGAAGTAGATTCATTAGCATAGGCGGCCTGATTACCCCGCGCCTATTAAAACGCCTAGCGTAAATAAATAGATTATGAGTTGCATGATTAACTTGTCCACAATTACAAACAGTTCGATCTTTTGGCAGAGGGAATAGGATGGTGGATACTAAGGGAGGGTGGGATGGAAAAGCAACATTTCACTCCCCCTCGAAATCTCTCGACAGCCCTCTGTCTCCCCCTTGCACGCACCCGGTGCGGTTTTATTTTATTGGCGAATCGGGAAATCTCTCCAGTGTGATTGTGAAACTCTCCTTTGGACAGGGTTGCCGGACGGTAATGCAATATCATCACAAGATTATCAGATATTTGTGATTGAAATGATGCCAAGGAAGATTAGCGCCAAGAGAGAATGGACGTCCAGTGTTGGTGCCTAGTAACTCGAAACTGACAAAAGCATTAGTTTGGGAGGATTAGAAAGGAAAACGCATTTCAGGGGATAGCAGCTGTCAACTCTATCCTTTCTTGCGGTGAAAATCTCTTCCGTTAGCATTTAATAACAGCTTTGTGTATGTACATTGTAGAATTAGTGAGCAATGATATCAAGCAAAAAGAAAAAAAGAAAGAAAGAAACTTTGTAGTTCTGAAATTACGAAGTTTTTCTTATTGATAGTCTCATCCACACAACTTAAATATAAATAGTTCAACCCAAATGAAGTTCTTTAATCCTTCTTTTTTCTTCTCAGCAATCAGGGAGAATAATTACAGAAGAAAAAATATGAAAAAATAATGAATGAAAAATATGAAAGAATACTGATTTTTATAAACTATTAAAAAGGGAAATTTATGATTTATTTTTTAAAAAAATAAATCTACACTAAATGGTCACTAGATTACGAGTAAAATTAACTATTATTGCAGAATTTTAGCTTGAAGGTCTAGATCTGTTTAAAAATAAGCCTATATAAATTTTACCCCATATTTTTCCTCATTATATTAAGTTAGACCTAATTTTTTCTCCGACATATTTGCCTATATTCGAGAAAAATATGTATTTTGTATTATTATGAATTTTTACTTTGAATGGATAAATTCTCATTCAAAATTCAATCTTATTAATGTCATAGCTTTGAAAATACAGTGGTAAAATTGCAAACTTTGATATCCCTTTTGAAAAAACAATACATATTTCATTCAACAAATAAAAAAGAATTCTCATATAATTTATGGAATCCAAGCCAGCAATAAAGTGATTTTATTTAGATAATAATTGTCCAAAACTAATTTTAAATCAAGGGAAAGGTATAAGTAGGTAAAACATAAACAGGGACGTCTAAAGACTTCTTGAGGGCCTGGGCCTTTACACAAATATAGGCCTCACCTAAGACCCTCAAAAGTAAGCAGTACATAGCATACATTGTCAAATACTCGTACAAACAATAATACGAAACGAGTAAATGTGCATGACTAACTTTCGCACAAACTGGCTCGACTGACTGCCATCTTTTGACTGCATGAGTAATGATGCTGTATGGTGGTAGGTCTAGGGCTATAACATAGACGGCGGTCATCACATGTAGCCAGATGACAAATCGCCAGAAATTCCCAGTTTTTTGGATAATACAACCATAAATAACATTTTATCGTTGAAATTATTCAAAATTTGATTATATTAAGACGGAGTCGAGAACGAGACGATGTCCCCACTGCGGTTGGGGCCCTGGGCCCATGCCTTAAGACTTCCCTGTACATAAATATGATATTTTACACATTTTAATGATTCAAAGAAATGTACTTGCTCTTTAAGTATCATAAATGTAATCTTTACCTTCTATTTTATCCAGAAATCATGTTTCTCTTCATTATTTCCGACTATTAGTTTGAACAGGAAAAAAAAATGGGTTAAATTATGAATGACAAACTCGCCAAGCCAGCGCTCATTTTACAAATTGTGGCAACCCGCGAGAAGAGTGGCGAAAATTACAACTATCGTTGATCCCTGATCGTGCTAGAGATAGATAAAATAGAAAAGATGCGCTTCTCCGATTGGCGAGTCTAACTTGTCTGCTCCACCTGTCAATATAATAAATCGAGACGCATTGTCTAGCGTGTAGCCAAGTTTATCAATGCTGCCAATACAACCAGCTTCCTTTCTGATTCCCCTTCTCAATTCCTCTCTGCTTTTCTTCTTGGCGTTATTTTTTAAAAACTCTTTTCTTTTAACACCCAAGTACACGCAAGATTGCGAGCTAAATAATTACTAAACTTACAGTCCATCGTTTTGACACTTTTATACATTCATTTTTTTTATTGCTGGTGGTGGTGCTGCGGCAATTTTAGATTGCGCAGTTAAAGAAAAGGACTAAAAATGACTGATGAAGCTTGCATTCGTAGGGTACTCATCAACACTGGGATTGATTCGCTTTCAAAAATTCCGGCTCTCTCCTCCCCCACCCCCTGCTCTTCTTTTTTTTTTTCTCTAGTTCGTGTCCTTTCATCCCAGCATCGTTTGGGAGCACGCTTCTTCTATTGTGAGATCGATTAACTATAAAAAGAGTTGAGGATAAGATAAAGATGATATATTGTATCAGAAACTAATAGAGAAAAACACATGACAGAGAGAAAAGGAGGATTCTTTTCTCTTTTACGACACTTTTCGCTAATAGCGGAAAATGTACGTTTAAAATTGGCGTGGTATGTTCATGCAAATGAGTTTGAGGGGTCGTGCGAAGACTTTTTGTACTCAACACACTTGGTTTAATCGTGTCTTCAGGGGTTACGAATAAAACTATTACTAATTTCAAGTCCTAAACGGTAAAATTTATCATGAGTTTTAAGTTATGTATACAAAATAAAAATACATTAATGGAATATATATTACCAGTGCATATTTAACTCCTTTTATATTAGTGTATAACAAAATAGAGTGTTTTTAACTAAAGTACCAAGGATAAGGGGTACCAAGGACAAGGGATTAGGGTTAAATGTTTTGGGAAACAACCTAGTTTGTGTGCGAACGTTTTGAACGTCTGTTTTTGAATTTTACTTGTTTTGAATGCCTGTTTTGCATGGAGGGCAAAGTATCATGTACTAATGCCAGAGGCGTACATGGGGACATGGGTTGAGGGATTCAACCCCTCCTCCCTTCCTATAGGCCAATAGATTTTTAATTTTTACCATAGAGATTACCCCTCGGAGCTTTTGTCTAAATGTTTTTAGAATGCAACTCCCCCTTCTATAAGAGAGATCTGTGTATGCCATTAATCTTTCAATGGTGCTCCCCGCAGTGGCGTACACAAGAGTACACAAAACCCTCCAATACACGAAGGTATTTTTGATTATCAGCAAATAGATAACACCTTGGCGTTTTCATCTACTGTTTTTTAAAATATTAACCCCAGTGGCGTACTCAAGGTTCACCCTCGATCAATTAACAAATTCTTAATTTTTAACATAGTAAATACACCTCAGCGAAAGTGGTCTGTGTACAATACTAGTTCCACGTGCTCCACTTGTTCAAAAGAAACCTCTGTCGCTTTATCTACTCTCACCACGTCTAAAACCATCTTCCAAATATAATATTTCGACTTTATATAACTCAAAAAAGAAAGAAACCAAATGTGTGAGATATATAATTGATAAAAATGATAAAATATCCTTTAATTCATTATTCTTCTTGGGTTATCCATTAAAGTACTAAAATGATTGATAAATTTCTTCAAATTAGCGTCGTGAGATTCAAGATCGTTCGAAGGTAAGATTTTAAATCCATCTTCATAATTTTGATTCTGAGATATAGCGTGACAAAGAAAAACCTTAAATGATTCAGTTGATTAAGAGTTTTAACTACTGTTGCCCTCCAATATTTTTTTTAATTAACAGGATTCAAATGACAAATAAAAGAAGAAAAAATGCAGGTTGCGTAATAAAACCGTGCTTTCATATTCCTATAAAATACAGTGATGACCGTAAACATACAAATGGAATTCCTAAACGGATCACGAATGCCTCCTGAAAACTCTTATTACTGAAGATTTATGAGATGGATCCATTTTTCGTTAGTTTTTCTCCCTCGTCTTATAGGTAATAATAGAGAGAAAGTTGACCGTCCCAGTCACGAACAATGGCTACATTTGTTAGCATCAAAAAACAGGGAATGAAATTTTCCATTTTTTATATATTATTATTATTATTATTCTGCGGGCTTTTAAATAATCTTCGACGTACGTAATGACTTTAACTCATTCACCTTATGCCAAGCAGTGTATTCTTCGAATGTTGTAAATTTCGCAGTCGCAGTTAAACGACAGACGTCTACGCCGAAGAAAAGGTCAACGAATTGTTAAATGGTGGTAAAACGCGAGCATAAAATGACCATAAATTTTAATTGAATCGGCGGTTTTCATTTGATTTCCGCTTGAACTTCTGGGAAATTTAAGTTATACTTCCATGCAGATTCACAGACAGGAAAAAAATTTATTTTTTTACTTTTTAAAAAAACACTGCAATTGAAATAGGTTGGTAGTTATGAAACAGTTATGATATTAAACACGGCATTTTTTTTTCAATTTAAAAAAACCAGTGGAGTTAAATTGTAAAGTGGAAAAAAAATGAAAAAATTATACTGAATGTTTAAACAGTTTAATTATTACTAATTTCTAATTCTATTTCCAACTTTATTTTTTTTCCCCTGTTAGTATGATTTTGGATATCATAAAGTAAAAATAACTAAATATTTCATTGCAGATCCATCGCACCTGATTAGTTATAGAACATGAAAACTTGTTCACTTAAAGGTTATTTAACCAGTGTCATCGATAGTTGTATTAAAATAGAAAACAGAAAAGAAATGCATGTTTGAAATTCAAGCATTAAGAAAATATAATTCTAATGAAAATGTTCACATCTATAGGAATTCTATTTCACTTTTATCAATATATAAACATTAAGCAATGAAACTGTTTGTTATTTTCCCCGAAAACATTATGTAATACTGACAATTCAAAAAACGATACATATTGTGCATCAAAAATTTATCTGTAGCAATATTTTAAATTAATAGCAACTACTTTCCTCCTCTTAAACTCATATTTTTTTTTAATAAAGTTAGCGAGAAATTATATTAGCAACTTTTTTGGTTTCGAAAAGGAGGAGGGTTTTAATTTTTCTCACAACATTTTAGGAAACATGAAGCTAATTATTCTAAGGCGCTTTTTCATAAGAAATATTAAAATAACACAAATAATGTTATCATGAATGTGCTTCATGTTGTTTCTTCACTTCAAACTTAACTGATTCACACAATCAATATATTTATTCCAAAATGTACTGCTTATGTGGAAAAACATTTATTCAATTATCATCACAAATTTAGGGAAACCTGCAAACTATTCAAAAAGTTAGAAACAAAACTTCACTATACAACCAACATATCACAGTAAGAAAAAAGAACTTTATACGATTTTTGTTATTTATTGAGAGGAGAAAGAAATAAAAAAACAAGCGTATAATTCATTTTACTATCTGAATCTAAATTCAAAAGAAATATATTTAAAAAAATAAATAAATGCATTAGAAATTTAAAATAATTATCCCTCATTGATTTTCATCTCCATCCATAAGAAATTAAAAATATTATTTTTCTCATTCAAAAGAAAGAAAAAAAAATCAGAATTTTAGGAATTAATAGTAAAAAGTAAATAAACCAGAAGCATCTATTTACAAAACTAAACTCATAACGTACTTTCTATCTAAATATTTTTTCGCGCATGTGAATAGGTATATTTATTTTTAGAACTTCAAACATCTGTATATCTCTCTTCTAAAAGTACCATAAGCAAGCACAGTTCTGTATAATGGGAAGTAAATGTGCTCTGAATTTTCAGCAATAACCAGAACGAAAAGAATAGTGCTGCTGATAATATTTTGTTATTTACATTAAGTATTTTCATTTGCTTAAATTCTCTTTCTAATTTTAGAATTCGAAAGAACGTCTCTCGTTCTTCCCGTTTTGATTTGTAATATAATCGTGATCAGTTTCCCAATTGAGAAGAACCGCCTGCACTGTGCATTTATAAACACACATATTTTTCTCATCCTTCAAAAACAACTAGTTAATAAAATCAGTAGTAGCAGTCACGTATTAATTATCTCATCAAATTGAAAACTCACTAATAATGAAAGCAACGAATACTGCATAATTACAATAATCAGAGACGAAATTTGAAGTTGCTGGTATTTAGTGAGGCATCTAATCAAGTGTTACTTTGTCAGCGTGTCGGTTTGAGATGGAATGCGAATGTGTGGTTTATTTAAATTAGGTATAATAAATTTAATTCTGGTTATATCATAATTTTCAACTTGTATGTTTACACACAAGTACCAGAGATGGGTTATCAATACCGAAACTTGATTTGATGAAATTTCAACATTAATTAACAAATTAACAATCTGCAAATAAAAAAAAAATCTCTTTGTGCAATCTGCTCTGTCTGATTAAAAATGGCGACAATGGCGGCAAGCCAAAGGAAGAAGGGGGAACTGAAGAAGAAGAACAATGACGTCACGAAACGGACCCTGAGGCGAACTTCACTAGAGGGCGCTGCGGCAGAAGCTGTCAATCATGTGACGTGGATCACTCAAAATGGCTGCTTGGCTCAGAGCTACCGTTGCTTCAAGTGCATAATCAATATTTTTCAGCCATTTTGCTGGCGTCTTCTCGTCTCTGGCGAGTGATGGGATGTCTTGCAGAGAAAGCATCCATGTTGGGTTGAGTTGAGGTGGGAAGCGCTTCTTGATAAAACCAATAATTCGAGCTGACGACTCACAATTAGCGTTTTTAATCGCTTCAAAAGACATTCTAAATAGAATTTTTGAATTCGGAATAAATGCAGTACGAGAAAAATGTTATTATTTAGGATTTAATTAATTATACTTTTAAATTAGTTTGTAATTAACAAATTAACATTTTTTTAAATGTTGCGTTGTTCTTCAAGTTAAATTGAAACATGAGCTACATATATAAAATTACACAGAAAGCTTAAAGTTGTTTCAATACTTTAAAAATTACACCACGGGTTTATTTCAGGAAAAACATAACCTGAAACATTTCACGCACTCTAAACAATGTTTAATACTTCTTTTGAATCTATAAAGCACATAATAAAAAATATTTTAAGCTAAATAAATATAAGCTCGTTCGAATTGATATCTGAAGTTAACGTAATTCACACAGTGCAAGACAAATAATAGTAAATACCTTAACAATTTAGTACAATTGCAATCAACAGATTCGCCAGGGTGTTTTATATCCCTAAAAAATAATTGAGAGAGAGAAAAAAAACTACGTTCCTATTTATGTTTAATGATTATTTTATGCCTAGATATTCAAAAATTAGCATCAAAATCATGAAATAAAGAACCAAAATGTGTTAATATGTAACAGCATGGATATGAAAAAAATGCTCATTAAATCTAAAAATTCCTTTTATACAAATATTTCGTTTGTAAAAATCAACGTTCTAATTTGTTTTAATTTGCTAAGCATTTTAAAAGCTTAAATGTCATGATATCCTTTTATCAAACATCAGAATAACAATAAAAATTCTAAAATTATTATAAGGTGCTATTCTATTGATGTGAGTATCAAGTATTTTAATTTTCCCTCATTTTCAGATAATGGAACTTGAAATCGAAGGTAAAATTCCTTATGCACTTTTGCCTTATTACACCTTAATATTCTCTAAATTAAGACCTTCGCCGCATACCTGTCTTGATATTCACGTTAAAATAACACAGCTCAGAAATTGGACGATGCAGACGCACAAGCGCTGTATTAAAGAAGTCAATTAAGAGCTTATTATAAAAAAACAGAAAAAAACGGACATTAAAATTCCTTCAAAAAGATTTTTTTCCCCGCTCGTCTTTTTTTCACGCAGCTTCTTTTTCCAAACATTCACGATTTCATTCTCTGGCAGCTTTTTAAAAGCAGCTTTCGTAAGTTAGAGAATTAGCAAAGGAATTTTAATGCGTTTTTGCCAAGTTCTTAATTATATTATTTTGGAATTGTGCCTAACTTAGAAACTTAATGTTTTAACTTTCGTAAGTTTGCATTCTCGAATCTGTTACGAGAAACGTAATCTTTCGCTATATATTAGTTGCATATATATATGCATAGTAAAAAAAAATTTTGATAAATAACAATCGATTTTAAAAAATCTTCAAACATTTGAATTTATTTAAAATTTGTTTTATTTGGCAAATGTAAAATCACCATAAATGTGAAATATCGAGAAGACCTGTTTAAACCACTATGTGAGAAGTACCGATCAAAAAAAGTCCACAAAGAACAGAATTTTACGTACCTCAAAAACAAGTAGTATAATTTATTGGATTAAAGAGATTTTTTTTTATATAGTAAGTGTGGAATTGAGTTTTATCGCTGTCACTTTATTACTTAAATAAGTATCTTCATATCAGTATTAAATCTTTTATTTCCTTCCTTTCCGTAAATTGATGCTAATTATTCCACTTACAAATTAGGTTTATTCAATAGTTTAAAATTTATTCTTGATCACTATTACACGGGATTTGGTTGTACTTATGTAAATTATAATATAAAATAATTATTCGCGTTAAAAATTTCAACATATTATGGGGAAAAAGAGAGATCGACCTGATACACAATAAATGTTTATTTCAAATGGATATTGGGGATAATAAAAAAAAAATCAGATGCGAAATGTGAAAACTATTTACAAGTACAGCAAATTTTTGTCGTGTAATTTATATAAATCTTTAAATATCAGCACTATATATGTAAAAATATAACTATTTAAATTTTCGAGATCTTTCACCAAAAATTCATGTTGTATTAAAACAAGATTTCTTGGAATACAATTCACAAAATTCAACAGCATTTACTTTAAAAAAATACTTATTAATCCACAATTCCCCTTCACAAAATCAATGAATAATTAATAGAAAACATATTTGATTTTTTCCCCTATGAATTTATGGCTGTAAGGAAGATTTTCTGTAGGATTAAAAAAAATGTGTGAGATTCTTATTCGCTTTCAATTTTAAAAATACTTTTCACTTGTTAATTTTACAATTTTTCTTTATAAATATCATGCAGATATAATGCCTGAAGAATAAAGGAAAAAAATTATTTTGATTAAAAGGAAATGAAATATTAAAATATATGCTGCTTTGTAAATAAGTGAAAAAAACACACACTGAGAGACAAGTGATGAAAACGATCATCGTCGAGATGAAAAGTCATGTCAATACATATTTAATATTTTTCTCATTGACATCAATTTCATACATGAGTGGGTTTGCATCGCTTAGCCTCCCTCCCTCTGGAATCACTTTTCTTGACTTTCAAAAATGACATGTGAAGGCTACGACTTTTGAAAAACGATCTAAAACGACACAAAATGATAATTAATGCATTAATGTTTCTTTTAAAAACTTAATTTAGAGGCAAAAATTAGTTTAAATGTTCAGGCTCTCTGAATTTATTATATATATTTTTAATTTATTTTGTTTCTTACTGATACATCAACAGTCAACATATTTTGGAATGGAAGAGTGAAATGATGTATATTTGGTAATCTAGCACAGAAATTATACTAAAAATTAAAATGTTTCCTTAAAAAATTTTGTTATCTTAAATAGGGTTGAGAGATCATTTTAGTCGAGGGTGATAATAATTGAGAAAAGAAAGAACTTTTTCCTTCACTTGAAATTTTCAATGTTATTTATGTAATTAGGCAATTATTTACTTTAATTATATCAATCGCAAGTACATTGATTCGCTTGGCTCTCGGAAAATAAGAACCTTATCTCTTCACCACATCAAGGAGCATACTATATAATTTTAATTGCTTCAATATAAGTATCCGAATATAAAGAAGAAAGGGAAAAAAATACAAAATGATCAAGTAACTTATAAAACACACAATCCAAATTATTATAAATTATTAAACAAATAAATAATTTAAACATGTCTTAATTAAAGCTAAAATGACAAAAATAAAAAGCTTTTGTGGATTCCTGACAAAACTAATAATGCGTACATATAAAAAAAAAATTGATATCTTTTACGTATCATGAAAAATCGTAAATGCTTGCCTTTTTTAAAAAATTATTTTTTAAAAAAGGCAAGCATTTACGAAGAATATATTTTTGACTCGCTGTATATCAATCTATTTACATATGTATAAATATATGAATGTGTGAATATATATGGTTCATTTTCTACACTTTTTCTTCCATTATTACGCCTAAATTTTCTGCAGAAGGGTAAGGTTGGGATTCTATAACGCAAGCTTAACCTTACTTCACCTCCTCAAGTCGGTGACAAGTTTAGTTAGAAAACATAATAGTTTTCCGTTTTGGTCAATTGACTTTTTATAAACTTATATCTAGGGGCTTTTTTCTTAATTGATAGAATTTCGCCAGAACAATGTTGTGTAGGATATTTAATTTCACAAACATTTCTTATACATATATACATTCAATAACCCATTCTACAAATATTATAAGCAAATATATTGAGTTTCTGAAAAATATATAATACACATTTATAAAAATTTCAATAATTTTTACCGGATTACAGTTGATTCTCATCAAAAGATAATTTTTTCCCAAAGAGCCTTATTCTTTTAGATATTGCGTTAAAAGACACATTATAATTTTCCGTTTACATTACAGTTTGACATAACACCGAGTAAAAAGTAAAACATTTAAGCAGTAAACACAATGGATGAATAAAGTTTCAGTAAATTAAAAGGTATAACAAATGCTGGATAGTAAAATTCACTTTATTTTGTCATATTTTAAATTCGTCAAAGCCCTTTTTTTAATTTGGAAGGAAAAATAGGATTAGCTAATCTACATTTAACCTATTTATCATTTCACACTAACCTTGAAGTGAAATCTATTGCACGTCAATCGCTTTTCCTTTCACGTAGACACACGTGGAAAATTTTTACACTTTTTTCCGGGAGTTCAAAGAATGGAAGAGTGATCGATTTATTTAAGCGACATACTTCCATTATCACGACAGCGAAAGGGCGCGCGAAAAACCCCAAAAGGAGAGAGGCTGAATTTCAAAATCCTCTTTTTCGTTTTCTATTCTTCTGCGTGAAAATTTTCCGTCAGAGCACTCTTTTACGGAAGCTAATCGTTCTGACTGGCACCTAAATACAAACATTACATGACTGCTCGTGTAATTAGGTAATGTAAAGTGGTTCTCTTATTTTCTCAATGGAGGAAGTTGCGAAGCGTTTTAAAACCCGAATTAGCCAGTTTTGATGTAATAATTCCTCGTCTCTATTTAGGAATGGCAAGAAAATACAAATAAGTTTCGGGCATTGTTTTGAAGAGGTCGTTAAAAGCGTGTACCTGAGGTGTTTTAATTCTTTTAAAGGGAGATGATATCGTAATCTGCACTAGTGACGGGTGGACAAAGGTAAAGAGCATGTTTTGTTTTATTATTATTATGTTGTATATGGATGCATATAGAAGTTGAGTACATCCGTAACCTTGAAGATGACACTGAAAGAAATAATGCAAATTAATGATGACAGAATTCAAGAAATGTTCGAAACCCTGTCAAGCTGCACTGTTTTGTTTTAAATCCTTCTAATGTAAAAATTGACCATTAAGTTGGATAACAGGGATTTTTTTTTTTCTGTTTGTTGTTGCAGAATGACTGGAGGAGAAATCTGAGATGACCATCAACAATTTTAGTCCATAATAATAGAAAAGGCTCCACAATTTTTTAAAAATTTCGAAAGTCAAATAGGATGAGTGAGTGAATATTAACGTCGCACTGTTCAGCTACACGAGGACTTTTGGCGACGGACAAGGTAATTTTGAACCATGGTCAAATGACGTGAATGACACCTGAGCTCTGGCACCCACCCCCTCTCCTAACTACCACACCACATCAATGGGAGAACATTTCAGCTCTCGATAGATTTAACGTGCATCGCTGCCCTACAGGACGGGTCTTTAGTGGTACTGGGCTCGAACTCGTGACAAGGGCAGCCACGATCCCATACCTTGACCCCTCGGCTACCGCGGCCAGTCGAATTGGATGATAATTGTACTTAACCTTAATAAAATTATTAACAAATCTTTCATCCTCCTTCTTAGATATGAAACAATACCATTCAAGCCATCTCAAACAGGATGAAATTATGAGATTGACCAGTAGTGCACACAAAAATTTTCAAGGGAAAGCGAGGGGGCGGATCAAAAATACACCATTCTCGTATAATACATCACTACGCCGTCAAACATATTCTATTGATTTTGTCGATTTTGGAAACAAAAAACAGTAAAAAGTAAATTATTGAATTAATAATTAGCATTAATTAATAAAACAAATTAGTAATCACAAATACTTAATTAAAGTTTACGTACTATATACATAGAACTATCATCAATCGAAAAAAAATTCAAGGGCTATGGGGAAGGGGTACGAACCCATGCCCCCCCTTTGTGTGCGCCACTGAGATTGACTGACTATCAACGTTCCACTTTGATATTACATGAGGGTTATTAACTCCGGATCTAATAATTTTGATCCTTGGTCAGTTGAGAGTCACGACACCAGAATTAGCAACATCTCTAAATTTCCACGCTACGCCAATGTAGTGGCATACAAAGCCTTTGGGGGCGATATTCTCAAAAAGCACGAAGACATAAGCGCCTTGGGGTAACTTCGACGGTAAAAATTAAAAATCCATTGGTCTAAGGGGTCTCTTTGTGTCTAACAATGTCCTTCCACCCCATCGGTCCCTCTACAAGGAGGGTTAGTGGTACCAGGACTTGAACTCATAACTCGACGGAAGTACCTTGATTACGAGATCGTGATCAAGATCCCTCAGCTACCGTGGTCATTTGAAATTCATCCGAAATACCACAAAGAGCCACCCATCCGTCTTCGTGGTTAGTGACACTGACTGCTGTGCCGTATGTGGCCTGGGTTTAAATCCCGAAGAAGGTATGGATGCTTATAAATGTATAGTGTCTTTGCGGCATGGGGGTACTCTAAATAGCCGTCGAGTCGCTAGTCCTTTCGTGAGCTTGGTGGAAGGGGAAGAGAGGTAGGAAGCCCCTGACCAACCGTAGGTTGTTCTTCCTCAAAATTGTGGTGGAGCCGAGCAAAATTGTACTGTCACTAGAATGGTGCACAAAGCTATAGCTAACAACAGGCATACAGTCTAGCCCTTTGCCACGATGAATTTCGTGGGACTCGATATGACTCCGTTAGACAGGTGGCATTAGTAACAACCACAAAGAAATATACGGTTATGATTTTATTAATATAACATTTCACAGACTGAAAAGTAAATACAATGGAAAATTATATTAAATCTGCCCACCAATTATTCAAAAAATTTAAAAAAACTGTCAAAGACTATTTTTTAAAAACATTCGCTGTATTTACATGAAATAATTAATAGAACTATTTCACAATCAAATGGAAAAAAAATACTCTATTTCGTTCTTTTGAAGAATAAAAACTAATACCCACAAGGACAGTAATTGCGTTCAGTTTCTAAATATTGTGTCAACCGTATGTAATGATGGTATATCCCATTTTGTTTCCTGACAGTCAAAAATAATATGCTGTCTACATCATCACTTAGAGTCAAGCTAATTGAAATACAGTTTTGAAATCAATATGAGTTACTTGAGTTAAAGCAATATTTTTTCCTTCTTAATGATCTGAAGTGAAAACCTGTATGAACGATGAATTGAAAAACACTGTAAGTTTTTCAATGAGAAAATTACAAGATAAGTCTATAAATTTAAACGTAAAATCATAATTCTCCCTTTTTCCATATAGTTTTAACAAATTTCAGACAGAGCAGTAGAGCACCGTGCATCAAGTGAAGAAAGGTATTTGGGAGAAAGAGAGCAACTCTTGACATCTTATTTTCGTTTCCTCTTCGTAAGCAATCCTTCATTCTACACGAAAAACATGTTGACGCCAAATTCAAGCATCAACAACGCTAAGGCTGTTCATCCCAGTTTCCCTCGGAGTCTCTAGCAAACGAACTGAACCCATTAAGATGGAGGAGAGGGAAAAAAAAGTGTTCACATTTTCCATTCTGCATAGCATTATGAGTTCATAACAAGCATTAGCTGCAGCAAGTGTAGTAGACCTTCCAGAGGCTTAATCACAATATTTAAGAGAACTCCCCGATTCTTGTTCTTGTTATTGTATTATTATTATTATTATAATGAAAATAAATAAGCTGAGGACAGACAAAGAGACGTCGGTGAAAACAACCTCCCTTCTTTCTCTGTCTTGGAATCATTCCTCGGTGCATATTTATTTGTATCGCTGAAATCGAACAATCTCGGAAGAGAAAGGAGGGAGAATTGGGAAAGGGAAAAAAAATCTTCCAAGTTCAGAGCCCAACATACACTTGATGAGATAGTTAATGGGAGTTGAGACCAGTTTTTCACGTTCTTCCCATGTTTCTCGTGTCTCGGAACAAGGCCCATTTCGTAACCGCCCCACTCTGATATATGAGCCTGTCAGTCTGACCGAACAGTGTTTGAGGAAATTGTTTTAGACACATAACAAACGACAGAGGTAATTGCGACAGCCGTCTTTATGTTCCTGCACTTTCGACAAGACTTTTAAATTTCGTAAATGACAGTAATGTATCGAATAAACACAACTCAAAAGTACTACCCTCCAGGCCTTGTGCCCTCTGAAAAACGCTCCATATCCCTTTTTCTTTGTTAGTAATTAATAGGACCTTCAGAAAGCAAGATTTGAAGAGGATTTAGTATTTGGGGGAAAGGAAGCCTTATTTGTGGTTCCTGTAAGTTACATAAATGGGTCTTATTTTAGAAGCGATTATCGTGGGTTATTCTGTTCATGTATCTTCCAATGAAACAGAGAGAATATGTGCTTAATATCTTCAGATTATTTTTATAGTGCTCAGAATAGGTAAAGATAAAAATTGGTCTTAAAAAGTAAAATATGACACCACATTTCTGTATCACATAAGGAAAAAGTAGCAACAAAGTATGGGTTTTTTCGTGTTTAGTGTGACCTGTATTGTACATTTGATCACAAAAATATTTGATATAAAGTATACATTGATGTATTTTTTTTATTTAAAAGAAAATAAATTTTTTAAAGAAAATTATGCACATAACATCTGTACTTGAAGCTTTAATAATTATCTACAGTAATTCAAAAAAAAAGAAAAAAAAATCCGCTGACACAAGAAAATAAAATAAATTTGTCCAAGTGATGGAACAAAATCTAAAAGGGGAAAAAAAATCCTAAAGTATTTCGATAAATAATTTTTTTCAAACTATCAAGAAATGCATCACATATTTTGTAAGCCATCATATTCTTCGTATTCTTTTCTTATTATTACTTAGTATCTGATCATTGAAAGGACTCTTAAAACGCAGTGACGTACATAAGAGGTGGGGTTAGGGAGTAGGGGGTCAAATTCCTCCCATAGAACAACAGATCTTTAATCCTTAGCATTAAGATCACGTCTCTGTGCTTTCGTCTATAAGGGTGGGGTTTTTTTGGGGGGGGACAAACCCCTCATATAGAACAAATCTTTAATTTTTAGCATAATCACGTCTCTGAGCATTCGTCTGTTTTTTTTAAAAAAATACTTTTAAAAAAATTTTTGAAAGTAGTCTGAGTACACCACTTCTAAGGCTAAATAAAAAAACTAGAATGCATACAACTTATCATTAGGAGTCAAAAACATTAAGTGCAATACAATTTAAAGGCAAACATTTCTGATATCTAATATAAATCTACAGTAACTTATTCATGTGGAATGAGTTGAACAACACATCAGATTTTATGTAAAATACATTTTAAAAACAGAGATTTTTCAAATAACCCTGTGCTTACCTTCTTACATAACACTAATCGAACTGTCCAAAGAACAATTTGAAATATAACAAAGATTTTTTTTTAAACATTTTTTTTAATTGATTGAATAATTTATAGTTCAAATGATTCATGGTTCATTGCCTTTGCTTATAATCAATCGTTTAGTGCTGACGAGTCTCTCTCTCTCCATCTTGTTTATGATCAACCATTGCTTTCAGAAGACAATATCAATACATTCAAGAAACAACGCCCATAATTTGAAAGTACAGCATACAATTTCAACCCCTTCCAAGGCGTGATTCTGGGAAAAGTTTCCACACAATCATTGGAGTTAAAAAATGTCGACACAAGTATTTCATTTAAATACTAAGAAATCAATCATATCTAACCTTATATTGCAATTTTCAAAATAATGCTCCAAAATAGAAATTGTACTCTTAAGAATCTATGTATTTTTAAATGGATATTTGTATATATGAAATCACATCACTCCACACAACACCATTCAACCGATCACTATGAAAATTGGCATGTATATGTATTTTTTGTGGTGTAGGTTTTTGTGCTATCCTCTTTGTTGAAGCTCCCCACCAGGTGGTGCTACAGCATATCAACTTCTACACCACTCAATCAATTGCCAAGTTGCCAACAGGATCACCAAAAATGATATCAACTTGGCTCTATCGCCAAAATTTCGCTATGTTTCTATTGAATCGTCATTATAATGTAAGGAACGGCGTTGTGTTTGCAAATATTACAAATTTAACATAAAATAAATACAACAGAAAGTTATATTAATGTATTATACAGCAAAATATAAATTATTTACACTATTTTAAGCGTTCATTACACAAAATGTGTAACAATGTGTTACTTTTGCTGAGCAGAAAACAGCTTAGAAAGGTGTTTTCCAAAATCGACCCACAAGAGAGTTACGGGGCGTTATAAATAAAAAAAAAAATCCTTTTTATCAGGTTTAGATGTACAGATTTAAAATTTAACAAATAAGAGTTTTTTGTTCATCTGAGATGTACAAAAAGCCCTTTTTTTATGTTTGTTTGTTTAATTTGCAATTCACGTAAAATTATCTCATTGAAACTTCTTTATCCTTCAATTTGGATTGCTTAATTTTTTAATTCACCTGTGCGAAGAAACCAGCTAGTTCCAAATAAGTACGATAAAGAGAAACCCAGTGTTTCCAGAAAGTAAAGGTGCTCCTTGAATTTGCCACGGGTCCCTTCATTTTAATTTATGCTTAAGGTAGATGACGAGACGAATAGAGTGACGTGATGTGACGCAGTGAATCATGGGATTGGATTAACAGCACATCCGGAGGTTCATAATTCATCCGTGTTGACATCCACAAGGACAATTAAAACTGGTTTTTTGATGGGACAAATTCTGTTTACGTCTGACTAAAACCTTTTTTTCCCCCAGAGAGATACGTGACCACTAAAGAGATGACCAGAACCCAAACAAAGGGGACGTGGCAAGGAAGAAAAATGCAAATTTTCTCACAGAAAAAAAAAGGAACGAAACGTCCCACTGATTATACCTATTTCTTAAAAGCCATTAGCGATGTCGTTTGAGTAATTTGCTATCGTTTTGCATTATATAACAGAGAAAAACCATCATTACGTTATTCGTAATAGAGATCTGAAAGCTAAGCCACTGGCAACAAGGATAAAATTAGCGAAAAATCAAAGTCAAAATTAGCATTTTACATTAGTTTTTAGAACATTACTCACTCAGAAGCATTCAAATTTTTATATCAATGGAAAATTAATGATGCGTAAGTATGCCAAATAAAATAAACCATGGTGCGTTAGATGAGACTGATATATATGTGCTCACACAATGGAAAAATTAGTTGTTCGATAATTGCATTGAAACGTGTTATTAATCTCATTTTAAAAATGCTGGTCATATAATTCAATTTATCAAGTTTTCATTTATAACAAGAGTGCAATTACCGTAAAATTTCAATATTTATTTGGTAAGGGATCATACGACATGAATTTAACAAATTTAATCATTTAAACGTCATTTAACTACGCAAATTTATATTTCACACAGTTGAAAATTCAAACAAAGCCATTAATACGTCTGTAAAAATATTCTAAATGGAATTTCGTATCGATGATTTTGTTTATCAACACACAAATATGACATAGACTATTATTAACAGATTATTTTGATATTTCTTTTCTTCACTGACAAAGTGATTGATTCGTCTATTGTTAATTTCCTAATACCGGATATACTTTTCCAACGTAGAAGAAAGAAGTATTATATTTGTTTCAATTATATAAACTTAAATTGAATAGGGAATTGCAGTATGATAATAAAAAAATAACAATAAAGCTCTTCATCATATTAATTGTAATTAAATATAAAATTCCCTTTTTTCAATAATACTTGGAGAAAATTCAAATTGTTTTTGAAACCATCTAAAAATACCTATTAATGAAATTTTTAAAAATCAAACCAATTGAGTAAATGTTTAAGCTCGTAATAAACAACAAATAATATGGCTAAACTATATTATTTACTTAGTATTGAGGCGGGGAAGAAAGATAGAAAACAAACACCAAGAGAAAACATAAGATTTTTTTTTTTCATTTTATCGAAACATTCATTTTGCTTAGATGAAATAAAAATTATCTGAAGAAGTAAAGCTATAGTGAATTATCACCAGTGGCAATTAGCAAATGTATTTAGAAAATGAAACACGGTTATATTGTTTATTATAAAAAAATATTTTGCTTTATACTAGAAGGAAAAAACAGTCCACAATAAAGTAACTTGCAAAAAATTAGACGAATTTCAAGCTAATCAATTAAGATTCTGGAAATGAGTAAAAATATATATATTTTAATAGTTTATATTTTGAGCAATACTATTTATTAATAAACTATACTTTTCATTTCCTTTTTAAATGTAATTTATTATGTGGCACGAAAAATGTTTTTATTTGGGAAAAGGGTTCCAGATTTTACTCATTAAATATGCTCATTTTAAACGTTGCTTTTTAGGAAAAAAAATGTTGAAGTAGCATTGAGAAGTAGAGTGGCATTTCCAGTAGTCATCCTCGTTACTTGACTCAAAATCAAAATTACGATGTACATCATCAATAGCCCTTGTGTTACTTTAATATATATATATATATATATATATATATATATATAAGCTGTTCTTTATTTCATTTCATTTAAAATCTAGTGGGAGAATTATTTTTATATATGTATATAAAAAGAGAGAGAAAAAAATGTATGCTTATATAATTCGCATGAGTGCTACACCCCTTAACGTCTGTTGCTTATTGCTGAACTTTAGTGACGCACACAAGGAGGGGGGTTCTCGGGTCCGGAGCCCACTAAAGCCCTTGTTTTTTTCCTATTGGTTATTAACCTATGTAAATAGTACGTAAAACTAAATTATGTAATTAATAATTAATTTTATTAATTAATGCTAATTATCAATTCAATAATTAATTTTTTACTGTTTTTTTTTTTAAGAAAATTGACAAAATCAAAAAAAAAAATATGTTGAGTAGCGTATTGGAGCATGATACGAGAATGGTGAACTTTCGACCTTGGACCCCTTCCCCCTTGAAAAATTCCTATGTGCGCTACTGATGGACTGTTTTATTTACTTCGTACTATGAAAAAACACGAGGACTATCAGTGACGACCTTGTACTTTTGGATCAGGGTTAAAAGACTAGGACAGTGGCGCACACAAGTTGGGGACCCCCAAAAGCCTTGATTTTTTTTTCCAATTGGTTGTAATTCTAAGAAAATAGTACGTAAAATTTAGTTAAATATTTGTTGTTTATGATTAATTTTATTAATTAATGCTAATTATTTATTCAATAATTAGTTTTTTGTTCCTGAAAATCGACAAAATCAAAAGGAGCATGATACAAGGGTGGACTTTTGACTCTGGACCTCCCCCTTGAAAAATTCCTGTGTACGCTACTGGACAAGGACGATATTTGAGCTAACAACCCACTCTCCAACTTTTCACACCGTGGTGCCAACTTGAGGACTTTTAGCTTCGATAAATTTAACGAACGTATGCTACTTCAAAACATTCACCAAATGTGCTCCATGAACCTATACCTCCTCCCCAATCCCCAGCATTCACCCCTGGGGCTGAGACCCATACCCCCACATTTTCCCTTCTATTTGTTTCATTGCAACTGCTATAATAAATCATTATCTTTAAATGTATACAGATGGCAGCATAAAAATATATGTATAAAAAAAATTCCTACCAATATAAAATATATTACATGAATACTTGTGAGAGAGAAACGGGTATAATAATATCTTTAAAATAAACCATACAAACTTATATACATTTTAAAACTAAAAACTTGAATATATAAAATACAACTATAGCAATAAACAAACTCATACTTAATTCAAAGAGCAGGTTAATTCGTCGAGTTAAGGAGAATGACGTACAATTTCCCTTCGAAGCACTCTCCCAAGTAAAAAAAAAGAAAAACAATTTCTAATTCATAATAGGCATCTGCGAGTTAACATTTCACCTTTCCGGGGCCTCCCTCCGACAGCCTGTGCTTATCCGTCGAAAATTAGAAACAAACTACCCTTTATTAAATGCCTCGTAACCTCACACGCAAACTTTTAAAACACCGGGAAAGACTTTAAAATTTGTCAACTTGTCCAGGTGTTCCCCAAATCCCCCGTTTCATTTATAACTGATCGGTAGGGTTGTCCTCCAGTGATGTTCGAACCCATCCCCTGAAGTGAGTTCTCCCAATTTGACTTAATAATGATTTGCATTCTTCAAGGAAAACCCCCCTGTGAAACAAACCGACGCAAGGTGAGGATTTTGCTGTCAGCCAACCACCAGCAATTGCCCTCCCAGGGGTCATCAGCAAAGCGGCTTGACTGATTTCCGAGCTTTAAAAATAGTTTCCGACACTTATTTATTTCTCGAAGAAGGATGTTTTGACTCGAACGAACGGTAAAGGAAAAATTTTAAAAGGGGGGGGGGCGAGAGGAATTAAAATCCTAAGAATCTCTCCTTCCCGCCCTTGCTACGAGAGGGAATTCCAATCGGGGTTTCTTCTCCGGTGCTGGAGGAAATCTACTTATGCATTCAAAAAGCTCAAATAACCAAATCAAGGACGAATGAAAAATTAAGAAATAACTTGGCTGAGGATAAGGTTGGAGAGCAAAAGGGGTGCATTGGGAAGTTGGTTTCCTGGGGTATCGGGTATGCCTGCTTAGAATAATGTCCAATAACCTTCCCGACGCGCCGTGGGATACCCTAAATAGTGTCGAGGTATGATTAATTTTATAATAAAGAATGTCATTTTACAGAGTAGATTACCCTGAGGATGAATAAGTGAGACTTTGAAGAAATTTTGTGCTCGGTAAAATGTTCGTGAATATTAATACACAAGACAGGTTGCCGAAGTTCGCGTGCGGATATTTAGCAGCTCTTCACAAAAGAAGACTCTAGGTATTTCGTAATTTTTCATTTGCTACTTAAGGTTAAACGGGTTGAGCAGTTAAAAGCGAATAACCTTTGAGTTAGATACGCCCTCTCTTTCATTTTAGATTTACCCACAGATGATTTAATTTTCTAACTAATTTCGTTTGATGGAGGCACACAATACGCTTTTATTCCGAAGCATTTAAAGTTGGTTCCCGCCCTTTATTATTTAATACAGACACATGCAATCATATTGCTTTTTTTTTTTACTTTTAACTGAAGTATGTGGGGCGATTATTCATCGTAAAGTATCATAAATTTTACCCGCAAGAAAAATATTTACAACCCATCCGATGCCTTGTGGGATGATAGAGTTTTTAAAAGAGCTGTAGTTCAAGCAATTAACAAAACAAAGACGTGAACGAAAAAATCAAAACAATTATTAAAAATAAATATCTTAAAGGAACAGATTTGGGTCACTTTGTGAAATTACACATAAACAAATGAATTAATTAGAGATATTTTATGTTTTTACACAGTCCTTTTCACATATTCCCTTTATTAAAAAAGTGTGAAGATTTATGAGAATGAAATACAGTTAAAAAGCGCTTAACACGAAACTGAGAGGGACTGGAGTATTTTTTTCGTGCTAAAAGAAGTTCGTGTTACAGCATAAGAGCAAAAAAAAAAAAAATACATAAACAAAATTAAGTTTATTACAGTTTATTTTATTTAAGTAGATATGTACCTATCCATGAATTTAATTAAAATCAATGAAACAAAAACACAAGAGTTTAAGGAAATTTAATACACAATTTTTAATTTTTTTGAAAAACAAGACATTTATTTAGTTTTTGAAAAATAATCTTATATTTTTTTGCATTGTTTTTTCAGCATCAAATTGTCAGCAAATTGTTCGATGTCGTCCAATTTGTTATTCATTTCAACATTGCAATGTGTGTTTAAATAACTGGGCATACTTTTCGTGATGTTCCCTTTTCCGGATGACGTAGGAACTGGAGCTGCATTATTTATTTCATTTCCGTCGTCAGAATCTACATCAATGATATTTTTTGAGCTTTGAACAAACTCCAAAATGTCTTTGTCTGTCATAATAGGGGCTCTACACGCATTATCATTATCTACTGCAACGAATTCTTCCGATAATACAGTAGAACAGTCCATTCCGGTTGGTGTTTTTGTATTTGTTCATTCCCAGAAGGGAAATCTTTTCGTGTTAAGCGATTTTCACTTTGTGTTAAGAGAAAAAAAGCATGAAAATGTATAGGAGTTTGTCGGGGCCGTTATATTTTTCGTGTTAAACATATTCCACTGTGTACAGATTTTCACAAATTTCACCAGAAAAAGCTTTCAGTGTAAGCTCAAAATCAATATCACCCAAATTATTAATTATTTTTATTGTCAAACCGTAATTTTAATAAGTTAATTGAAAAAAATAAACGTATTTTTATTTTTAAAAATCTCACAATATATAGAGAGCTAAGAAAGAGCTATTCTTCGTTTTTTTAATTTTTTTTCCATGTTTAAAATACTAAAAACCACGTAAACATACTTTTGTAATAAAAATAATAGAGAAAAGGTAATTTAAATGCATCACACTATTCTATTTCTTTTTTGAGTGAAACAAGTTTTTACGTAGAAATAATCATTGTATTTTTAAAGCTTATATTTGTTTTTTATTAATTTATTCGAATTCGGATTTTCCCCTGATTTAGTTATAGTTAGGAGGTAGAGTCATTTTTTTAAAAAAATTATTAGATTTAAAATATTTATGTGATTATAAATTTGAAAAGAAAGACTGAATTATTCCTAACAATACTGTTTGCACAGATAATTTTGAAAATTAATTTTAAAAAGGTATTACTTTTACAGGTTAGCTAATTTTTTAAATATAACTTTACAAAAAAGGTATTGTGATAAGTAGGAATTAATAGTAATTATTTACTCAAATATCTTGCGAAAGCCTGAAATTATAGAAATATATAACAATATATTTTTATTTCTAAGCTTAATGTTAAAATAATTATGAAATTCATTTGAATTTACATCAATAACAGAAAACATCTCACAATAATTCATAAGGGAATGGTTCAATTTACAACTTGATATGTAAGACCTAAATAATTATTAAATTAAAAATCAAAATTGTTGCCCAAAATCTCTTAACACAAAAATTAAATATATTAAATTCATCAACACTACCTTATACTAGAGTGCAGTAGCTAAGGAATTCAGTCATGCATAAATTCAGGAGTAATTTTCAATGTGAATCAGAAAACATTAAATTTTTTAAACTTTTATATAGCAGCAAAAAGAATCATGAATACAGTGATTTTTAATGTTTTTTAAATAAATAAACATTTACTGTAATGATAGCATCTGGTGTTTTATTAATTCAATAAGAAAAGGCAATTTTTTTCAAATAACTAATTGCTGCATTTTTGATAAAACTTAATTGTTAGAAGCTTTATAAAATCTTAGTGCAGTGTAAAAGATTCATAATAATTCATAAAATATTTTTGACGTGAAATCTCGTTAGAAACAAAATTACACTTGTTCATATCAGAAGTTATAAGTTGTGTTTAAATAGATTTCCAGAGTCAATAAGAATCAATAAATATATTCATTTTAAATGCCTGTGTTCTTTCTTTAAATATGAAAAGACGCAGCAGGAGTATTTTCAGAACAAATTATCAATCATGCGATAAATAAATTTGGATTCATGAAACTGTTCTGTCTACCACAAAATAAATTTTTAAACCAACCCTGTTTGTGTCATTACGAACAAAGCTAAAAATTTAACCCTATTATTATGTTTTATAACAAGCAACTAATTTGAATAACCGTCGATAAACGGTAGATATTAGCAAATATGTTTTATTCTTTATAATTTGAGGGGAAATATAATGAGAACAGAGCTAGCTTCCAACTGCTATCACAACCACCACCCTTATTTTTTCCAACATCACAAAATTTTTTTTAATTATAACTCCAAAAACTGAATAAGAAATTTGATTCGTAGACTTTGAGAAAAGGACAAATGATCTTATATTGAGGTATAGAGCATGCACCTAACAGCAACCAAGCATTTAATTTTTTTATTATACTAATGAAATAAATTTTTTGCGTCGATCATGAAATTAGACCTAAAAATGCGAATTTTACTAAAGAGACGACCCCTTGTTTGCCGCAGTAATCTTTGAGTGATGCCTGTCAGCAGCGGAAGACGTAAAGATGTTACCCAGGCAGACAGCGCCCTCTACACCGCATGCAAAAATAAATTTCTCCACGGTAGTTGAGCTGCGCCCTCTATCGGACCTCACGAGCATTGACGCGTGTTTCTACTTGCGGCCGGCGAGTTGGGGTGGCTCCCCCCTTCCCTCCCACGCAATGGAACTCGATCGATGAAATCTGACAATAGTACGAAAGCTTCGGGTGTTTTCTGATCCAAACGAAGTGAAAAGAGCACACACGTCAATCCCCTATTTTCCTTCTATCTGTCGCAAATTAGCTGTCAAAAGCAGATTTCTCTCGAAGAAACTTTGTCGCCCAATTTCTTCCTTCCCACTTTTAAAAAGAAAAAAAAATAATAATAATGAAACGGAAGGCGTAGAATTTACGGCTTAGATAAAGCAATTATAATGGAAAAAACTTTATTTGTCCAAGTAATTATATCGTACCATTAAGAAGTGAAATGATTCGAATTGTTTTTCTGTGCGATCAAGTGTTGAGAAATCGGCTTAAAGACAGGTTTCTTTTAAGTTTTCGGAAATTATAATGATAATATTTTGATCAAAGTATTTAATTATACGCAGTGACATACACGATACTTTTCCAACGCCATCTCGTGGCGTTTGACAGTGTAATTTAATTTGAGACGCATTTGCACTATTTATAGCGAGTCGATCAGGAAGTAAGTCTAAATTAAAAAAAAGTGAAGAAAAAAAAATAAATAAATAAAAATTGATCAAAATTTGTAGCGAGTGTTTAAGTCATCTTATTAAACAAGGGATTCTTTTTTTTAAAGAAAAAAAATTAATTTGAAATGAATTTTAAATTCATTTTCATTTCCAGATTAATTTGGGATTATAGGGTTCTGTCGTTGTGAAATATTATATTTTCATAATACTTTCTATTTTACTGCCATTGAAGAAATTGTGAAAGTTAATACTTAACATAAAGTAAAATTCCAATATTTTATTATTTCAACATTATTAACGATATAAAAGAAAAATTAATTTTTTTACCCTCTTTGAAACACGATAATGTAAGACAATACAAAAATAATTCGAGTAGGCATTTATAAATGCCTTTGATATTCTTATGATTTTCGATGACATCGTATTAAAACAAATATTAAAGCAATTAAATTAGTTTGAAAAATTGTTTTACCTATTCAAAGATGTAAAGAACGTCGACACAAAATAAAAACTACAATTTTATTTATCCATCTGTAAAATGAAATCTCTTTTTTTTCCCCACAGCATTTTATAGCAAAACTAAAACATAAAACTATTAACAAAATCGACAACTTAATGGGCCCTCAGATCGATTTCGAGATTCTAAAAACAATGAAACATTGTTATCCTTTTAATGTATCTGAGTTTTCCATTAATTGTTATTGGAAAAAGACAAAACCAATAAAGCTATCTAAAAAGCCTAAAATCTTTGATTTTAAATAGAATCTTGGAAACAAAATGATGCACAAACTCTATTTACATATATATTTCATAACTTTAATAATTCAAACCTTTAAACATATACAGTAAAATCCGGCGTATAACGCACACCTATACTTCCAAGCTGCATTTTTTAATTTTGATGTATATTCGCCGTATAACGCGCACTCCCTTTTTTTACGAAGAAATCTGATATGTACGTATGTAGTACTCTTATGTTTTGAAGTCATTTATTCCAAGTATTATCGCAGGCTTTTGTAAAAAATAGTATACTCTTAGAATCACACAACTCTCTCAGTTCATACATTAAGTCACACACACATTTTATCATAGACAGTATTTCGATATATGTAGAAATCTAATCTTCTTTATGCTCATTTCTTTCTTTTTTTTTTTTTCCTTTTTTTCTTTTTTAAACTCTCATTTTTATAACCAGTGTATAAGGCGTACCCGTAACTTTCGATCTTTTTTTGGTGTAAAAATGCGCGTTATGTGCTGGATTTTACGGTGTATCAAAGTAGAGTTTTATGACCAAAAGAGAAATGCCTATCATAAATAATATATTTACAAAAATACTTGTGTTTGCTTTTGTGAGAATCTCTGACAGTTATCTGGTAATTACATTTCAATATTCTCTCTATAGATATGCATTTTTAACTTAATTTTAAACAATAGGCAAAAAAAAACAGCACAAGAAAAAGTAGCATAGTCACAACAATACAAACACTCTATAATGTTAGAACACACTTAATACCACACTCTAATGTTTGTCTAAGACTGCAAGGTTAAAAACATCTTCAAGGTGCCAGTGGGGTACACAGACCTCGCTCATAGTGAAGGGGCTACTTTCTAAAAAACACGTAGACGAAAGAGCCGAAGGGTAATCTCTAAGGTAAAAATCAAAAATGTGGTCTATCGGGGTGAATTCAACTCCCCCCCCCTTCCTTGTGTACGCCACTTGAATTTACTTATTTCCTCCTTTATTCACTTACAAAATTGGAATCAAATTTAACCAAAAAGAAAATACATTATTTTTTTAAACTAGAATTTTTTTTGTAAAATTCAATGTACACCGGTGGCGCACACAGGAATTTTTCCAAGGAGGGGTCTCCAGGGTCGAAAGTCCATCATTCTGGTACCAAACTCCAATATGCCACCCAAGACATTCTCTCGATCTTGTCGATTCTCGAGAACAAAAATCAGTAAAAATTATTTATCGAAAAAAATAATTAGCATTAATTAATAAAATTAATTATTAATTACAAATACGAAATTAAATTTTACGTACTATATACATAGAATTATAATTAATTGAAACAAAATCAAGGGCTTTGAGGGGGGTGTCTGGACCTGGGGACCCCTTCCTTGTGCGCCCCACTTGTGGACACACATTTAAATACATTTGTATGTGAGTGTGCATGGAATATTCGCCTTGTACTTTTTAAATTTTAAAACTGTGGTAAAATATTGAATATAAGCTTCAAATTTCGTTTCATATATTTGTAATAAACATGTCTAAAAACGATGCAAGATTTAACATTGTATCAACAGTTGTATAGTTCGTATACATCATTTTAGGTAAATAAATGTATTCCTCGTGTTTTGTTACCTTGAAAACAAGAAAATTAAAAACAATGATTGAATAACAGGAAACTGAATGAATCCTCAACTCAAAGCAACACGTGAAAAAATTATATTAGTGATTAGATAATCAAAAGTGTTATAAATTCCATCTGCTGAATATTAGAGAATATATATATATCAAAAGCGAACCAATGTGTAAAATTCTAATGCACTCTAGTTAAATCGTTCTCTAACATACCACCAAAAGATAGCTACAAATAAATAAACAAACGAGAAAGAAATCTCGGTCCCAAACAGAAAAAAAAAAGGAACAGATGAACCTTTCTCGCCTCTTGGTGTGACAGGAAAGACACACTCAAGCAAAAAGCGGGCAACCATTTAGCAGGGGAAAAAAAGGCATCAGGAGTAAGAAATCGATAAGGATTGCAAACCGAAAATTGCGCTCGTCCTTCCCTCATTTGCAGCCCGATGTGCCCTCGTCTTGACGACTCGTCCATCCTTCCGTCCCCTTTTGTTTCCTCGCTAGAAATTGGCTCACGTCCGTCATTTATCCCTTTCGGAATCCCGAATTTCTTCTCTCCTTCCCTCCCCACCCCGAACACCGGGTTTGCCAGGGGAAAGAACTTATCTGTTTCTTTTGGCGTAGCACATTTTTTTTATCGCCTTGTATTCTTGATTGTATGGAGGTAGAAATCTGATTAATTTGATTTTGAACAATTAGAAATTATATATAAAATGCTTAAAAATTGTTAAATTTGGAAATATCTTTCGTGTTCTTTTAATTTCTAATGTTTTCGATTCATTTATTTTGCCCTATGGAATATATTGAAATCAGAGGCGTACACAAACCTCTCTTATAGAGGGGGATGGGTTATATTCTAAAAAAAACAAATTGACAAAACACCGAGGCCTGACCTCTATGGTAAAATTTAAAAATTTGTTGGTTTATTGGAGAGGTTTAAGTGCCCAAACCCCCTCCGTACGACACTGGTTAAAGTGAAATGTGATCTGAGAGAAAAAATAATTTTCACTACGCCATTAATTTTGAAAGTTTAAATGCTCAGAAACGTTCTTTTTCCCCTTCCAGATTCGATAATGTTTCTCAGACAAAGCAAATTTTTTTTTATGAAAGAAAAAGTTTATTCATAGAAATTATTTAAGTACCCTGCCATCCCCATAAGACACTTTGAGGCCCTGGGTCCAGAGAAATCTTAAGATTTTCTGATGCCCTGGGCAAAAGTAGGCCCTACCTGAGATCTTTAAAAGTAGACATTAAAAGCCTGCATTGTCAAACACTCGTTCAAAGAGTTATTTGAAAAAAAATAAATGAGTGCGAATTCCAATCACAAAAATCTAAGCACAAACTGGCATAATCACTCAAAATTAAATCGTAATAAATCAACTGTTTGGTTGCATAAGTTATTCAAATCATTTTCTATTATATTTGGTTGTAAATCTAAATGTTATACAAGAGTTTCTGATTGATTAATTTCCTTCTTACAATGGAACAGCTAAATAACATTTAAGTGGACAATACATTAAGTCAAGGGTGGGCAAATAACAGCCCACGTGCGGCCCTCAAAGAGATTTTTTTGCAGCCCACCAAGACAGAAAACTAAACAAAAAAAATTTTTTTTTTTTCTATATTTGGGTCGACACATATTTGTCAACAAAGCTTTTCTTCCATGAAAATCACGTCACTTGACCATGGTTCAAAATTACGTGGTCCGTCGCCAAAAGCCCTCGTGTAGCTGAACAGTGCGACGTAAATATTCACTCACTCAAACTCCATGAAAATCAACTAGAGTAAAATATAGGTGAAAGTTGGTTGACTTTAATTTGCAGGCAGCGATGAAAATTTCAACAAGCAATCTCACTCCTGATTTAAAAAATAGTATAAAAAATTGATAAAGGGTACACATTTATGTCATTTAACTGATTTTAAAATTAAATGTGCATGTATCTATAAATTACATGAAATTAGTAAATAAATCGAATAAAACTGTCAGTATTTTATTTAACTTATATTCATTGATTTTTATAATACAATTTATACCTTTTCCCGAGAGGCAAAGTTAACCAATGAATGTAATCGTTTTATGAAAGATGTAGCCTTCTGGCATCTTCCACTTACACAATATGATCTTCGAGCAAAAACGATAACCTACATTAAGTGAAATTTTAATATATAATTTGTTTAGATTGTTTCGATGTATTTCTCACCAAGGCTTAGTCACTTCTTTAGACCGCGTGAGTGCGGCTTAATCCTAAGCAAAGGCGCTCAGATTCAGCTGCAACGGACAACACGATGAATGCAGAGGGGAATTCGAAGGCATTTCTATCGATGCAAATCCCTGATGGCACAATAACGATCCACCAAGAGAGATCAATCATCTGCAATTGCGTCCAAAGATTGTAGGGAGATAATCCCCCAGGAAGCAGGAACGCTCAGCCAACCCTACCTCTTCCCAGCCAATGACCAATCAGGGAACCCACCAGGTCACATAAAATCATTCAGAAAAATCCGCGATATTTATAGTCAGCTAGAGCATTGATAGATCTCAATGTTGGATACTCTTCACATATCCAGCCAACCCCCTTAGGGGTGATAGCCAGCAAGTGCTGTTGGACAACAAACCAGCTGCCCGGCCGTAAATATAAACCATCGTTTGGTCCCCTGCTATCCCTCTCTAGATTTTATTGATAGCTTAGGTGTACTGCTGCAGATATGTGTTTGCTTTTTTTTTATTATTATTATTACAGTCGGTAGAGAAACCCCCTCTTCACCGTTTCTTGTGATTTATAGTTCCTGTCTATCTTGGCAATCTACACGGGCTCATTATCAACGGGTGCTTCATGATGGTTGCCCTGGGCGACGCATACAATCGTCAGCGCATGCGCTTTACAAACGGCCATTTTTGCTGGAACTGGATTTCTGATTTTTTCTACCCCTATCCCCCAACCTTTTTCGCTCTTTGTTTCTTATTATTATTTCATTTAACGCCCTTCTTTAAAGCGAATCGAGGGACCGTATGCAAATTTATTCCGACCAACGAGGAATGGGCAAGGTTTTGGTATTAGCACCAGTTCAACGCATCAATGATACCCAAATACTGGTGAAAATGGGGGTTGTGGATAAAAGGGGAGATATCCTCAAACACAGGGATGGGTGCTTTGTGATGGTGTGGTTTGGGTTAAGGGTCCCACAAAAGAGAACATTTTAAAAAAAAGTTTACAAGGAAGAGAAAACACAAGCTCTCGTGTTCTTTTCTACGATTGCTGTAATAATACAAGAGAAGAAAACATTTTCTCCCCCATTCCCTTTTTCGAACATTTAGCTTTACTCAGACTGTAAGTTTCAGTTAAATGTTTCATATTCAGAAGACTATTTTGAATACTGGATTGAAAAAAAAATAAGTTTATGTAATCAATTTTTCATTAATAATTTTTATATATTACAAATAACACGTAATTTCTAAATCAGTAATTAATTATTATTGCTGTAATTGAAGATAACATTCCCAGTCAAATTATGATCCAAATCATGTTTTTTTAATAATTCGGAATATTTTCAAAATGAAACTAATGCTTTAAGAATGTTATTTATGTAAAAAAAAATCTAATTGTTATTATTAAAATAATATTAAATACTAATTTTTAAAATGTTTGAACTTGTGAATCTCTGTTCTGGAGGGCATAAAGAATTATTTTTGCTTAGTTAAAAAGAGATACTTCACTTTCTACTTAAAATGCAAATCTTATCAGTCTTCGCAACCAGTTTTTCTAATAACTACATTCAAATTCGTAATTTTTGCAAGTTGATTTTAAAACATGTGCAAGAAAAGATAAATAGTTTTTTTTTCAAACTTGGAAGTTAATACACTTCTTTTTTAATAGAAATCTGGTCTTAAGAATGATGTCAGAAAAGTTTATATACTTGTCGTATTCCATTTAAAAAATGTCACTTCGCTTTTTAGTACAATGATTTGATCTAATCATGAATTGTTATATACCAGTAGACGTATTTGCTAATATGTTTTCAATTACAATTTTTGATCACTTCACATCCAAACTTCCAGCTGAATGGACCATTGCTAATTTTAAGAATATAAAATAACGGGACAAAATTGGCTCGGAATTTTTTCTTCTGAAAACCGCAAATTTATACAGCTGTGCATTCCAATTTTTTTTTTAAAAAAAAATCTTATCAAAAACTCGTTTTCGCCATGAAAATGGATAACTTCCCAACAGTGATGTTTTAAGATTTTGAAAGTTTGTGCTTCTATGCAAAAGTAGTTCCACCTACAACTTTCAACAGTATGTAATCTACGTTGCAAATACTTGTACAAACGATAACCCGTGAAAAATAAGTTGTGAGTGACTCACAATCTCACAAACCTATGTGCAAAACGACTCCCCCAGCTTTCACCTTTCGTATGTAATGATGGTTTATGGTAGTAGGCCATAGCCCGGGCACGGGCGACGGATATGACGTAATAATTCAGTCTTGTCATTGTTGCCAATAAGCTTACAGCTTAAAATCCCCAGTTTGAATATGTCCAGGAATATAGCGCGTGATGACTAAAATTATTCGGGTCATGGCCAAACTGAGGCCGAATCGTGAACAAGACGAAACCTCCTACTGAGGCCGAGGCCTATTAGGCCCATGCCTTAAAACGCCTCTGCTCCCTAAAATGCAAACAATTTGACAATTTTATAGCAAAAACAAAATCATAACTTGATTTATTTATCAACTTACAAATAAATTTAAAACAAAATGCAAATTTAACTCCAGTGAAATTAGAAATGTTATGGTGCAATAGCTCACAAATGTTAGGTTAACCGTTATTTGGAAGAAAGTGTTCGTTGCATTGTTTTAAGCTACAATTTTCTAATTTAAATACAGAAAAAGATACACTTAGTAGGCAACGCCTGTAAGTTGATTTAGTCATAAAAATGAAAATAAAACAACAGACAGTATTGAATAAGTCTGCTTTTAAAAAAATTAGAAAAATTTTAAAGCACAGGCAATTAAAATGCATAGATAAAACTTTTTTTTTTCCCAGCATATTTTTTTTTCTTGATAGTTTAGTTTTTAAAAATTACTTTGAACAGTATCTCATGCAGCGTTCAAAAACAAATGGCTGCGCATTATTGCTTTTCCGCCTGCAGATGACTATAATTTATAATCTTGCTTTTCATTTAACTCGAAAATCTTACCAAAGAAAGAATGCAGGAAAACAGGACAAAAAAAAGTTATTTATATTTAAGGTGCAGAGTAAAAAAAAATCCCAACCCCCACACTCACATTAGTTCTTACATTAAGTTTTTCATCACTTTTCTAGGAACATTAAAAAAATTTTTTTTTGGTTTAATTTCATTTTTTACATACCCTTACCCCTCAGCTTATGTATTATTAGTGCAACAAAAACACATTCCTACTGTAGTCCTTTTTTTATATCTTCCGAATGTGCAATTAACCATAAATTATTAATTGTTTTTTTTCCCTCTTTTCCCTTTACCCTTAACTCGGTGCAGGGCTAGGGGAAGATGAGGATGAGATGAAAAAAAAATCCCCACCTTTAGCTAATGGGTGCTTCGTAGGTATGCGCTATTATTGCTAATTGTGCGCATTTTTTGTACTTTTTTTGCTATTTAACTCAATGGATATTTTTTTTCAGGAGTGCAAAAAAAGCGCAGTTGTTTTGCACTGAATGTCCGAGGAGCATCAACATTAGAGCATTGAGGAAAAGGAAAAAAAATTCAATAGTAGGAGAGTTCAGCAGGGAAAAAAACATACAGGCTCAGAGTAAAAGTATGTTAAGCGATATTCTAACAAATGAAGCTAATATGCGCTACGATTTTTTTTCTTCAATAATAATAATATAAAAAAAAAACTTTTTCCCCACCCCACTGTTGCTCTTTTATTAGTCATTTAGCGGGGAAAGAAGAGCTGTTTAAATCGATATATTAATCGCAATAGCTACTTCGGGAGCTAAGTGAATTATTAACAGGCAGGACTTTTTGAAGTTTATAATCAACTGAGTAATTAACATTGACATTAATGTCCTAATAAATTAAAGGAAATAACGTGCATTAGGCAGAACAAAATTGGTTTCAGCCAATGAAGGGCCTAGTTGAATCCCAATTACGAGACTATTAATGTAAAAAAAAAAGTTGAAGTCATTCTAATGGTTAAAACGTCTAGAATTAAATCTATAATCACGTGATTCAGTCCATCAAGTCTTCAGACTAAAAGTAAAATTTTCCCTTTTTTTTTTACTCTGTTCAAATTACTTTAAAACATTAATTTTACACAAGGAATAGTATAGTTATTTTTAATGTATATTTAACCATTTTACTTCATTATAATTAGTTTCTAATGAATTTTATGCAACTCTAAATAACGTACAAGTAAACTTTAAGTTAAATATTATAATGGAAATGATAATCATAAAAAATTATATATAATGTATCCTCCACTTTTTTTTTTAAATATGCCCTTAAATCTATTTAAAGGGTGTGACAGATTAATACTAAACCACTCTCTAAGCTTTAAGCAACCAAAATATATTTATAAAAATAACGCGTTATATATTAATAACAGAAATTTAATTGCTATTTATTGGAAAGTACAATAACGAAAGAAAACATTCTGGTGTGAAATATCACAGAATATCTCAAGATAACGGAATTATACTTTAAAAAAATTAGCAAATTTTATCCTTTCTAAAGATAATATATTACAAAATTTCTAAGAGACTGAAAATCAAGATAATCCCAACAAATGCCATGAAATGCTACAAATTCTATACTTATTTATCAAAACAACATTAAAAACATGAAAATAGTAGTTTTTTAACCTACCGATACACAAAATATCGGAATGTAGCCTTAAAACATAAGGATGCTTTATTATTGCAGTTTCTGTTTCATTAAATACGTTCACTACAATATCATAAAGATATTTTTTTCCCCTCATCAAACAATATGATCTAACAACAGATTATCATGGATTCAAATAACTCTGCAGTTTCTAGAATTTCTTATTTCTAATAACTTAATTTCTTAAACGTAATGAGTATTCTGTACTTTGTGCTCACCAAGACAGGCAAAAATTTTAGTCAAATGAACAAGATTAACATAAATAATTTCAAACTCACCTAAATTATCAGTATTTTCATTACCAAAATTTATGAATTCATTTTGTACTTACCTAAAAAGGAAGAAAAAACGTAATTAATATGTATATATAAATGCTATAAAAAATATACAATACTATACATTCTAAACTACAACTTTGCGGAATTTTTAAATCTTTAAAGGGTGTAATATAATGTTTGCTATTTTATTAAATCAAAAATTTTAGCCTTTGTACTTTGGTAAGTACTTTAAACAAGACAGATTTAAAATTCAAATTCAAATAAATTACTCAATGATGCAAAGTGAGCAAACAAAATAAAAAAATATTATTCAAGGAACCTTCAGTCAGCATTTCAAACATGAAAATCAGGGAAATTTTTCCAAGCATATTCAAATTTTTTCAACAAGTGTATTAAATGTAGCACAGAAGAGAGTTGAATAATTTAAAGTTGAATAATGTAACATTTACAAGAAATTTCTTAAAAACCACCAATATTTTAATTATGTGAAAAGTAAACCAAGAATATGATGTCTAAGTTAAACAATAGCATATTATATCTGAAGTAGTAATGAAAATTTTATAGCATGCAGTAATTAAATCACAGCAGTGCGTTTTATTTAGAAAAATCTGGATTTTTTTTTTAAAGAATGCGATATTTGTGAAATGAATTTGATTTTCTAGTGAATGACACTAAAATAAACTTTATAAAGTAAAAAACGAGTCCTTATGGTTTATTATTATTTATTTATTTATTTTTACCTGAGAATTTACAACTACAGTTAAAATTCCTTACACTCATTCAAAACACTAGTCTTGCGTGCCTCTTGTCTGGATATACAAATAGCTAACCAAATGTTACAATATGAACAAGAAACTATTAAAAAAAAGATGCACCAAAGATCTTTATAAAAAGAAGACGAAAAAAAAAGCATACCGAAAACTTATTCATCCACCTCAAAGGGTCACACCATTAAAATCTCGTCATGAGAACTTCCGCTCTCTTCCAGTGAAAAGAGAGGGAAAAAAACATTATTTTTAAATAAGCATAAATCCCTATGTGACATCAGAAAGGGGGAGAAAAAAACCGCAGGAGTGAGAGCGACGGAATAAATAAAACTATCTCCAGTACAGAAAAGTAGTCGGACATCTAATGGCCGACCCAAAGTGAGATGAGAGCAGTAGAGGAAAAAACCACTACAGAAAAAGAATAAAAGTAAAACAGGACGCCACCGTCTTTGTGTACGCGGGACAATGGCTAAGAGAGGGTACTCGCTTACTCAAAGCGCATCGATGGCTTTTAAGCATAATTTCCAGGGTATAAATGCAGTGCCCACATTTCGATTTTATGCATATGCACTCGGTCGCTTTCTTTAGGATTCGGCAGGCCGCGAAATCCACACTTTTCGAATCCCCCTCCCCTCCCCCTTACAGATAGACCTCCCTCTCCATTCAATTCTTTTCTTTCGTTAATGCCGGTATATTTTTTTCCCCTGGCCCACCCCCTTTTTATTTATTTGATTATTTTTAGGTCTGTATGTGCAGGTCTTTATTTTTACTGTTGTTGGGAACATCTGCTCGAAGTAAGGTTTGTAAATGCATCTCTACCCAGGCGAAGTGTATTGTGGCAGATTCTATGTGCTTTCAAGAATACACTTTGCTATGTTATGTCTACATAAGATTGAGGGCATGTTTTAAGAGGAAATCGCTTTCTCTATGCGCGACTTGAAAGTAGGAATTCCATCACAAACTAACAATTCTAAAGGGAAACAATAACAAAGTTTCTGTAGCAGAAGTAAAACAAGTTAAGCATAATAATATTAAAAAAATTAAGTCAGTTCCTACTTAGATTAACTAAGAAAAATTTTGTTTCAGTTCATTTTTATTAAATAGTTACAATTAATATATGAATGTGTATATACATATGGCAAAATCACACTATTAAGTGACAAAATAGAAAGCGATTTTCCTTGCAATTTTCCATTTCCTTTCTGTATAGGGTGTTGAACTATTTTTTTTTGTTTGTTACTATTTATACATTGATTAAATTTAATTATTCTAATAAAATAGTATGGTAAAAAGAAATCACATTCTCAGAAATTAGGCCATCCCAGGTTTGATTCGAGCTAACGACCTTTGGATTAGAAGTCCAACGTGCTATACATTGCGCTGAAGGGACGCAACGAACGATTTTTCTTTCTATATAGGCAGTTGAACAATTATTTTGGTTTGTTACTGTTTATTCATTTTTAATTTAATTAATGAGTTAATACTTGAAAAAATTGTATTAACATCAAGTGTCATCCACTACAAGTTTTAAAAAATGCATTTTTTAACTTGAATGGATGAATAGAAAGTATTTTATAAATGATTGAGAAAATTTGAACAAGATATATATAAATAAATATATATAGGAAGGGGGTAAGCTAATAGTAGAAATAGTGTGAAAAAAATTGGGGGACTATCAACAGATGAAATACAAGTTTTAGCATAGCATGATGGAACAATTTTATGCAGTTAACTACCAAGAGTTCAGTCATCTTTTGTAGTTTATATCTCAACATTTATTGTCAATTAATATCGGAATTTGAAAATACGATCATTGGCCTTAGCTAGTTCTAACTGGGCTCAGTATCGAAATTATTTTGGGTCCCTTTTCTTGGAAAATGAATCGCAAAAATTGCACTAATAAAGCTTAATTGAAAGTGCCAAAATATTATACATGCTGGGGCCCTGCATAACTGATGCGGCGGTAATATGCCTCTGAGTCTCTTATTTTTTTAAAGACGTGTTGCTTGAATTTGTTCAAAATTCATTGAGTGTTTATTCACTTGTTATTGTGTCTTGGATCTCAATTCCCGGAATTTTAATTTTTTACTTACTTATTCATTTATTTTTGAAATTTATAAAAAAAATTAAGAGTTTTTTCTCGACTGTTTTGTCAGTTTCTTCTATTCTAAATTATACAAAATAGAAATAAAATATGTGTGCGTAGAAACAGGCATTTTATTTGTTTTTAAAATAGAAATGAAATTTATTTTTTTAATTTAATAATTTTTTTTCTTTTTTTTTTTCAGACTAAAAGAAAATTTTTGAAATAGATTTGATTTTCCTTTTATAATCCGTACAAATTTTCTACATATGTTTGAGTTGTGTAATAGAAATAAAAATATTGAACTAGGCAGAAAAAAAAGACGGAAAACTGTATGGATACAAAAGATAATTTGGATAAAAATATGTCAGCTAAATCAGTATTAAAACTCGACAAATGGTAATACAATTTGTTTTTGTATTAACCTATAAAGTATGTCTTTAAAAAATCCGCAGACGTTTTGTCATTTCTTCACAATTCAAAAACAGCATTGTTATTTTTAATAGACTAATAGAAAGAACTCTACTATGTACGTGTTTGATACGTGAATATCTACATATTTTTCTGCGAGACATTTCCTTTACATTTCATAAATATCTGACTGAAAGGGAAAAAGATTGATGAAATTATTCTTAGTAAAAACTTATTTTGTACAATTCTTAACTAAAAATTAAGTGTACGAAACTCTAAGCCTTACCTTCAATTTTTGCATATAATTTACAATCCTTCAAAATATGTTAGAGCTTCAATCAATACGAATAAAAGATTTCTGACAGGTGATAGGACTGGGTTCATTCAGTAAGCATGTTACACAAGATAGTAAAATTAATGTTTCACTAGAGCAGGGACGGGCAATTATTTTGGCCCGAAGGTCACATCAGAGACATCTTCTGTGAGGCCCTGGGCCCTTATGCAAAAGTAGACCCTACACACTTGCGTAGCAAGTTCTGAGTGGGTCCTGTATCAAAATTCCTTCGGGGCCCTTTTAAAGAAATTAAAACCATGTTAGTGGGACTGTTGGGGGCCCCGTATCATTGATACTGTGGTAAGCTACGCCCCTAGCCCTGCCTGAGATATTTAAAAGTAGACAGTATATAACATGCATTGTCAAATACTCGTTCAAACGATAATTTGAAACAAATAAATGTACACTACTCACAATCTCAAAAACCTTGGCACAAGCCAACTCGACCGATGGCTGCATTTCAACTAAATGAGTTGAGAGATTATTTGTGGTATTATGCCTAGACCTAGATTTGGAGAATGGTCATCACATAATAGTAGTCTTACCACTTTTGTCAGTTGATATACTGTTTGAAATTCTCTGTTTTTCGGAGAATATGTACGGGAATAATATTTGACCATTAAAATTATTCTGAACATGATCTTATTAAGGTATAGTCAAGAACGAATAACCGAGGGTGAGGCCCTGGTCCCCGGCCCAGTTTGCCCGTGCCTGAAGGAGTCCCTGGGTTACATAGGGAAAGCGAGAAATATCGGAGGGTCACACCTATTTAAAATCAGTACATTCATTATTTAACTTTACATCTCAGAATAGGTATAAATTTTACCTTAAAAATCAATCAACGTTTAATAAAATATTGGCAATTTTATTCAAATTATATATATTTACTTTTCTAATTTCATATAATCTATATTTTACTTTTAGGATAAATTTAATAAGACAGATGTACCCTTTCACTTTTCCTGACTGTCTCGGATGGCCACATGGGGCACGCGCCCCCCTCCACCTGCACTAAAGAAATTAAATGTTAATCAAATAATATCCAAAGTTTTCAACAGCTTATTGTATATTCAAATATTCCAATTATATATATGATTATTATTTATCGTGTGTCCATTAAATCAATGCATCTGACCAATCCCCTGTCTTCAGTTCTGCAATTTAAATCCTACGTCAATAACAAAATCATTAATAATCAAAAGGGAGATAAAAGGCTGATGCGCTGTCACTGCTAATTATTTTCATTTGGCGTTCCAAGAAATCAGTCGTTCTTAGAAACACACTTTCAAAACCCACCACCGCTGGTTGCTCTTTTTTTTTCTCCTCTTTCCAGCAACAAAGGAATGTGTTTGGCGTCCGTACTCAGATTTTACCCGGAACGCGATAATTTCTCGAATGCAATATTTTATTCTTCTTGTGCAGCAGAAAAACCCTGGAGCCGGACCGCTGACCTTCATGCTTATTTATTTACCTTGCACCTTCCTCTAAGAGGTGTTCCTACAGAAAAGAAACGGATCTTAAAATTTTCGCATTCGTCCGTGTGTTTGATTTATGGCGCGGAGGCTCCGCAATCCGGCCAATCGCGGTGCGTGGAGACGATCACGTGACCACGCAATTGGCGGGAAATGTCTTCCGTCACGCAAACCACGAGGAGAGATCTTTTTTTTTATTCTTAAATTCCCTTTTCTGGCATGGGGACTATAATAGTATTACAGAAGTCTTCTTTGTAAGACCAAGAAAGGAGGTATTTTGTATCAAAGGATGTGATTATTCACTAACAGGTACAATTTTTGACATGTTTGGCATTTTTAGGTACCAAAGGAACTAACGTCTTAGCTGCAGCTGCCAATGTGATGGTCACCTTTTTTTTCTATTTTATTAATGTCACAATGAAAACACACAACAGTGGCGCACACAAGGGGGGTGTCCTAGGGGTCCGGACAATCTCCATAGCCCTTGATTTTTTCGATTGGTTATAATCCTATGAATATATTACGTAAAACTTAATTATGTATTTGTTTTTTATAATTAATTTTATCAATTAATGCTAATTGTTTATTCAAAAATTAATTTTGTACTGTTTTTGTTCCCGGAAATCAACAAAATCAAAAGAATATGTTGGGCGGCGTATTGGAGCATGATCCCAAAGCAGTGGACTTCCGACCCTGAACCCAACTCCCTTGAAAAATTTTTGTGAGCGCTACTGACACACACACAGGCCTGTTTCCTTTTATTAATTGTTAAAATATATTATATCAATGGAATTTTCTCTCTCTCTCTCTCTCTTTTTTTTTTTGCTTTTTAAAAGTTCTATTTCGATAAATTTTTTCTTTTAAAGAAATGACTTTGCCCCTTAGTGGCAAAAAACTGCACAGTTTTACATAGAGCAATGGACAGGGACGTCTTAAGACTCTTTGAGGCCCTGGGCCCAGATAAATCTTAAGATTTTTGAGGCCCTGGGCCCTTATGCAAAACTAAGCC
Source organism: Trichonephila inaurata madagascariensis (assembly GCA_019973955.1). Classification (NCBI taxonomy): domain Eukaryota; kingdom Metazoa; phylum Arthropoda; class Arachnida; order Araneae; family Nephilidae; genus Trichonephila; species Trichonephila inaurata. The sequence continues at coordinate 469,609 of BMAV01022028.1, forward strand.
CTACCTGATATATTTAAAAGTAGACAGCATATAGCATGCATAGCCACACACACACAAATACTCGTTCAAATGGTAATTTTATACAAACAAATGTGCACGACTCACAAAACCCTAGGTACAAATCGGCTCGACCGATGGCTGCATTTCGACTAAATGAGTTGAATGATTGTTTATGGTATCAGGTTTAGGCCTAGACATGGACAACGGTCATCACATAATAATGCAGTCTTACCACTATTGCCCCCGTTGGTGTGGTGTGGTAGTTAGGAGAAGGGGTGCCAGCTCAGGTGTCGTCCACGTCACTTGACCATGGTTCAAAATTACGTGGTCCGTCGCCAAAAGTCCTCGTGCAGCTGAACAGTGCGACGTTAATATTCAATCACTCTTACCACTATTGCCAATTGACATGCAGCTATAAATTCCCTGTTTTTTAGAGAATATTTACAGGAATAATATTTGACCATTAAAATTATTCGGATCACAGGATCTTATTAAGGCTGAGTCGAGAACGAAACTAGGCCCTCACTTAGGGCGAGGCCCTGGGCCCGGGCCCAGTAGACCTACGCCTTGAGATGTCATTGACAATAAAATAAGCTGTTTCTATGTCATGACGTAGGATGCCAGAGCATTTGTCAATCTCGTGATCTAATCATGTACATGTATGAAAATCTGACACATTATTTATAACATAATTTTAATTATTCCTGAGATTTAATCGTAATGATGAGTTTATGGGCTAAAATGAATTTTTTTTAATTAATTAACATAATATTGATCAATAGATTATGAATCAAAACTTATCATATGAAAACATTCCAATTTTATTCTCCAAAATTCTTAAAAGTTTTAAATTTCTTCTCCGTTTTAGATATCAAATTATTTGCACGTTATTGAAAAATATCGCACTGAAATGTGATATAAAACAAACTTGAAATAATTCAACCGACTTAACTGATTTAAAAAATATTACAAAGCATAGGATTAAGAAAAAGGATTAAGAAAGTCAGTTTTATCAGTCGTTTTTTTTTTATTATTATAGGACTAACTACGAAATTAGAATTCATTTAAATATAAATAGTTGTAATACAAAGTCATATATTTATAATTAAGGGTATCTTTCATCTAACGACAATAGAAAATTTATGGCATATATATTTGGAATACTGTTGCCAAAGCACTGTTCTAAATTTCAATAAATGCAAATGTAATATAAATTAAGACAAAAATTTATTGCAACTTGTGGCATCATAAACTAAATCCATACTGCGGGTTTCGACCCCAATTTGTTAGCACCAGCTTAACACAACAACAGATATTTTCTATTTTACAGACAGGAATTTTCATTAGAACTGAACTAAAATTTAGAATACATTTTGAATCAAATAATTGTCTGAATATTAATATAAGCTCGTGTGATTAAATCGAATTTGGCAGTTTATACTACAACATTCTTAAAATTTAGGAACATTCAACAAATGAAGAATAATTCTCTTTCAGGGACAAAAAAAATTGCGTTGAACAATGTCATATTCTATAGAAAAAAATTATTGAATAAAATAAAAAAAAAAACAGCATGCTACAGCATATTGCTCTATATGCGGTAATATAATTATCTTAACTCAGTGGCGCGACAGCCTATGAGGGTCAAGGCCTAACGTGCCTAACTCAGTATACGCGACCCTGGGCCCTGAGGTTTTTGAGCAGATGCGGCCAGGTGGTCAGTCTGACGCGGATATTATAATTAGAGTAGGTAAAAAAAAAGCTCATAGCTTAATTTCTTTCCTTAAAATTAAAGAATATAAGCATTTATGAAAGCGTAAAACCCTATAGCAATATAATAATGCCCTTGAAGGAGTTAGGCTTTGCCCCTATATTTTGATGCGAATGCTGTTGGCTACAGAAATCGCAACCATAAGAGCTATCGAAATGCGTGATTTTCCAAAGAAAGTCATATGGATTGGTTGTTATTAACATGGTAGACGAAACTTGTCAAGTGATTTGGACTCCACTCTCCAAACTTCCACAGCTAGCCAGTAAAAAAATTTGAAGCCTTGGCACACTTAACCCCTCAACACGACGGATGTTTATTGGCAGCAGGATTTGAACCCCCGATTTGACAGAAAAAAAGAGTTTGCGACCATGATCACTGGGCTACAGCAGCCAAAAATGTAACATTTAAAAATGTGGTTTGTTGAACGTTAAACTTAAATTGTATAAGATGTAATGCAAAAAGATTGGGGAGAGAAATATGAAACTGCCATCTTCGGATCAGTGTCACTACATACAGCAAAATCAAAACCAACTTTCAACCTTAAAAAGAAATAGATTTTTAATAATGGATTTATTTAAATTCCACAGTTTATAAGAAAACTGCAAATTTAGATACCTAGTTTAAAAGAATTTCATTTTAAAATTCAAAGCAGTGTACATATGCTGAAACTACAACCGAAATAGAGACAAAATAATTGGAAAATGTTGATTTTCTTTTTTTTATTTGAAAAAAAGCATAATTCAAAGAAAAGAAAAAAAACGCATCCTTATTTTTCAAAAATAATGGACAATTCTGTTAAATATAAAGCGTGGAATATGTATTTATAAGTTAAAAATAAGAAAAAAAATTCTTCCATTCCGAGCCATTAATAAATTATTTTTATTTATCGATATACAAATTCAAAAGGATATATACAGATTCTTAAATTAAATGCTGGTTTCCGATAAAAAAAAAAGCAATGGGAAGAAAAACAGGAAACGGCTTCTTGAGGGGGAAAAAAAGAGAAAGCTTTTGCTTTTTTTCTATTTCTGATTTATTTGCCGTTTTTTGTCTCGAATTCCTTTGCAGATTGATACGAGCGCTTAAAAACCGTCACTTCGTAGTCATAGGAATTTCGACAATCAATCCTAATTCTTTAAAAGAACAACAGAAATAAGAAGGAGAGGGAAAAAAATCTACCGGAGGGGGAAGCGTAGGGAAAAGTACAGGGAAAAAGGTTAGCGGTAAAAAACCAAATCAACATTTATTTCCTTCGTTGTTATTGGAGTACTCGATTTCTCCGATTTTTGTCGAATTTTTTTCCCCCCATTTTCAATTTTTCTCTTTTTTTCCCCTTAATTTTTTTTTTTTTATCTTCCACCCAAGAGTTCTTTATTTTCAGACTTTTCCATTTACAGAAAATAGAATAATTTGATAATTAGTAGAACAGCAGGGAGCGAGCGATAATTAGTGAGCATTAATTTAAAGACAAGAAATCGTCAAAATGCTTCTATGGGGGAGGGTGGAAAAGGTTGCTGGGAAATTGTTCTTCTCTACAGTTCTCTGTGTTAGCCCTACATTATTCACAATGCATGAATAAAATTATGAAAAAAAAGCTTAACAAATGTTAATAGATGTCAAAAAGGAGGGGAAAAAGAAGAAACATTTAAATTTAGGAAAAAACCAATTCCAAAAACAAATACATTAATTGGCAGAAAAAAATTAATTAAGTGATTTTATGAATTTGCTTTTTCAAATGAATTCTACCTCTTAAAAAAAATAGTTGAATTTTATGTGCTCAGTTTCACTTCTAAAAAAAGGATACATTTCTTTTTATTTGTTGAGTACATAATCAAATCATAGAAAAAGTTTCTAAATATTGAGAATTTCCAAAGTGTTATCGCTTTAATAAGTATTCTGCGATTTTTTTTAAAATAAAACTGTAGAATATGAGAACATCAAATTTTTTGAGAGAATGAATTAAGAAATATTAAAAGGTGAAAAAGATAAATTCCACACAAACTTAGCATCGAAAATAACAAACTACAAATGTAGTTTCTCACACAATTTAAATAAAATAATAAGACATCTTTTTATTTATATATAAATTTAAATTCTAAACACAGCAACTTCGAGTAAAGTAATAAATAATAATAAAATTTGATCGAATAAACGTTATTTAATTTAATCACTAAAATCATTGCTATTATATAACTAACCATTCATAAAAATTTACTTAAAATAATTATTGTCCAGCTGTAAATGTTATGAAATTTACATTCTGCATATTCATATTTGCACTTTTTTTACATCATTTAGTGAACTAAGTTTGGCATTGGAACTTCACTAATGTTTTTGTGACAAATTCTTTACGATAAATTCAATCCCTTAAAATGGTCATTGCATTTAAAATAATTATTCTCAAGCAATAAAAGATTATACCATTTACATATTCATATTTTCATTTTTTTTTCAACATTTAACTGACTAAATTTAGCTTCAAGCTACTTTTTTTCAACAGTCAAATGCGTCAAGATAAATTCAATCACTGTTTTCGCTTTCCCTCCATTATAGTGGTACGGTTGAAAAAACCGTTTTACATTTCAACTCAGCCGAAGTAACGAAGAATCGCCATTCTGAAAAGTGAAAAAGTTTAAAGAATTATCTACACAAATAAGAGTTTGTAGTTTTCTTATAAAAAAGTAATTAAAAACATCTGAGTTTAACCTATTTTGGAAAATTTGTAGAGATATTTTAACTCCCCAGTTTCGAAGAAAATGCCTCAGTTGATAATAATTTCATGAAATAGCATTAACCGTGTTCGCACAGTTTTATAACCTTTAGATGTTCAATCTTTACATTATTAACAGATAAATGAGTAACGTTATCTATTCATGGACCTTCTACTAATACTAGAGGGGAAATACTTTTCATACATGGTTTGATTGGAGAACCTCTTTCTGTAAATGAAGCGCGATTTATGTAAATAAGAACTACTATTTGAAGTTAGGTGAATTCAGTTTGTGAGAGAGAGAAGATAGCAAAAATGGACGTGTTGTTAAGTTGTAGTAGAGTTTACATTTAAATCATCAATGTTCTCAAAAAAGGGATTAAGACCCTTGATGGGTTCAAGGAATATAACTGAATATCTACATTTAAAGACAAGCACTTCTTTTTTTAATAAATATTGTTGAGTAGTGTTAAGGCTTATTTAAAAGTTGTCAATAGTTGTAAGGTTACGAAATAAAAGTGTCTTTTTAATGATAGCTGTTCCTTCTAGAAACTCTCACACCAACGCGAATGGAGATTTACTACAAATTTTCAACATGAATTAAGTTGCTCTTTTATGAGAATAATTTCCATTTTATATTAAGAAAAAATATTGTCGACAGCAAAGATATGTATATATATAAATTACAGTATAAAAAATAATAATATTCCTTTGTAATTTTCTTTCAAAAACTTTTTCTTCAGTCGCATTTTGATTTTTAAAGATAATAAATAATATAATAATGATGATGGAAACGAAACCATTATTTCTGAAAAGATAGAACTGTTCTTGTGAAAATGATAGATCTATTTTCACACGAGCTAAACACGAAACAAGAAATCATTTTACTGTTCCATTAACAAATAAGCAATTTCATTAACTACTAAAACAAACTAATGATTGATTCGGATTTAAATTAGTATATCAAATCTTGCTACAAACATAACTTTAAAATGAAAAAAAGTAGTGGGAAAAACACACACACACAATCTCACTTATAATAAACCTAAAATTTTCAACTAATCAACTTTTGAAATCTAAATTTCCTCTCTCTTTTGCATCCTAATTTGGGAATTTCAAGCTAGTGAAGCACATCTGCATTTCCTCTATCTTTCCAACAAGCCGTGATACATTGTAACGTATTCGGAGAAACAGCATCCGAAGCATGAGAACCAGATAAAATAGCTATGATTTAAAATCAATAAAGATGAAACCCTCTCTCTCCACTGCCAAACTTTAAAGTTTAAAGATTTACTGCTCAGTGTGGGTGGGTGTTCGGAAAGGAAATAAGAAGAAAGAGAAAGATCGAGCTGTAAAAATCCGGTTTATCCCGATTCAGAAGCTATAAAAGAAAACCGATAGTAGGTCCTCTTCAACGTATACACACGCCATTTACTTCGAAACTATGTATTGCTCGACAAGAGGTGGGGGATAAAATCTAGCCTTTGGCTTGGAGATGACAGCTGATCAATCTCCACGGTAAAATGAGCTCACAGGTTGCCACATTTGGCGGAAATATTTCGGATTGGCATTGTTTTTATGTTCAATCTGAAAATAGTACAGCAGTGGAAAAAAAGAAGCTATTAAAATGTGCTGTTTAAGACTGTTTTCGGATAATGTTAAAGAATAGAAACCAAATTCAAAATATTTTTTCAGAATAAAAGTACTCAAACATTAATGTTATACTCTGGCTTCACCATCCTATAGAGAATCACTTATTTTATCATACTACTCGTTTTTATCAGAGTTCACTCATTTTTTCTTTTATGAAATGTGTTTCACATTTTTCTCCCATGCCATACTGCCATCCTTTTACATGTTAAAAGGAAAAATTAATTACTTATGAAATATTTTGAAATTTTAAGAACACTATACCATAATCAAATGCATCAGTTACAATGTCACAAATTTTTATAAAAATTGACGAAAACAACCTTAATAAAATGTGAAATTTTGGGTGAAATATTTGAAATAATTTCATAGAACTTATTAATCTAGAAATAAATTGAGTATTTTCTTTTACTGCTTCAAGTGCTCAGAAATCCAAAAAAGAAAACAAAAATATAAAAAAATCAAATTACGACACAATTCCAAAAAAATAATTATTCAGCCTTTTTCAAAAAATTACAGGTAAATAAGATCTCATAATTATTTTCGAAAAGACCTCCATTTTAAAGTAATTGACTACGTTCGACACCGCGTGATTTTGAAAAGGCTTATAAATGGATATTTTTTATATTTATTGTCGGTTGAATTTGAATTGACACATAAAAATTTTTTACGAATATAATCACAAGCAAAAATTATTTAAACACAATTTTTTCTTTGGCATGAAATGAAGAAGGAAGGACATATTTTCAAAACCTTCTCCTTTTATTAAAAAAGCTACTATAGTAAAAATATTTTGCCTATATACAGCTAGGCCTTCTATACCCGGGTTTAACTAAAATTCTTGAAATATATATTTTAGATTAGATGTGGATTTATTCATATTTTATTATATCAGAATAGAGAAATTTTAACACAAAACATCCGTTATTACTTCAATTGATTGTAACTCTAAAAATAATAATGTGAATTTTTCAAAAATTTTAGTTCAACCTCGGTGTAGAAATTCTAGTTATATGGGCAAAACATTATTGCTACAGAAGCATTTTTCGTAAGAGGAGAATGTTTTGAAAATAAATAATTCTTTCTTCTTTTTTTTTTGCTCCAAAATTGTATTACAACAATTTTATATGTATATTATATTTCAACTGACACTAAATATTATAAAAATTATCCATTTATGCTTTTTTTCAAAATCATGAACGTATATATAGACAGTCACATATATATATATATATATTGTTCAAATTTTCAATCGTTAATAAAATACTTTCTATTAATCCATTCAAATTAAAATACATTTTTTAAACTTGTAGTGGATGAGGATGATGCTTGATGTTAATACAGTTTTTTTCTAATATTAATTTATTAATTAAATTAAAAAATAAATAAATAGCAACAAACAAAAATAATAGTCCAACAGCATAAATAGAAAAGAAAATCGTTCGTTGTGTTCCTGTCGCGCAATGGATAGCGTTTTGGACTTTTAATCCAAAGGTCGTGGGTTCGAATCTCACCTGGGATGGCCTAATTTCTGAGAATGTGATTTCTTTTTACTGTACAATTTTATTAGAATAATTAAATTTAATGAATGAATAAATAGTAACAAACAAAAAAAAGTAGTCCAACACCCTATATAGAAAGGAAATGGAAAATTTCTTTCTATTTTGCCACAGTGTGATTCTGTCCTATGTATACACATATTTATATTAATTGTAGCTATTTAATAAAAAGTGACTAAAATAAAAGTTTTCTTTGTTGACCTATGAATAACTTATGAATTGATTTTATTTTATTTTATATTACTTGTTTTTAAAAGAACTCAAGATATAATAACTACCTATTTCCAGAGATGAAGCTCAATCAAAAAACTAACTAATGCGAAATTAGATCGAAAAGACTGTTGATATTAAAAAAATTTATTGGAAAAGAAAAGCCTACTTAAACATTACGATACATAATAATATGCATGCAAATCTTGAGAAATTTATTCTTTTGATAGTATATTGTAATAGAAAAAAAGTCATAAGAATTTTATTTTTACTTTTTCTTTTAAATCTGATATCAGAACCTCGCAATATGCTTAATCAAATAGCATTGCAAGGAATATAAAGGTTTTTTTTTTTAAAGTTGAATCGTAATAAATTAATTATTAAAACTATCTTCATTCAAATATTTCTATTTAATAATTTCGTTTTCTCACAATATATCTCTTTTTAATATCAATCTCGCTGCTTTTTATTCGTCACAATCTCGAATGGGATTTCGTAATAAACTAAATTTAATTTTTTCTTTCGACTTTTAAGCGTCTAATAGCGCGAAATTCAATCAAACGCTTACAAAAAAAAATATTTCTAATTTAATAAGTACATTTGCAATATCCAATTATACTGAGTTTTTCTCCGAAAGATTCATCAATCGAAATAACATAACGTTGGTTTTAATCAAGAATGTGAACATGGATGGATAGAAACAAATTGATTTCTACTTATTCCCAACAAACCTTTTAGAAAATATTTTGATGCTCTGCAACTCAGAATTCAATTTGGTTTTCAAGAGGTTTTTGAGTGGGCTTTAAATTTATATTTAAACTAAATTGGATAATAAAAGGAATTTAACACATATCTAAAATCTGTTCACTTAAAAATCATATACACTTCAACGCAATTATTTCATTTTTTTGTAGAATTCAATCTTTTCTCGGTAGATACATTATTAAAATTTTAATATTTTTCTTTTGCCTTTTAAAAATATCGAATAAATTGCATACGTACATTAAATTTCTGTTCAAAATAAATAAACAATTGCTTTTGATATCATTCAGTTTGCTCTCAAATTTATTCTCTGTTAATTACTTTTTCGACTAGCCATAATTATAAAAATATTAGTCATAGAAACGAATTAAATAGATTTTTATGCAACGTAAGATTATATTCAGTTCTCTCTCTCTCTCTGTCCCTTTTGTGACCACGGTAGCCTAGTGGTCATTAAGAGACTAGTGACTAGCGTGTCATGAGTTCGAGTCCTAGTTCCACTAAAGACCCGCCGTATAGAAGGGCTGATGCACGTTAAATCAGTGTTTTTCAAACTTTCAATATTTGCGGCCCAATATTCTAACAAAATTTTCTTCACGCCCCCCTTCCATACAATAACAATACATTGAATTCAATAATAATATACTTTGACGCTAAAGCTACGATATATAACTTTAACCTCTTAAGTACCACCGGTGTATATAAACGTCTCGATCGGTCAAAGCGTTGATTGCCCGGACGTATAAATACGTCTTTCCAAAGTACGATCTTTTCTGTGCACTGCTAAACGTAAAATTATTCTGATTGTTTTGGAATGCAATAAAAGGACCTTGACAGTGTTTGCGAAGGATTTACTTATTTCAGAGGATTTTCTTATTTATTCCTTATCCCCCCGTACAAATTATCAAGATAGACGTTAATTTTGGTATACACTGGTAATTTTTAAACTTGTTCATAACTTAGCATTGTTAAATTAATCATAAAATACATTGTGCAGTACTGATACATTTAAAAGTGTATTACATTACTGTAAATGTGTATTTTATTTTTTATTATGCCAGAATGTATTTTGTTTGTTTACTTTCAGTAGATTAATATTTTTTTAAATAATCTTTTGTTTTCGACTTTTCTATGTGCTCGCGTCCCCCTCGTAAAGCTATCACGACCCCCTAGGGGGAAGCAATCCCCAGTTTGAGAAACGCTGCGTTAAATCTAACGTGGCTCAAAGTTCTCCCGTTGAGGTGGAGTTTAAGTTTGGAGGGATTGTTTGTGCTTGGGTGTCATCTTCGTCACTTGACCATGGTACAAAATTACGAGGTCAACACCACGAGGGAAATTCTTTCTCTTAACACTTCTGCTTTATTAAGAGGCAATATTATTTACGATTAAAAACTATACACAAGAGTTTAGGAGAGCGTTTCTCAACCCCTGGGGTGCACCCCCTAGGGGGACGTAATAACCCTAGGTGGGGGCGCGAGCATATCGAAAACTCAAAAATTAAAGGTTTAAAATATCAAAAGTTACTGAAAGGAAAAGCAAAACAAAATACATTCTAACATGAGGAAAACATAAAATGCATACTGTAAAATAATTTTATTATATTTTCTTTATTGCAGTATATTATGTACTCTTTCGGTGGTGTACAAAAGGAAGTGTGGTTCAAATTCCCTTTACCCACAGACCAACAGATTTTTCATTGTTACCATAGATATTTTCCCTTGACGCTTTCGTCTGCATGTTTTTTAGAATGTGAACCTCTACCTCCATGAAAGAGGTCTATGCAAGCCAGTGATTCTCAAACTGTAGGGTGCGCTCCCCTAGGGGGCGTGATAATTTTAAGTGAAGGGCGCGAGCATATCGAAAAGTCGAAAATAAAATACTATTTTAAAAAAAATATTAATTTACTGGAAGGAAGCAAAACAAAATACTCTCTGACACAATAAAAAATAAAATGCATGTGTGTTGTTTGTTTATTGCAATCCGTTGCAATTTAAACAGAAAAGAAAAGAAACAAAATACTTGTTCTATTACTTAAAAGTAACATATACAAACTATAATACTTATCCTGATCATTTATGCAGTTTATAATTAAGGTCGTATTTTAACCTCAATGTCAAAGTACATTATTATTGTATTCAACACAGAGTTATTGTACAAAAGGGGGGCGCGATGAAAATTATGATTGAAAATTGGGTCACAAATACTGAAAGTTTGAGAACTGATGTACTCAACAGACTGAACCGGCAGAACTTCACATTGAACGTAACATCCACATGAAACAGTAACAGCAGAAGCGTAGCTACCGCCGTATCAATGATAAAGAGCCCCCAAGCTACAGTTGCCTCACCATATATGAGCAAAAAATATCGTAAGATATTAAGAGCCCAAAAGATGGTATCCACGAAATTTCGATACAAGGCCTACTCAGGACTAGCTACGCCAGAAAATAACAGAATATTTTTTACTTATGAAAACTACCATTCTAACTGTAATAACTTATCAAGTGAAATATTCATTTATTCACTTGTACACACCATCAAATATCTATCTCAGCGATACTCAACCTGCAGCCCACCAAGCCTTTTTAAGTGGCCTAATCATGGGCCAATGCTCTGAGAAATTTGCTTATTTTAAAAAATTTGAATTAAAAATTTGGTGGGAAATTCTTTGTTAAGAAATCAAATATAACTATTTTGCTTTTTGCTGGCGGTGTCGCAAGGGTACGAATTGATATTCTTTTTCTATTTGAAACGGTTACGGTTAGTGATAACAGATAATAGAAGAGTAGCGACAATTTTATGGCTGGAGTTAATTTTAAATATCTTTCATTTCTTGCATGCGAAAAATATTCAAAGAAAATATATCGTTTCAAGACGATTGGGAGGTTTACTATTTTGTAGTGAAAAACAAACATGGATCAATAATTGTTTAATTTGTCCCGAAAGTGCTGTATTTAAAAAATACCTATTAACAAGAATCTCATTCAACGGCACTTTTCCTCGAAGATCTCTTTCAAGAGGTGATAAGTAGGCTTTCTTGAATAGTCTTTGCGACAGCAACAAACTGTTTTGTCAGTGATCGTATCACAGCGGTAACAAAGACATCCTATGAAGTTTGTTACATTATTGGTAATCATATGAAACCGTTTGCTGAGATGCAGAAAAAATTTTAAAGAAGTGGTTCTTAAATGTTTCTAATTTAGTGAAACAGAAATAAAAAAAATAATTTAAAAAACAAACAAACAGATGTTATAATATTTTGATCAATTTTCCACACTTTAAATTACCAATGTTATCTTGGTCTTAAAGAATTTCTCCCCCCCCCCTTCATCATTTATTCTCATGTTTCGGCCCGCGTGAAATAGCTGACATATGTATGCGGCCCAGCAGAAAAAAGGTTGAGTTCCCCTGATCTATCTGCTTAAGTGTAGTAATAATAAACACAAGACAAAAGATAATTATTATTAATAATAATAACCCACATATTCTAACTGATAATGAACCCACCTTTGGCGATGAAGAGTTTTGCATCATCTGACAAGCAACCCTTTCGGGGAAGAAAAGGGTAAACTAAAAGGGTGGAAACAGTAAAGGGGGAGGGGTAGAAGACCCTCCTAAACTTGTGCCCCCGAATCTTCTATAGTGATGAAGAGAGTCCTGATATCTATCAAAAGGAAAAGCTAGGGGTTCATCGGTAATGCTCGAAACGGTCACCATGGGACGGAATCTCTGCGCTGTCCCTAATGCTTCCATTTCCGCTTCTTTATTGTCGAAGGGGACTTCAATGTTCTCCGGCCAGGACAAGAAGGGATTATATAGGGGAAAAAAGATAGATGGGATATGATTTTTCCCTCCCGAAAAAGGAAAAGCTCTTGCATTTAGAGTAGCAAGTGGAAACTTATATTAATTTGTGATTGAGATAATTGGAATGCATAGTTGGATGAAATATTAACGTATCCGAACGCATTGACCAATGACCAATTTCCATAAAAACACGTTTGGGTATTTTTTTAAAAAATTTTATTGAATCGAGCGATTTTTTGGCTTTACAAAACATACATTATTTTGGTTTTTTTTCGTAACATTGGGTCGAGTTGCATTAAATTACATAAAATTAGCAAAAGTAGAAGTGGATATTTAATATACCAGAAGTGGTGGTTTAAATTATTCAAAATCTATCATGGCGAGTCTGATAATTCAAAATAATATAAATGTACTTCTGTGAAAGTTTTTGAAATTAATATTTATATTATTTTCTAGGAAAAGAACTAAGAGAATAAGCACTGTATAAATATTTTTTGAGCTATGGTCCGTTACTTCAAAAATATCATCATAAATATATCACATTTCTTGTAACATAATTTCGATCAGTTGTAAAATTTTTGTACTTCAATAAAACATTAAAATTTAAGTACATTCCTTTGATATATGTATGTACATCATTTTAGTAATACTTTAATTGATATAAATTTATTATTTTTTTCTCGAACCACTTTAAAGGAATTTTTTAAAAATTGCTAAAATTACACTTATAAATGTGATTTTTGTAAAAATTTAGATAATTTTTTTAAAATACTGCTGTTTGTGTGTGGTTAAGGAATAATATATATTTTGGCACACATTGATCTCTAAATAAGTATTTATAATACTTTAGTACGTTGTTCTTAAAAAGTACTCTGAAAGTGCTCGGATACCTTAAGACTCCAGAAACACAATGTATTATTCTGCTAACAAGTTTTATTTATACACATTTTTTTTCAAAACGAAATGCTTAAGAGTTCAAACAAATAAATACATTTTTGGTCAAGTAAAAAGGAAAGAAGTAATGTAAAAAAAAATTTAAAGTCAATTCCTATTTAGGTCAACAAAGAAATTTTTTATTTTAGTTACTTTTTATTAAATAATTGCAATTAATTTAAATATGTATATACATATGACAGAATCATAACATTAAGTGAGAAAATAGAAAAGGATTTTCTTTGCAATTTTCCTTCCTATATGTGGTGTTGGGCTATTATTTTTGTTTGTTGATTAATCCCATTTTCAGAAATTAGCATATATATATATATATATATATATATATAAGGAGAGAGTGAACTAATAGCAAGAATTGAAAAAAAGAAGATGCAATCAAATACTTGGAATATTTTTTAAGTTTATTTCGATTTGTAAAACTAATGTTATATAATACAACTCATTTAATTTTCATCAAATTAACTTTTGAATATATTTTCAATTAAAATTAAAATCATCATGATTTAAGTTCCAATAAATAAGATATTTTTCACCCAAAGCTTTCGAAAAATATATTTCTGAAATATAGCATTGAAGATAGATTAAATTACTGAGAATTATTAGATACATTACGAACACACAGTTTTACGATACTCCGTCGATTTCATTTCACTCATTAATGTATAATAAGTTTCGAATTAATTCAATCTAAGAAAATATTTCCCAATCTTTCAGCTTTCAATCTTTTCTCACTTTGTAAGATTGTAGCTAAAGTAAGTCTTTGTTTGATTAATGTCTGATTTAAGAGAAAAGCGGGGAAATTCCTGAAATATTTCAGCTTCAAATTGTATTGAAATTAATTAAATTATCTTTCAAATTAATGACCTTTCAATCTAATGATACCGATATTTAGTATTTATCGCATATTTCATCTGTTAATTATACTGATTTTCACTTTGGGAATGCCAGTAAAAAAAATACAATTCAAACTTAATAATTTTACCAAGAAAATTAAAAATAAGATAAAATATTTTATTTCAAAATACAGTAATCATTAATTCGACAGAAATTAAGATTTGCAGCTTAAGTTTCATATTTGTGATTATTATTAATTATTTACTTTCTAATGAAGGAAAATAAGGTGAAGAATTTCACCTAAAATGGAACACCTTATACAATTGTTTTTTTCCGTACAATAAGTTCAATTCCCATTGCGGCCACAGCCATATTTCAACAGGATAATGCGCGACCACACGTGACATGCATTGTCTAAAGGTTATTCGTCAATCACCAGATTGAATTGCTTCCCTGGCCGGCTCGCTCTCCGGATCTTTCGCCGACAGAAAACATGTGGTATATGATTGCTCAAAGATTGACCCAGATTACACCCCCAGCTGCCACACCAGATAAAATTTGGCAACGTGTGGAAGCTGCTTGGTCTGCTGTACCCCAAGAACACATCCTAAGTCTCTTTGAATCAATGCCGAGGCGAGTGGCAGCGGTGATCTCCAGCAATGGCGGCTACTGATTCTGGCAGGAGCCAAACTTCCCAGAAGTCTATAAATTTAATCATTTGATACTTGGTCAACATGTTATCTACAAAATAAATTTTGTTGTGCCATCTCTTGTCTTTTTTGGTGTTGCATTTACGGTAGCCAGCAGTATATTTGGCTTTAATAATTAATTTTATTAATTAATGCTAATTATTTATTCAATAATTAGTTTTTTACTGTTTTTTGTTCCCGAAAATCGACAAAATCAAATGGAGCATGATACGAGAATGGTGGACTTTTGACCCTGGACAACCCCCCTCCCCCTCTTGAAAAATTCCTGTATGCGCTACTGCAAGAAAGTGTGTTGGAAGATATAAATCAAATTAAACTATCTGTATATTGCAGTGGCGCACACAAGGGGCGTGTCCTAGGGGTCCAGACACACCCCATAGCCCTTGATTTTTTTCACTTGGTTATAATCCTATGTATATATTACTTAAAATTTAATTATGTATTTGTTATTAATAATTAATTTTATTAATTATGCTAATTAATTATACAATAATGCATTTTGTATTGTTTTTTTCCCGAAAATTGACAAAACAAAAGAATGTGCTGGGCGCGTAATGGAGCATGATATCAAAATGGTGGACTTTCGACCCTGCCCCCTTGAAAACCTTTTGTGTGTGCTACTGGTATATTGTCATTATACTAAATATACCTCAAAGCGAGAGGGAAAAGAAGTGAGATCATAGGGAAAAATGCAAGACGGAATCCTTTTCTCGTTCCGTTTATCCAGATGCAGGACACGTATCGCTTGTGAATAGAACGAGTGGGAGGGGGGATGGAGTTTTGATAGGACAGATCACGTGTGATGGATCGTCCACGGGATAGCTCACAAAAGACACGGAAATGGACATGAAGGGCTGATTCTAATCTAATGCTGTAACCCTTTCATCTACGTCACATTTTTACAAATGCGCACAAGCGAATCGAAATGAGAAGGGAAATGTATCGAAAAAGTTATTGTGAGGGAAAAGCGATCTAAAATCACAGTTTTAGCGTTTTGGGTATATTTGCTTCAAGCAAAAATAAATCATTGATACCAGAATGTTTGTGTCAATATCAATAAATCCTCGAACCATTGACGGAATAGTAATTCGTTAAGTATTAAAGATCGGTTTCGTTTAACGGGAATTTGATATTTTAGTAAATAAATCATATATATATATAAATATCTTTCGTGATCAAATTTAAATTTGAAGGATTTTTTACAAGCCTTCTAAGCAAGGGGCTGGAAAAACTAAATTAAATACTTGATTTATAAAACTTTTAAAAAATGCTTTGGAAGGAAGACTTTATTTGTAATTTTAAGAAACAAAGAGAATTATGAGTTGGGGTAAAAATTAATACTCTACAAAAATCTTAGATTATACATTTTCAAAAATATGCCACTGTGTGTGTGTAGCCAGTGGCGCGCGCGAGGAAGTGAGGGTCCCTATAGTCTTTGATTTTTCTTCCGATTGATTAAAATCCTATGCATATAGGATTAATACTTTATTAATAATTAATTTTATTAATTAATGTTGATTATTTATTCAATAATTAATTTTGTACTGTTTTTTGTTCCGGAAAATCGACAAAATCAAGATAATGCGTTGGGCGGCATATTAGAGCCTGATACGAGAATAGGGGACTTTCAACCCTGGACCCCCCTCCCCTTGAAAAATTCCTGTGTTCACCACTGACTGTAGCTATAAGCTTAGTTTAAATTTTTCACTTCATGTAAAAAGAAAAAAAAATCTTTCCTGCCATGCCTTTCATTTATCCTTTCAGCATGATTATTTGCTTCATCCAACTGTTTGATATTACGTGATACTTTATGTCCTGCTCCAACAGATAGATTTTTATTGGTTAGTTTCATTTTACAATTCATTAAGTAAAAATAAGATTTCAGATACTATAAATTTAGCGTTGAACTCGAATAACTACCCTTGTTTTATGCTGAAAAATTAGAAAATAAATATTAATGGTCATTTTACGTACACTGTTTACTGGGTGATATTTTATGCACATTTTCTCTCTTTTTCTCTCAGTAGGAGTTTCTCTCTAGTTCAGTAAATCTATTTTTTAACTTGGCTTCCTGTCCTGGAACCACTAAAGATCCGCCGGGTAGAATGACTGATGTACGTTAAATTTCTTGAGGCTCAAAGTTTTCATGCTAGTGTGGGGTGAAAGTTTGGAGAGTGGGATACCAGTTTAGGTGTCGACCTCGTCATTTGACCACCGAGGCTCAAAATTGTAAGGTCAGTCGTCATTAGCTCCCGTTTTGTTTCAGAGTGCAAGGTAGCCGCGGTAGCCGAGTGGTCAAGGTATCGGATCGTGGCTGGCCTTGTCACGAGTTCAAGCTCAGTACCACTGAAGAGCCACCGTGTGGGGGTGCGATGCACGTTAAATCTGGCGAGAGCTCAAACGTCCTCTCTTTGGTGTGGTTTGGTAGTTAGGAGAGGGGGGTGCCAGCTCAAGTGTCGTCCACGTCACTTGACCATGGTTCAAAATTACGTGGTCCTTAGCCAAAAGCCCTCGTGTAGCTAAACAGTGCGACGTTAATATTCACTCATTCTCATTCAGAGTGCAAGGCGAATAAAAAAATAATAAAATCATACCATGGCTCTCTTGATAAGTAATAGCTTGATATACCATTCTTAGATATTACGAAGTTCCAATTCTTATATTTCATTTTACGAAATATAGTTTAATCTTTTGTTTGTGTGGATGACGTCACAACGCTCTGTTCAAAGTATACACACAAACATTAATATTCTCCCCCTCATTCGCCTTCGGAAAGTAAAATGTTCCAGTTAGGACAATTATTATTACTATTATTTGTAAGAAAATATTTCTAAGATCTCGTGACCAGTGGGATCACTTTTACGTTCAGCCATTTGTATTGGTCACGTTTTGAAAGTTATGAAGATTTTTCTTTTGCGTTATAAATGAAAGCTTTCCTATAATGAGGAAGAAAAAGATATACCAAAGCACACAGATTCCAATGACACATTCAAAAGCCCTTTTAGCAACAGACCTATTTCGATGCAAGCATTCGAGCAATCGGATTAGTAAACGGCAAATAAGATTTGCAACGCAAGAGATTAAGAAGAAATAAAATGCAAAAAAAAAAATCATCTGCAGAGGATTGGTTAATAAAATAATAAACACAATTATCTTTTACTATTTTTAGTGTCTAACTAAAAGTATTTCATTTTTCCTTCATAGTAAAAACTAACAGAAAATTCATATTAATGTTGGAACTTATATTATCACTCAGTTGGCTACATATTTCTGAATATAAACCGAGAGAACGTTTTTTCCTACAAAAATTTGCCCAAAATTTCAAAACCCGTTAATAAATCAAATTGGGAAGGTAAATTCTTGTACTTCTCTAAATATATTGCCATGAGGGCGAAAATATTTTCAAACGGTTGGAATATTTTCCAAAATTTCTGTAAAGTAAAACGCAAGACGCCAATGACGATTGTTTTATTTCTGGTAAAAGTTAACTAATTTTTTCTATTCATTTGTTTCTTTAAAAACTGCCTGTGCTAGTCATACATACTTTCAGCGAATTTTTTGGCAAAATAAGCGGAATGAGAAATTTGTATATACGACACGAGATCGTCGACTTCTGTTTCATGCTTTGGGGAATTCGATGCAAGACGATCATATGCTATTCGAGAAGTCTGATTCAAACACTGATTTGGAAGAATTTACATCACTTTTTCTTTTAGAATAAAAGTCCCTTTCAAAATACACAGATGGTTGAAAGATTAAAATCCTTTCAACATCTATGGAAAATCTATTAAAAAGCCCCTTAAAAACCATAAATTATGTTTTTCCGGCGAAATTAGCAGATCCGTATATAAGTCGACCCCCTTATTTTAGTTAAAAGTTGCGAAAATTATTATATTAATATAAGAATTTTTGGAACTTCTTTTTAACTAAAATAAAGTAACGGTATATTAAAATCGTAACACACGGTTTAACATCCTACTTCCCCCAGCTACTATTTATTTATGAGGTTATGCTGTATGTGCATAAATAAGTCAACAATTGATTATATATAGTATACGGTGAGTACAAAAGATGGACCCGATTTCAAAAAATCATACTTTTGAAACTACTACATATATTAGAATAAGTGATACATAAACGTAAACAGAAATATACTTAGTTTTTCCCCACCTGTGATCAAGAGCCATTCAAGATCTCTGTGATTGAAATTAAAACAAGGCGACAATGACAGAGAAGGGTTTTTGCGTTTTTGAGCAAGCATGGTTTTTTCAGTTATTTCAGTGCGACATAAAATAAGAAATCAGTGTGGAAAATAAGCAACAGACAAAAAGAACATTCTGTAATAGTATCATCAATTTTAGAAAGCAGGTTGCTTGCGTAAAAAGAAAATGCAGTGACGGGTCAAGCGTCTCGGAAGAAGCTGTGGAGAGGGTGAGGCAGAGTTTTGTTCAAAGTCCACAAGATTTGCCTCTTGGGAACGTTAAACGCCTCAGAAAACGGTACGGAAAATTGTTTTAAAAAAATTTAATTTCATGCCGTATTATTTGCAATTGACTCAACACATAAGAAAGGACGTCAAGTAAACACTTATGCAGCATTACGAACGATTGATAGAGTGATGTTACAAAGCGTATGGACGGATTACAGATTGGACGTATGCCGTGTAACAAGAAGGTCACACATAGAACATTTGCAACAGAAAAAAAACTTGGTATACTTCTTTTTACATTTATGTATCCCTTATTCTAATACGTGCAATAATTTCGATAATATGATTTTTTAAAATGGCATCCATCGTTTGTACTCACCCTTTATACATTGGTGTCTCAAGGCATGAGCCAACTGGGCCAGGGCCCAGGGCCTCATCATCGGTGGGGGCCTCGTTTCGTTCTCGACTCTGTCTTAATAAGATCATGAACCGGATAATTTTAATGGTCAAACATTATTCCCGTACATATTCTCCGAAAAACAGAGAATTTCAAACTGTATATCAACTGACAAAAGAGGTAAGACTGTACTAGTATGGGATGACCATTGTCCAAGTCTAGGTCTAGGCATAATACCATAAATAATCTCTCAACTCATTCAGTCGAAATGCTGCCATCGGGCGAGCCGGTTTGTTTCTAGGTTTTTGGGATTGTGAGTCGTGCACATTTACTTGTTTCAAATGACCGTTTGAACGAGTATTTGACGATGCATGCAAAATACTGTCTGCATTTAAAGATCTCAGGTAGGGCCTGTGCATTAAGGCCCAGGGCCACAAAAAACCGTAACATTTCTCTGGGCCCAGGGCCTCAAAGAGTTTTAAAAGGTCCGTACCTGTATAATGAAACAATCAGCTCTGTTTAACAGACAAATTCAAATATCCAATAAACTTTTCATCTTTTATATACTTTATTTGCTAATCGGTTCATTTAAAAATAATTTTTTTTTCTTCATTTTTACCTCTTATAATTTATAATTAAATCTTATCCTTAAGCAAACTAACACTTTTCGTGGAGTTCTAATAATTTCAAAAAATCTCCCCTCGAATTTTATAAGTTCGTGTTAGCTCTTTAAAAACACCAGATTTAAAGATTCATAATAAAAGTTTTCAGTTTTTGATTAAAAGCTTTATCTTATTTCAAAGTTTCCCAATTACAATTCAAGTACATTAGAAAAAACAATTATAACAAAGCCTAAACATTTTCCTCCCATCAATGAAGAGAGAGAGAGAAAAAAAATCTTTCATATTTTTAAAAGACTTGAAAAACTGTTTGTGAAAGATGTCATTAAAAGTCACAAAAGTAAATGATAACAGAAAGAAAAAAAAGTACATAACATCCTCAGCGCTCATTATACACAAATATAATGACAGGAGAAGAAATGAACAAACACTAAAAGATCTTTCATTGAATTTCAACACTTGCAAAACAAAAATCTATTATCAGCCACACAAAAGAGAAAGAAATGAATAAAACTTAGCCATTTAGTTTTAAAAATACCACTCATAAAAATTTTTACTCTACTCTATTCGAGTCTCTCTTTTCGATCAACAAAATAAAACTCTGGAAAACGCTCTGTGAAAAGGAGTTGCGCATTAATTCCACTGCTCTATCGAAACATATTCACATTCCGTAATGAATAGCACTTCGCTTCACATCAAAGAGAATTTTTTAAATATTATTTCTACTAAGAACAACGAAGAACAAACACACAAAGAAAAACAACAACAAGAAAAAAAACACAAACGGTTCTTCAATAGTTCACCCTGATTAAATGACAGGAGTTTATAAATAACAACTGCGGGAAAAATAGGATACGTTAAAGAGAGGGAGAAAAAAACTTGTAGGGGGTAAAGGGGGAGCGAGAAACAAATTGTAAGTTCGGGAAATAGATGGGGGTTGAAAAGGTGAAGAATATTCGAGAAGAAAATAGGAGTAGAGAAGGGTATTCGAGACACTGCGAATAACTCGTTTCTTTTTTTTTTCATATTTAATTTCTTTTTCTTATTTTTTCGATTACAAATTTAATTTTGCTTAAAATAATAAGTTTGCGTGTTGAAAGAAATTTCGTTTGGTTAGATTTCGTATGCTTGAAATTTAAGTGCGCTGCTCTTTATTTTAAATGCTTCGAAATGCGAACTTGCATGTTAATGGACCTATTTTATTTCGGATTGGGAATGAAACGGGAACTGATGAATGAAAGTGCCAGAAGAGCAGTCATTTAAAATTGAAGAATATTTTGAAAATTTTATATATGAGGTTTATTTAATTATTATTCTCATCAAAAACTACTTTTCAGCGTTGAATTTACTCTAGGGTCTGTTCAACCCACATAAGGGCTGAAATATCTTCCTTTATCGACACCCCCGCTCTTTTTTTCCTACCTTTTCAAGGAAAAGAAACTATTCGGAAGTTAAAGTTCTCAGAAGTTTTTTTACTTTATTGTTTGGGGAATCACTGTGAAGAAGAAATATTAAATCTGATGTAAAACGTCAAATTAATTGAGTAATATAAAAAATATATGATTCTCTGTCTCTCTCTCTCTCTCAAGCTCAGTAAGAAGATTTGAAGATACCATATGATTGGGGTAAATGCGTATTAAAATTGGAAAATAAAAAATTTTATTCAATATAACATTTAAGTTAATTCTGAATGCTATTGAAAAAGTAATTTAATTCCTTTCTTGTCTTCAAAAATCTCTATTATATACTTCAAACCTGAAAAAAAATTCATATCAATATTTTTTAAAAATAACTTCACATGCTTTTCAGGTTTTTTTTTGTTATATTCATATATATATATATATATGTGTGTGTGTGTGTGTGTGTGTTGTGTGTGTGTATTCCGAATTAAATTCAACAGTTGACTTTCGAATTTTGAAAAAAATACATTACCAAAGTGTAACATGCATTAAGGTATCCGACTACGTTCGGAACCGTGATTTTAAAAATGCGCATAAATGGATAATTTTTATGATAGTTAGTGTCACTTAGATTAGAATATATGTATAAAACTGTTTTATAAGGACATTTTGACAAAAAAATTTATTTAAATACAATATTTCGGCAAAAAATTAACTTAGAATAGCCATTTTTCAAAATGTTCTCCTTTTGTGAAAAATGCTTCAATTATAATAATATTTTGCCTGTATATAGCTCAGACCTCTGTACAACTATGATTTTTGAAAAATTCACATTATTTTCAGAGTTACAACCCATTGAAATATAATTATCGGCATTTTTTCTTAAAATTTCTCCCCTCTGTTGTCGTAAAACATGGATAAACCCACTTCTAAGTTATATATTTCAAAAATTCTAGTTGAAACTCTGTACAGAAGGTCTGAGCTATATACAGGTGAAATATTATATAACAGAAGCATTTTTCACAAAAGGAGAATATTTTGAAAATGGGTCATTCTATGTTCATTTTTTGTCAAAATACTGTTCTTAAATAATTTTTTATTGTAATACTATTCTTAAAACAATTTTATATACATTTTCTAATTTATCTATTATTCATTCATACGCTTTTGCAAAATCACGGTTCCAAACGTAGTCGGATACTTTAAAAAACAAGGAGCAAACAAATTTCAATTTGTCGTGGACTAAATCTGTAATGAGTTATTCATTTTTAAAAATAAAATTCATTCGTTTGTTTGCTTTCTTATACATAAAAAAAGGATAACCCCGATTTTCTTTTAGGGATAAAATATAGAGAAAAAATACGATGTGAGCAGTTTTTATTTATTTATTTTTTAAATTTATAGAAGAATTTAATTATATATTACTCACAAATAGAAAGTTGTCCCAAAAATTTACGTGATACCCATTTAAACCAACAAATTAATAATTAATGTATCAAAATATGCGTTCGGAAAAGTGATTCTGCGAAGAAGAATAAAAAAAAAAAATACTTTGCCATTTAGTATCAGTTGAAAGAGAATAGACATATAAAATTGTTTTAAGCCTGTTATTACAATAAAGATTATTTAAATATAATGTTCTGATAAAAAAAAATAAAGAATGAATGACATATTTTTAAAATATATATATATTTTAATGGAAAATGTTTTTATAACAATAATAAACTTAACTCACAGTGGTGCAACAGCCCATGAGGGCCAAGGCCTACTGTACCCAACAAAGTATACGCGACCTTGGGCTCTGAGGTGCATGAGCAGATGTTCCGGTCAGGTGGTAAGTCTAACGTGAAACACCCAGTGTTAAGTTCCCAAGCAAGCTGGAACTGTAGCGTATTGGGTAAGAAAACTTACAGTCAGGCTAGAGATATAAATATATACAATTTATTTACAGAACATTCTAAAAAACCATCTTACATACAAACCACGTTTTTGCCTTCTGCTCCCAGCCGGGAATCCTCAAAAACCGGTCCTCTCGAATGTCCCTCTCTAGAGGAGTCTATTCGAAACTTAGGGGAAAGGCATTTTGGGCAGCCCTTCTCTCCTACAATCTCAGGCAGTACACCATTCGCTTCTGGTCTCCGACGTCATCAACTGGTGCCGGAACAACATTCGCCACAGTTACTCATTTATCGACCCACTAAAGGGATGAAAGGCTGAGTTAACCTTGCCCAGCCCGGGATTTGTGCCTCGGACCCGTGGTGTGGAAGCGCGGTGCACTAACCATTCAGAAACTGGGCTTTATAACAATAATATTTTCCCAATATATAGCTAAGACTTCTCTACAAAGGATGAACTCGGATTTTTGAAAATTTCAAATTATTTTTAGTCACTATTAACTGAAATAAAACGGGTGCTTCTTGTTAAAATTTCTCTACGCTGATTTATTAAACTATTAATAAGTCCACTTCTAAATTATATATATTTAAAAAATCTCAGTTTAGGCTCTGTGGTAAAGTCATAGCTGTATATAGTAAAAAATATTATTCTTGAAGCATTTTTTTTTTTCATAAAGAGAGAATGCCTTGAAAATATGTCATTCTTTCTCCATTTTTTGCCAAAAAATTTCATATATATTTTATTTTACTGGTCATAATATCCAGTGGTCGAGTGTTAGCGTATCGCACTTCTACACCACAGGTCCGGGTTCTATGCACTTTCATCCCTAATGCAGTGGGTTGATAAATAAGTATCAAGCTTGCTTTGGGACTTAAACACTGGTGTCTCACTTCAGATTGACCACCTGATCGGGACATCTGCTCTAGCACCTCAGCGCCCAATGGTCACGTTTACTGGTACGGACACAGTAGGCCCTTATGGGCTGTTGAGCCACTGAGTGTGAGTTTGTCATAATATTTTTTAAACAATGTTATATATAATTTTGAATTCAAGTAACATTAAATATAAGAAGAAAAAAAAACCAACTCAATTATACGTTTTTGGAAAATCACTGTTCCGAACCTTGTTAGATGCTTTAAAACTTTTTAATTCATTTCCCGAGAAATTTATTTTCATAACATATTTATATTTATTCAGCAATTTCCGAATTTCCCAAATAGGCGAAAGTACAACTTTTATTTACTATCTAAAATATCTCGATGTTTTAACAAGTAAAACAGATGAAAACATTCGATTCAATACATGATAAATAACAAATGCTTTAGAACAGTTTATTCGGTGTTAGTTTAATACAAATTTCAGTCGGATTCTCCAGAATTTTAAGCAAGATACCACCTAAGAAAATTCTTCAACTGCTAAGTTTTGAGTATGACACAAAATATTGCTTAAAAGCATAATAAAATTCCCCACACAATTACTTTCGGAGAGAATTTGCGACGCGTACCACCTTAAGTTGACAGAAAATGTGTTTCTTTGGGAAAAAGAAACGACAGCTTAAAATTACCTCTTGCACGTGAAAATGCAAACTTAAGAATTTTTTTTTTACCCTTTGGAAAAGAGACCGAATTGCTTAAATTTAGTCAACAATGATTTATCAGTGCTCTTACCCAAACAAACGTATGACCTGATGAGAATATAATGCTACTACGCATTTGGTGTTCCTTTTTTAACATGCGTAGACCAAAGAACGCATAGGTCTTATTTTAGCACCACGTAGAGACACTTCCAATAATTGACACTCGACTATTTGCCTTTAATGCCTATTTTATTCTCGAAATGTCACCCGGTTTTCAGAAACATTAATATAAAAGATGATTCTTGGAACTATTTTAGTGTAATAAATCCGAAAAAAAAAAGTAAATAAATAAATAAAAATATAAGAAGTGGGAGCGACAGAGAATGGCAAAGACTGGATTACGACGAAGAGTTAAAAGAAGGAAAAGAAGAGGAGAATGGAATGGAAAAAAAAAGTTCCAGTTCATAAATCCCTAGTTATGATCTTGTTTCCTTATCTTCCACTCAATATTTTATTCACGTTTGGAAACAAACTGAAAGGACAGTGGGAGTAAGTAACAGAGGAAAGGGAAAAGAGAAGGAGAAAAAAAAATTTCAAATAAATTGCAGCCAAAGCGAAAAGCTGTAACGAGTCGAGTTCATGATATAATGAGCTAGAAAACCTGTGCGATATCTCAGGAAAATCGGAGACTTTGTTTCTGATTATTTGGCTTTTTTTTTCTTCTTCTGGATACTTTTCCAACATTAAAATATTTCGATTGAGATATAGCACTTACAAGGGACTACGCAAAATTTGACGAAGACAGCTTTAAAGCTAATGGCCTATTGTTATTTTTAACACAGAGAGAAACGGTAGTTCCACCATTTTTTTTTTCCCCCACTTCTCCTCTCGTTGACGTGCTTTTAGTTCATGCACAACGCTAAGATGCAACATTTAGTAATTGTGTTCTGTATACCAAGTACGAACATATACAGAAGCATCGTCGATTAGGATTTTTCAGTTTCCCAATTTCAAAGCGAAGTTCGTATTTGCAATTTTTGTTCATCGAGTACTTTTGCACAGAATCTTCACTTCTGCGTTTTGATGAGACTTATAACGATTCGGTGATTCAAAGATTACCGGATGTAAGAGAAATTCGAATCTTATTTTATTCTTCTTTAAATAAGGCTCATAAGTCAGGTACTGTTGCATGTGCGTACAAGAGAAGGAAAAGCTTCCATCTCTATCAAAGGCACGTACGATGTCACTGCATGAGAATGCTTCATAATCGTCAGCAGAAGCTACAAAACAACTTGGTAATCGCGCAAAAACAACTGCTGACATTCTCGGTAATTGGTAAGCGGATATTCTAGACGATACTTTGATGTTGCACGGCAGGATGATTACAATAAGCAAAGAAAAAGGCTTTGCCTTTTGCTTTATCTTCGTTTATTTGCAGAGAATCTCTCTTCTTTCACACACACACAGAAAAAAAAGTAATTAGAAGATGCTTTTCTCAAAATGAACATGAAAAAATAAGATGTGGATTGAAAATGAAATATTGGCTTCACAAAAATATGAGGATTAAAAAGCAGCAGATAATTTGAATCGAAATGAATTTTTTTTTTCAATAAATTGTTTCTATAAATGATCTATTTGTTTTTAAGATCGAAATGGCAATATTGTAATTTTGCAAATGAAACAAAGAAATCAAAAGAAGATTGATCAATAAAGAAATGCATTAGAATAGGAATTAATTTAGGAAATATAGATAAAAAATTTTATATACATAATAAATAGCACTTAAGAAAAATTACAGTAATTTTTTTTAATATGTTGAATTAAAAAAAAAACTGGAAGAAATTACAACCAACGTAGAAACATTGGAATCTCAAAACAAAACAAAAAAAAAACATATTTAATGCTTCTAGTAGTGAATTACAAATAAGCACAAGGCTCCCTTAAGTATAAATTATACATATATATATATATGAATGAAAAATAAAAAATAATCGTAAGAACATGAAAGAATAAATAATGAAAGATAAAAAAAACAACCATAATAAATATTTAGAAGGAAATACACATAAACAAAAATTAAAAATGGAGCCCAGCGAGTCAAAAAGCAATTTTGGACTTAGGAACGAATAAGTAGGGTTTAACTAGTTTAGTAGTCTCCTACACTCTTTGGGACACAGTAGGTCAATAAGGAAAAATCTAAACAGAATATAAACCAAAAAAAAAAAAATCCAAACAAGAAAAGAGTACATTGGGGAAAGACTTTCAAATATGTATTAAATTTTTTTTTTACAAATCTGACCCATTGAGATATATTAAACAGTAACAATTTATTGACTGAAGATCATGGATTCAAACCTTAATTCCGTTTGAGATCACCTTGTAATAAATATAATGAGTGATATCACCAGGTCCGGAGCCACCCCCCTCTCAGTTTCGAAAATTCCTGTGTCTACCACTGGGAGACACCTATGAGTTTAATTTAATGCGACGTCAAAATTCTTAACCTGTAGAGGAAATTTAAGGAGTGAGATATAAATTAAAAGATTATTTTATAAAAAATCTTCTCATCGAAACCATTTAATTCCATTACATAAAACCCACTCTATAGGTCTGAGGAGCAATAATGCTAATTAAATAAGTTTAAATTTAAGTAACAAGGATTTTTCTACCTGCTTAAGTTTGTTAAATTATTTTCACTTCCCAGAAATCTTGAAAATCATAGATTTGCTACAGAAGTACAAAAACAAAATAAGGCATCTATTGACTTGCTATAATTTTAAATCACATACAGCAATGTTCTATAAAACTATGACGCACACACACATGAATTTAGCTATATTTTTAATTCCTATTAATAGTTCACTCTCTCTATATATTTATTTATTTATATATATATATCTTGTTCACAAACTTTCAATTGTTAATAAAATACCTTTTATTCATCCACTGAAGTTCAAATACATTTTTTTAACATGTAGCGGATGACACTTAATGTTAATACAGTTTTTTTCAACTATTTACTCATTAATTAAATTTTATTTTTTAATTTTAAATTTATTCTGCGTTATTTCTGAAGTAGTTAAAACTAGCACCGACAAATGGCACCAATAAGTTTTTCTAACGAATTTTTCTTGGCTTCAAATATATTTTTTAAACTTGTAGTGGATGGCACTTGACATTGATATAGTTTTTTTTTTCTCAAATATTAATTCATTAATTAACTTTTTAATTTACTAAAATAAAAATTTTCTCCGTTGACCTCAGTAGGAATTGACTTAATTATATATATATATATATATATATATTACTTGTGTTTATTTTAATGAAACTAAATTGATACAAAAAATAAAATCCAACTTCACATCAACAGACTCTTAACACTTTATAAGTAAACTATTTAACACATTTAAGAAGTTTCTAGTTAACTTAATAGAAATTTTCAAGAAAGCCTCATTAAACACATAAACCAAAATCATTCAATTACCAGTTTTATAAAACTATTATATTAAATCCGATTCATCAATCCCGTTTCTTATTAATTCCACTAAATTTTTCTAATAAAATATAATTACTTTTATTATACAAGCAAATATATTACTTTAAAACTGCAATAAAAACTAGTACCAACAATACACGGTTAGCACGTCTGATTCCATTCCGAGTCTTAGACAATCACATTAACTTGATTACGGCGGGAACTAGATGAAACTCTTAATTGTATTAACATTTTTTAACCAGGAATTGAAAAGTAAGGGGAAAAAAAGGGCAGGGGGGCTTAACGAATTGTTTGCCTAAAACCAAGCTGCTGTCAGAATAGAAGTGTGTGCGTGTGGGTTTTCTTTTTTTGTTTCGGCATGGGTTTAAAGAGTACTTTTTATTAACGACCGCATTGTTAAGTGCTTAATTTGTCGTTCGAGCTTCCTGACGCAAAGTAAGATTTACGCGCTCAAAGTGAAACCTAATTAGCCGCTTTGTGCAGTTTATTTGTAACGAAGTGATCGAAGGCAGACAGGGACTTTGTTAAAATCGAAAGGGGGAGGGGGAGAGAGGGGAGAGGGAGTCGGCGGAGCAACCAAAAACGAAATAAGGATTCCTGGAAGGCAAGTCGGTGTTTCAAAAGAGCCGTTCTAGATTTTTGTTGTTTTCCGAAGAATGCCACTGCAGCCACCACAGTGACTACTGATTGATTAGTGAAGCAATACACAGCGGGAAGGAGTTTTCTATCCGAAGGTTGCTTGCTGGCTGACAACAATGATAGCAGGGTTGGTAGCTTGGCTTCTTTTTCTTAGTATCATTCTCTAAAGAACGGTTCAAAGAAATGATATTTGGGTTTATCAGAATCGAATATACAGTCCTAGTGATAGATTCCAGTCACAAAGGCAAAAGAAATTCTGCTAATACGCTAGAGTGCATCAAAAATAAAAAAATTTCAAGGCTTACGTGTAAGGAAAAAATGTTCCTTATAAAAAAGGTAAAATAAAACAGACTAATTTTTTAAGTACTACCACAGGGAGATGAAGCTTAGCTTTTTCAATTCCTGCTATTAGTTCACACTCTACCTATATATAGTCGGTTGGCCCTCTATGTAACAAAGTCGTCTAAAACCCGAAAAAAAATTTCGTTATATGGAAAATTAGTTATATGGTGGTTAATCTTTCAATTTTCTTTATAAACCACATAAAACAACAACAGCAAAAAAAAGTAATTTTTCACACCTTTTTGTAAATTAAAATATATTTTTTTCATGTATCTTACCTATCAAAAAAAAAAGAAAAGAAATGGGAGAAAGAGAAACTGCAAAGAAAGTTTCTGGACGCCTTTATTCACTTCCTGAAGAATTAAATGTTTTTCGTTGATGCTTAAGCACTTACGTTTTAACATTT
This sequence comes from Trichonephila inaurata madagascariensis, assembly GCA_019973955.1. Lineage (NCBI taxonomy): Eukaryota > Metazoa > Arthropoda > Arachnida > Araneae > Nephilidae > Trichonephila > Trichonephila inaurata. Next base: position 499,770 of record BMAV01022028.1, read on the forward strand.
TCCAGCTATAAGAAACGAAGCTACCAGTACGACTGATCAACACTACAAATGAACGGAGACTAGTTCAAGGATTCGTTCATAATTATTTTGCTAAAAACGAATTTTCCAGCTGAACGGTCTACAGCTGGCTGAAGTAGTAGTCGATTTCAGCCCTGCACATCCTCGTCCTATGGAGATCCCCTGCGCCATCCTAATAGCATAATTATTAATTGCAGCTGTATTTTATACGGTAATATACAGTGTTATAAAATGAAAAAAAAATTTAAGTTCATTTCATTTATTTCTGAACCATGTGGCGTCTTCCCCCAAGTATAAGGGACAGATGCCACACACGCTTATTTCCTCATTGCTGCAGTGATATGGCCCTTTCTACATGCATCTTATGTGTAACATTATGCGTAACTCACTTACAATGCTAATATCTTATCTAAAATAACAAGCACGCTTATGAACTTTAAATATGAGAAACGGAATGTTATATAAAAGTCGTACTCACCATTTTAAATGCTAATAAGATCAAAAAATAAGGCCATTAAAGACGATTAATTCAGATAAACTCATAAGCCACACTTAATGTCGGACCAGATTCATCATTCAAGCGACTCAAAATTGACATCTATCGACACATAAAAGTACTATTAACAAACTGGCGTCTTTCCCCGAATTACCTTATTTAAAATATTTGTTATGTGGTTTACAAAGAAAATTGAAAGATAAGCCTCTGTAAAGCGAATTTTCCATATAACAAACTTTTTTCAGGATTTAGCGACTTCATTATATAGAGGTCCGACAGCCAGTGGCGCACACAAGGTCCTAGGGGTCCAGACCCCTCCCAAAGCCCTTGATTTTTTTTCCGATTGATTATATTGTAATTCTAAGTATATAGTACGTAAAATTTAATTAAATATTTCTTATTAATGATTAATTTATTAATTAATGCTAATTATTTATTCAATAAGTAGTTTTTTTGTGTGTTTTTCCCCAAAATCAAAAAATCAAAAGGGAGCATGATATAAGAATGGTTGACTTTCAACCCTGGACACCCCCCTTGAAAAATTCCTGTGTGCGTTACTGCCGACAGCAGTTTAAAAAAGTTGTCAATCAAAGAATCGTAACGTCTCATTTATATATCATAAAATAAAACATCCACATGCACAGTTTACCTTGCAAAAAAAATATTTCGATGGCTTTAGCACACTGGAATAGAACTGTTTGATAGTGTGGGACGCAATAAGATATTCGTCGTTTCAGTTTTCCGTGAATGGATGGGACTTTCTTTCTCTCTCCGTCAAAAGAAGATTGGCAGCTGCGAACGGGCCGGGCATTATATCGCTTTTTATATATTTTATCCCCTTTTTCCCCCTTTTTCCCACCCCTTTCTCTTTGTTTTTTTATTCGCCGATAAAGAAGAGGGAAAATAGCAAAGAATGAGAAGAAGAGAGAGAAAGATAATAAAAAAAAGGAAGAGAAAAGGTTGGAAGATGAGGATGACCATGGTCTTCCTTGTTCCAAGCCCCGCTAATGGCGACCTATTCATCTTGGGACCGCTGTGTTACTGACAGCTGTCAACGTAGAAAAGCGGGGCCGAAAAATAAGTATGAAGCTAAAGGGGGGTGTAAGAAAAAATCGGAATCGGATGAGGGGTTGTTTAAGTGATTTATGGGGAATTACTGTTGGGTGGAGGAAGAGTTATAATAATTAGGGATGTAGAAAAGAGGGGTAGATGTAGAGTAAAAGCAGCGATGATGTGTTACTTTTTTTTTTATTAATTGATGCTCTCGTCCCTGAGTTGGGCAGACAGACGCGTTAATGGAGAACCATAATTAAAGCAGTGATGAGCAAATAAGCTCGGGAAGGGGGAAAAAATAGAGAAATGGTAGAAGCCACTTCAAAATGTAAGGATTCCAGGATTCGTGCAAAACAAATTACGCATTAGAAAGCAATTACTGGGGATTGATGGTAGATGATGAGGTTCCCAAAAAAGGAAATCCGGATTTATGATGCAATTTGACTTTTTTTTTTTCCCTTTTTGGACAAAATAAGATTTATTTTTGGTAACATTATTAAGTAAGAAAAATAAAAGTATTAATGCAGGCAAAGAAACTAAGATTTAAGACGGTTCTGTGCCGATTTCCTTCCTTTTTTGATTTTTACATTAATTATAAGGACAGATGGTTTGAATATAATTGCTGGGTTAACAAAACACATTAGTGATTTAAATTTAAATCATTCTTGCAGGCTCATATAACAGATTTTAGGATGAAAATGTTTATTAGTAGTTATAAGTATAATTGAAATTAACCAACTGATGGCTAGCATATTACTTCATCGAAATAAAAAATATATGAAAAATACTTGTATATAACGTTTTATATACAAGTATCTCTTGTATTCCAGAGGGGTATAAATAATTTTAAAACCAAAGATAAAAGAAACAAAAAGATAGTGGAAATTAAAAATATGGATACTGCAGTATAATAAAAAATACTGTGACTTTATAATAAGTTATATAAAAAAGAAGTTTAACAGTTTTGTGGTTATATACCCTTTCTACTTATAATATTAAGTGAAATCCTATTAAAAATAATGGACAGAATTTCTAAATCAAACTAAAGATACCTAAAGTTGCATTCAAAAAGTCGTAGACCACGATAAAACAGTGTACATTAAACAAATTATTGCTCGATTCTGGTTATAAATACAGATTCAAAGCTATAAAATTGCTGGCTAAATTGGAGCATAATAATAATCACAAAATTATTTGTAAAAAAATACTTAAAACTCTCTCTCAATGTATGTATACATGTTTTTAAAAAAAGAATTGTATTTGAATGTAAGTAAAGAAAACAAAATAGATCCATTTTTTTAATAAACTAGAACCATTCCCTTCCACTAAAATGAACTTTTTTTTTAAAATATTGACATGGAAAAAATATGTCCATTTTTATAAAAAAATAAATTAACTAAAAAATTTTCAAATTGATCATTACGAAAATCTTTATTTTCTCGGTAACCACTGAGGGGGGGATAGAAAATGTGCATTTTTTGTTTTATTATTGACTGTAGAGCTCTAAAAGTTAAATCTAACAAATGCATGCTATTTTATATTACACGAAAACTACATAAAATAAAAAATGCCAATTTATATACATGTGTGTGTGTAATTTTTTCAATATATAATTTTCTTTCTTTTTTTTAGCTTCATAATTCGAAAGTATTCAAGACCATAGTAGCTTTTTTAATCCCACCATTAAGGAGATAATGCAATAAATCCAGATCTACACCTCGAAGTTCGCCTTAGAGGCCGATCCCTGCTGAGTAAATAAAATCTCCTCTAAAAAACACGGGAAAAAGAGCGAAAAGAGAAGGAGAACTTGGCGTGTACAAGATGAAATCTTTCTCAGGGTCTACCGAACGATTTGACGATGTCGGAGGGGTGGAGGGGGAAGTCGATCGTTGTTTCTAGATGAGACCTCTGCGTCAAAACGGGGCCTTTTTGTCGAGACCTGATTGACATTTGGGTTGACCCGACCTTCTCATGTCTGCGCTGACAAGGTGTGCACAACTGGTGCTACACCCTCCATCCCACCCCTTCTGCACTTTTGAGGGTTCAAAAAACTAACTTTTTCAAAGCGTGTGTTTTATTTAACAATGGCAAAGTATCTTGTTTAATCTGTTGTTTGGAGTATAGAGAAAAAAATGTTTCATGTCAATGATTCTAATCTCGATTCGATTGAGAAAATCTTGAAGCATGGCATATACTTATTTATTAAATTTAAATATTTCCTTTAAGAAAGAACAATATATATATATATATATATATATATATATATATATTTCATTTCTAGAGATGATTTTTTAAGAAATGAAAATAATAATAACAATGCTTTTAAAAATCATTGACTTCTTAATTTTCAAGCGTCGATAGTTTTTAAGTTCAAAGATCAAAATAAAGTAGAATAACAAAAAATAAATAAATAATTTTTTTTTAATGATTTAACACAGTTAATACATTGAGCTGTTTCTATTGACTAATTTAAAAAATAGATAAAAATTTTCGCTTGCCTAAAATTAATAAACGTGTTTCATAAATACTTATATATATATATATATGAAAGAGAAAAAAGACTCACTCATTTTTCAAGATATTACTGGAATTCTTTTAGACTTACAGACTTGAAATTTAACAGGTATGTTCCTTTCACGAAGTAGAGTTCCACTAAGAAAAGTTTTTACGAAAATCAAATCTCGAAAGCGAATTGCGAAGGGTTCAGGGATGCTATAGATAAAAATTCCTGTTCATGAACAGTTAGATCCAAATACTTGAAATTCAGTAAGCATGTTTCTGTTGCTGAACAAAGATCCTCGGAAAACAGATTTTAAGGAAATAGACTCCTTATTGGGGGAGCGGGGTGTTAATGAGCCGTATAGATTTAAAAAAAAGTCTCGTTTTCGTAATGCTAGACCTACAGTAATGAAATTTAGTATGCCTGTTTCTTTCATTGAACTAAAATTCGTTAAGAATGAGTCTTAAGACAATCTACTCGCAAGGGAGTATGTGGGGTTTATCGATAAAAGAAAATTCCCGCTTTTGAACTATTAGATTTAAACTTGAAAAATTTAGCAAACGTATTTATTTTATTGAGTAGAGATACATTAAATTTGGGTTTTTTGAAAATCTTCTTTGGGAAAGAGGGTTACAAGAACGTAAAAGATTTTAGAAATTCCAAGTCCAGTCCTTTCTATAAGTAGAGGTGAGAGATATAAAAATGTTTTTCAATGCAATCGAACGCTTAATGCTATGATTTAGACATCAATAATTTATATAAACAGTATGTACATCATGAAATACCCAGTGAAGCGGGCGGGTAACGGCTAGTATGATATAATAATAAGGTCGATGTATATCATTTGAGTCACATTATGCCTCTTTATTTTTATGAATTGAGAAACTATCATTCGTGACATTTATAAACAACTACTTATATTCACGGCATCATCTTTTCTCAACCCCCTCTACCTCAATCTTAAAATTTCCATACAATGTTCTTGGAAAAATTTCCTTTTAAGTTATTGTAGCCTTTGCAATATGTTGATAAATACGATTTGTTTTACTTTGTGGCTTTTCAGTTCCTCTCTCAGTATTTTATTCAATAAATATATATGTAAAAAATACAAATTTTACGTAAATTGGCTAAAAAAAAAAAGAAACAAATAAAAAAATTTCTGAAATTCGTTTAAAGAATTCCATTTATTCTTCATATGACACGTGAGAGCGGTAGCCGAATGATCATTATCCGAACTCGTGGCTAGTGTTATCAAGTCTTGGATTTCAATTTTGGCATTAGTAAAAGACCCCTTCATTTTGATGAGCTTTATACTTCGGTCGAGTGACGAGGACCAGGGACATCTTAAGGCATGGCCAAACTGGGCCCGGGCCTAAGGCCTCGGTCTCGATGGGGGTCTCGTCTCACTCTTGACATAGCCTTATTAAGGTAATGATTCGAAAAATTTCAACGGTCAAATGTTTTTTCCGGTTGTATTCTCCGAAAAAACTGGGAATTTCGAACGATATGTCAACTGGCTACAAGTGATGACCGTCGTTTATGTATAGGCGTAGGCTCACAACAATGGCCCACATAGAAAATTTTCAAGGTGGGGGATCCAGGGTCGAAAGTCCATCATTCTCGTATCATATTCCAAAACGCTGCCCAACGTATTCTTTTGACTTTGTCGATTTTCGTGAACAAAAAACAGTACAAAATTAATTATTGAACAAATAACTTACTTTAATTAATAAAATTAGTTATTAATAACAAATACTTAATTAAATTTTACGTATTATATACATAGGATTATAATTAATCGAAAAAAGCAAAGGCTTTGGGGTTGGGCCAGAGTTCCCCCCCACCCCTTGCGTGCGCCACTGGCAGCCTACCACCATACACCATCATTACTCCTTCAGTCAAAAAGGTGCCAGTCGGTCGAGCTGGTTTGTGTGACTGAAGTCGTGCACATTTATTTGTTTCGGATTATCGTGCGAGCTTTTGACAAAGTATGCAATGTACTGTCTACTTTTAAGGGTCATATGTAAGGCATATTTTTGTGTAGGGGCCCTAGGGCCCTGCTCAAAAGTAGGTCCTTGGAATGCCCAAGAAGTCTTAAGACGTCCCAGAAAAGGACGACACCTGATTTGGCACCGACTTCTTCAAAGCAACACACCACGCCACTGGGAGGACTTCGAGTCTCTACAGATTAACAGGCGCATCTATACGGCGTTCTTCAGTAACACTACACGCCGGCCTCGAGTTCGTAACCATAACCACTGTGCTACCGGTGGTCACCAGAATCCATCACCAGAAAGAATGCAGTTTCAGCGCAGATTTTTAACTCATACTGATAACAAAGCTTCCAGGTATTATTCTTTGAAGCATCTTCATAGGCACATCAACAACTGTAGAAATTCAAATCAAAACATTTGAAAAAGAAAAAAAGTGCCTTCCAGACCATCTCAGTCCAAAAGCCAATAAAATCGTAACAAAAATTCTCAATTAGGGCTAGCTTCGAAGACTCGAGGTAGGGGAAAGGAAAATAACGATGCTGAATATTAATAAGACGACAGAGACTTTATCATTGTGCAGAAGCTGCCCCGTGATTGTTGTGAAGCGTCTGAGACGCATTTCCAACTTAATGGCCGCCAGCATTGTTACAGCGTGACAGTGGAGCACGCTCATAAATATGACAACGGCGACAGTGATGTATGACATCCGTCATTGTTGTCCCAAGTCCATGCCCGGCCACCTAGGATATAAATCAAAATAATTATGGGAATAATAAAAAAAGAGAAGTGTACGTCACAACGCGGACGGCGAATGCGATTATATTTATGCGCAGAGCGGCATCTCTGCGCGCGTGGAGAAGGTTGGAGCACCAGGAGATCCACGTTATGACACATGGTCGGGAATAAATTTCGACCGATGAATAGAAATGCAAGAGGCGTACGAAACGCCAACGTATGACGATCACAAGATGCTGATAATGTAGCCTTAAAGAGACAAATGCCGAGGTATTTTCGCTAATATGGTGTTGAGAAGAATTTTTAATACACACACACAAAACTGCCTAAGGATATTCATTAGTTTGTAACCAAGGCAATAACAAGTAATACAAAAAAACAAATTTTAAGTCACAATTCTGACTTAGATCAACAAGGAAAAATTTTATTTTAGCTACTTTTTATTAAATAGTTACAATTAATATAAATATGTATATACATAGGACAGAATCACAACATTACGTGGTAATTAGCTTTTATTAATTATCACATTAGTATCGTATTGTGTTATCCAAAACAATCGTGTATATAAAATTTCAGTTAAACGGAATGCTTTAAAACGTGAGAAAAAAAAATCTTTTAAAGTTTTGACCCAAGTCGCAAAAAATGAAACCAACTTGGCTGTATCTGCAATTCTTAAAATAATTAGTTTCAGTCAATTAAGTTTAATTAATTATAATTAAATTGTCGTATTTTTACCTAAAACAATACTGTATAGAAAATTTCAACTCAAATGAGCCCTTTAAAATGTGAGGAAAAAAACTTTTCAAGTTTTGACGCAAGTCCTCAAAATGGTCACAAAGTCGCCAAAAATGAAGCAAATGTAGCTGTATTTGTAATTCTTCGAATAATTAGTTTTAATCCATTAATTTTTATTAATTATAATTAAATTACTGTAGTCATCCAAAATAATCATGTATATGAAATTTCAGCTCAATGGAGCGCTTTAAAATGTATTTTATTAACGATTGAAAATTCCACCAAGATAAATAAATATATAGAGAGTGAGCTAATAGTAGGAATTGAAAGAGTTTTCTTCAGAATTTGGATAAATGTACATTCAATATGTGTGTGTTGTGTGTGATTTTATCCTTGCTGTGAATGGTTACAGGAAACAGAAAATCAACTTGAACGTTTAACTTATGTAAAAAGAAATAGACTAGGACAAGGGTGGCCAACCCGCGGCACGCGTGTCACAGTGTGGCACGTCTGAGGTGCAAAAGTAGCACGCGAAAACTTATTGAAAAACTTAAAAAATTTGAATAGGTAATAATTATTAATTTTTTTTACTGTTTTATTGAAAGATGATTGTCTCAGACAAAACATAAAAATTTATTTTTAGTACACTTATTTAAATTACGATAGAAAATTATAATCAAGGCAACACTCCTTCATTGTTGTGTGCGTTGGTTTTTCTAAGGAAGGACTTTCGCGAGATTCTGGAATTCGAGGGAGTGTGTTTTAAAATATCTCGAAAAAAAAAAATAAACTGCCCAGTGAGTGTCTTCCTTCTCAAGCATGAAGATAGGCTTTGAGATACCAATACTATATAAGATATGTAAATAATTTAAATTTAAGATTACAAGGAAAAAATTGTTCTATTCCAATTCTGATTGATCGTATGTCTCCTTTTGTGAACACACTTTTGCTTTTTTTTAATCGATTATGGAGGAAAAAGAAAAACTGATGTCAGTGGCGCACACAAGGGGGGTGTCCTAGGGGTCCGGACCCCCTTCCCCCATAGCCCTTGAATTTTTTTTCGATTGGCTATAATCCTATGTATATATTACGTAAAATTTAATTAATTATTTGTTATTAATAAAATATTTTTAAATTAATACTATATTTATTCAAAAATTTAAATTTTGTATTTTTTTTTCCCAAAATTGGAAAAAATTAAAAAAGAATATTTTGGGGGGGGTATTGGAGCATGATCCCAAAATGGTGGGACTTTCGACACGGGACTCCCCCGAAAAATTTTTTGTTTTTTACTGACTGATGTACACCTAAAAAAACTTGATTTTGTTTGCATCTTCGAGAACTAACCCAAAAATCTACAAGTTGAAAACCCAGTAATAGATCTACAAATTGAAAAACCACATTAAGAATGTACTGACTGCTTAGGAATTATTTAGAATTAAATTTTTCTGGTTACTCATTTTTATTTTGCCTAAAAGGGTTAAAAAAAAAAAATTTATCAATAAAACTTAAGTTCGTACTTTTGTCTTATTTACTGTATTATTTTTAAAAATTTCCACTACTTATATATATAGACTTGTATAAGATATATGCTATTTGCGAAAAAATTCCATAATGTGAGCTTTTAAGTAACATTTTTTCATCTTTTCACAATTTTTCGTTTGTTGGAAAAGTTTGAAATGACACACATAATTTTTTTCATATTCAATAGTGGCACTCTTCTAAAACGTTTTCCCCTGGGCTTTTAACAAACAACAAATGGATGCATAACAAGTGTAAGAAATTTCAAGCACACATGACTATAATTAGGAATGAATTTGTTAGATGCAGAAAAGTGAAAAGTCCCAGCCTAAAAGAATTTTTTTTTATGAAGCATTTTACATTTTTCAGATTTATACCTTACTATAATAGCTACCAGAATTAGGTAAAATATTTTATTTTTCTCAATTTTAAGGGAACCTAGTATGATTAAATTGAAAAAATTGATGAAGAAATCATATCAAATTTTTCTAGCCTAAATTACTCTTAATGTAATTTTCTATAATCTCACCCTCTGGGAAGCTTCTATAAGAAGGGAATGAATGATAAGCCTATTTGTTCCAACAATTTCCCTCTCTCTCCCCTCAAATAATTTATTACCGATACTGCATTCCTTTAAAAAAAATTGTGTCTTTTAATTTTTTTTTTTCAAAAAGACATATTTCTCAAACACATAGGGAACAAATATAAATTCTTGAGTAAATTAAGCGTGCTTCGCTGGCATGAAATCCACTCAACTCCTAACCCTTTTTAATCACTGCATCGTGCTGAAGCCAACCCATTCTTTCAACATGCAGTCTCCCTCGCAGACACCACGGGATGTGTATGTTAAATACTTCCGTTTTGGATTTCCTGCCCTTTTCAAGACAATTAATCAGACAAGCGAGTCTTTACAAAAACAACTCATTTTAGTCCTAAACCTTTACCTTGAAGGTCAATTGGGTTTTCTTCAATGCGAGGCAGGTTCTTTTTGCCTTCGCTCAGCCCTGAAGGCGAGCTTTATTATCGCATCTGCATCTATCCTTTATGTATCGCTTAAAATCTGACAGCCAAATGAATACGAATTGAACGCCAGTTATTAACTGCTCGATCAAGAGCGGTGACGAGCCAAGAAATAAGAACCCGTCATTAGGATGAAATGTAACACAAAAGCTATACATCCAGTGTGACATCTTTTAACTCGCACTTATTGTGAACGGCTCCAATGAATTGCTTATTGAGTTTGAGTTGGGATTACGCAAACATGCGGCTATCATTAATTATATTTAATTTTCACAGGCTTTGTAAGAGGTACGCATAGATAATGATAATTTAATTTTTTTTCACAGCATTTTGATAATTGCATGTGCTAGATATACATCACTAAAAGAATGTTCTGTTATGTGTTAGTCGTGTTGAATTAATACAATTTTTTAAATTGAGAAGGGGGAAAGCAATATTTAAAGTAACTAATAAAATATGTTTTCACGAACATTTATCAATGTCTGGTAAAATTATTTTGATGCAATTAGAGGGGGAAAAATTACTAAATTACTTTTTTTCCATGCTTCTCATTTTTCAGTGTGTATCAGTGACATTGAATTTCGTGTCAATGAATTATCTACACATACATAAAATTTTTGTCATGATTTGTGGGGGAAAAAAGAAAAGAATCTTTTCAGAAAAAAACATAGAAAATATTCTCTAATAAACAGAAAGGTAGGGAATTACAAAAATATTTATGTTAACTTTCAACTTTAGATTGCATTTGGGTAACGTTAAAGAATGTGACCCAGATAAGGAATATTTTTTTCACATAAAAAAAATCCCTGCATCCAGTGGCGCTTAGGGTGGGGGTCCTCGGGTTGACCCCCAAACCCTTGATTTTTCGATTGATTATATAGTACGTAAAAATTAATTATTTGTTGTTAATAATTAATTCTATTAATCAATGCTAATTATTCATTGAATAATTAATTTTTCACTATTTTTTGTTCCCGAAAATCGACAAAATCAGAAGAATAGGCTGGGTGACGTATTGGAGCATGATACGAGAGTAGTGGACCATCTACCCTTGAAAAATTCCTGTGTGCACTACTACCTGCATCTATATTATATTCTGTCTTTGCTATTCTCTAGAGCAGTGATCCGGTACCGGTCCGTGGATCAAATGGTGCCGGACCGCCTAAAGAACATTAAACTATTGCCATTTTATTTAAAAATTTTTGATTTCCCCTCGGATCTCCAACTTTCCACGGAAATCACTTTTATTCATTTTTGGTGTAACTATATTTTATTCTGAAGCTTATTTATATATAAATGTCACTAAATTAAAATTGTTAAATCAAAACAATCTAAAATATAAACAATCAACGTGTCCCACCCTCAGCGGGAGAGAGCAGTGCTCCACAACCTTTTTATGGCTGAGGACCGGTCAACGTTTGATAATTTTACCGCTGCCCGTTGAGGGTGGGACACGTTGATTGTTTATATTTTAGATTGTTTTGATTTAACAATTTTAATTTAGTTACATTTATAAATATGCCTTCAGAATAAAATATAGTTACCAAAAATAAAAAAGGATTTCCGTGAAAGGAGCAAATCGAGAGAAATGCATCCCTTTAAATGAAATGGCAAAGTTAATGTTCTACGGCCGGCACCATTTTATCCACAGACCGGTACCGGTCCGCAGACCGGGGGTTGCGGATCACTGCTGTAGAGAGCAAGTATATTTTATATCATTATTCATTTTTATATGCGTTGACCCATTTTTTCGAGAAAAAAATGTGATTAGCATTTTTTCTGTTATACCTTAATTTTTAAATAAGCTATTCATTTAAATGCTAAAAGGAAAACTTAATTATTTACGGATTATTTTGAAATTTTAAAAACACTATATTGTAAACATATGCATTAATTACAATGTAGCAAAGTTTAATGAAAATTGAAACATTTTTCCACCTGAAATTGTGCTCTGCGTTTAGTGCAGGCTCTCGTACATTTGGTGACGGCAGCCTTAAATTAGATTGTGTGTTTGTTCAGTTTTATAATTTTCTGTTTCGTATATAAGAAATATCAAGTAAAATTAAAATTAAATCAGATAGATACTTAGACTAAACTAGATCCCGTAGAGAGATTTCTTTTTTTTTTTCTTAAATGTATCCATATTTCAAATTGTTGAGTTTATCTGATTAAACTATTAAGGAGCAGTAGTGTTCAAGTGGCATAAATTAACTCACCAATTGGAAGTAGAAACTGCACTAAAAAATTGTAACAATCATTTACATCCTGAGGTCAAAGAGTGAGTGAGAGATTTATATTAACGTCGCACTATAAAGCAACATGCGGGCAATCGGTGGACTTGAGCATTTGAGGACATTTGAGCTAGCTTTCCGTCTCCACACCAACGAGAGAGAACTACGTACCGCGATAGATTTAATGTGCACCAGCCCCTCTACACAGCGGGTATTCAGTGGTATTAGGACACGGACCCGCAAAACGCCGGGCCGAGTTTGGGACCCTAACCACTAGGCTATCGCGGGCACTCTAAGGTTATAAAATATAGAAATAAAAATTGGTTTTTATATTTCTGTGGTTTGATATTTTTATATGAATAGCGTTTTTGCTCTAGAAACAAAACAATGTATAATGCATATAATGTATATGTAGTACATTTACATAAGACGCAAGAAAATGATGAAATTAGGAATCTCACAACAAATCCCTAAGGAAGATGATCGTTTGACGGTAGATGTTAAAATAAAGTCTCTTCAAGGTGATTTCTCTGATAAAAGTAAGGGATTTGAACAAATCCCTGAGCTGTTTCAGTGAAATGATGAAATAATATTGTCAAGAGTTTAAAAGTGTTTATTTAACAAATAGGGGCCATTATTAAACGTAGAAGTAAGTAATACAACTATAGTCGATTGAATGTAAATTATTTGTTCGAAACTAATTAACAAGTAATTGGAAAATTAGGCTGGTATTTTTTGACGAATAACATCTTTCCTCTCGGTTGCTTACGCACTAAAATATCATTTCCTATGTTAATCCTATGATGCCATTTTTTAAAGATATGGGGTTGATATTTAGGGGATGGATAGTTCTACCTATATGGTTAGGAAGTACAAGGACTCGACCCCCAGATGACTCCCCGGTATAGCATTTTGCCAACGTAAATCTGACTAGTTCATTTCATCATTTCACTGAAACAGTTCAGGGATTTGATAAAATCGCTTACTTTCATCAGGTAAATGACAGTGAAGGAAGTTATTTTAACATCTACCGTCAAGAGATCATCTCCCTTAGGGATTTGATGAAATTCCTAATTTCGCCCTTTCCCTGTGACATATACATACGTGTGTGTCTGTGTGCATATATAAACACACACATATACAAGTAGTTGGCCGTATATTCAATTTGGGTTTTGATAATAACTGCAAACTATCAGTTCTTGAGTCTGTATGCGTATTACAGTCCTACTTTCATGGTCGTCAGTTCGCATTCTTCAAAGGGTTTCTTTCGTTAAAAAAAAAAGTCCCCCTCCCCCGGTCACGCGAATAACTTTCGAATGCGAAGTGATTCTAACAAGTTCTCTAGAAACTGTTCAAACATGACTGGCAACACTCCTGTCTCTCCATCCTTCACATTTAAGATCAACACACCTAATAAACGCCATGAAACGACTCGCAAACCAATCTCTTTCTATCCGCCGCGAACGATAAAAACGCCGAATTCAAGGTCAAACACAGTTTCCACCTCAAAATAACACTTACGGAACAGCAGAGCCTCGAGAATCAGACAGGTGGTATCCAAGTCATATGAAGTGAGAGGGAGAATAAAAAAAAAAGAAAGGATCGCGAAGACCAGGGGTTGGGGGGATGGCAGAGAGAACTCGAGACAAATGACTTTCGGAAGTTCGTAATTTGAGACCGCTTTCGTGTCCACCCCTTTATCCACGGAAAGTTTTGGAACGCATCGCTGAGTTTTCCGGTCAATGTCGAATCCGAGCTACCTGTGAAGTTCGGAAGTCAAAAGAAACAAGATCTTTCCACGGAGGGATGTCACGTGGTGAACGCGACCTGGCTATTTCACTAGAGATTGGATGATTGAGTACCTGGTGTACACTTACTTGTTAACGAATGATTCAAAACTTAACGATTTACAAATTCCAAACTAATACGGTAACTATGTTTGAAAACTTAAGGACAATAGTGGCTATAGTGGACTACGCTTTTTATTCAACTAGATTGGAAAAGTTACGGTTGGGTTGACAGGGATTTTTTATTGTGTATTTCCCCCCTCTTTTCCTTTATTTTTCTTGGCCAAAGATAACCTGAAATAAATTAAAAGTAAGCATTTTTTTTTTCCTCTTTAAACAAGCTTTTATTTAAAGACGCTAAAAAGAATAAAATTAAAGTTCTCTCAAGTTTTTGAGTTGGGGGCCAACTTCTTTTTTTTCTGGCCCCGCCGACCTGCCCCTGAACCACGAAAGTATGTACGTAGACTCGAGTTAAACCGGGTTATCGATAGGTGATCTTTGTGTGTATAAATTCGTATAAGTTGTAAAGTCACTGGGCCCTTTTTGAAATCGGGACCCACCACTTGGAAGACCCGGCTTTGAGACTAAAATTTAAACAATTATATTTTTATAATCTACTCGACGAGACCTTTCTAAAAATGTATCACTTTAATGAATAACGACGTAAGTTTCAGAATTATTGGCGAAGTCCGATGAAAAAAAAAGTTTTTTTTTATCGGATCTAAACCTTTATACCAGAGCTTAGAAAATGGAATTGTAGACGCAACTCAACCAGTTCTATCTAGTATTATTTTTTTATGTAAAACTTCGGGTAAACTCAGGAGTTGCTTCTAGGCCCTTCTAGGCCAAAGCCGAAAAAATGCATTGTCATCCAAACGAAACGTGTATACAAAATTTCAGCTCAATCGGTTGAAGATACCAGCTTCAAAATTGAGTTGCAAGATTCCACCCGAACAAATTACATTGCAAGTTAAATAAAAGCTAGTAAAATGTAATTATTTTAATGCTGAATTTTTATACTAGCAGAAAATGAGAGAAAAGGAGTGAGACGGGAAAAAATAAAGCTTCGGGTGAACGAATATTTATTTAAGTCGCAATTTCAAGCAACAGGAGGGCGATTGGTAACTGACCTCTTAAGTTGGAACCATGGTCAAGTGACAAGGATGACCCATGGGCTGGCATCCCCTCTCAGAACTTCCACCACGCCAACAGGAAGACTTAAAGCGTCAATAGATTGAACGGACATATCTACACGGCCGGTCATCAGAGTACCAGGTTCAAACTCATGACATGCCGACTACGAGTCCATGGCCTTGATCAGTGGCGTAACATACACCCCCACAACCCCGCATCGCGAGGGGGGGGGCAGAATTCTATGGGTTCCAAAGCCTGACTGACGCCAAGTACGTACCCAATCCAACTTATAAAATTCAACTTGGGCCCAAACCCGCTTTGCAGGGGTATTAATTTTTCCATTACGCCACTCGCCTTTATCACTAGACTACCGCAGTTACATAAAAGCGAAGAGAGAAGAAGAGAGAAAAAAATGATGATAAAACTTCTAAAAAATTTAATATAAAAGGTAAAATAAATTTGTTAGGAGTCTATAAGTTACTTGATAGATGACAATAACAAAATGAAAATAATCGATGTTTAAACAAGCATCTTCTCTTTTGTATAATTTCTCTCAACACCAGTGCCGGTTTATCCATTGGGCACTTGGGGCGGGCACCCAGGGGCCCGTATAAGCTGGACTTGACTAAATTTTCTGGTTATAAATTTCGATCCTCCAGTGCCAAGGGGGCCTGTAGATCTTTTGCGCCCAAGGCCCGAAATGAGCTTAAATCGGCACTGCTCCGCACTTCTTAAAATCTGTTCTCAAAACCTAAATACTTGACAATTATGGACAGTGGCATATGAAGACAATTCTCATGGAATGCGTTATATTTCTAATAAAACATAGACCAAAGCACCAAGACATAATCTTTATGCCAAAATTTAAAAATCTGCTGATCTATGGGACGAGTTGGAGCCCCCAATTCCTACCCTTGCGTACGCCACTGATTTCGGAACTCAAATAAATAAATAAAAATGAATAAAAGAAATAAAATAATATGAGGAGAAAAAGTTACTAGTTTGTTTTTCGTAGTGAGCATCGTGCTCATTGAATTGAAATTATAAAATCCCTCGAAAAAAAAATGTCATGAAAACTTCCGAAATAGTCTGAATTTCTATTAAACTTGAAAAGAATAAATTCCTGAAAATTACATACAAATATAAATGTCAGCAAACTTACTTACAAATATATATAAACTTTAAATACCACAGTCTAAATTTGCAATATCTAACAACACAAATCCAATTTTCGTCAATAGTAAAACACATATTAAAGTAAAGTTTAAGAAAAATTAGAGGGGGTAGGAAAACGTTTTCAAAAATCCTTTAAAAGATAAACAATCAAGCAAAAAACTGTCACAATATTTTACTAAAATGAACGATATAAACATTAGGGGCACGTTTATTAAAATTAAGAACCATGGATGAAAGAAAAAAAAAAAGGGAAGAATTCACTACATGTGTTATATAAAACACATTACTTTAAATTACAGAAATAAACACACAGACACTTTTAAACAACTTAGCTCCTTAAAAACTATTGGCGCAGCTAGTAATGAATGAGTGGCCTCCAGTGGCGGACATAAGGGGGAGTCCATGGGTTCGGACCCCTCTCCCCAGGCTTGATTTTTTCGATTGATCATAATCCTATGTATATGGTATGTAAAATTTAACTAGGTATTTGTTATTAACAATTTATTTTATCAATCAATGCTAGTTATTAATTCAATAATTAATTTTTACTGTTTTTTTGTTCCGGAAAATCGACAAAATTAAAATAATATGTTGGGCGGCATATTGGAGCATAATACAAGAACGGGGAACTTCAGACCCTGGACCCCCTTTTAAAAAATTCCTGTGTGCGCCACTGGTTGGGGTCACTCTAGCTTGGCCGTCACTCTAGCCCGTATCATTGATACGGGCTAAGCCCCATTTATTCAGCTAAGCCCGAGCTAAAATCATAAAAAATGACTTTCCTTTATTCATAACATAGATAATATTATTAAAAAATATGCATAAAGCCTTATTAAAAAAATGTATTAGTTTTCCCACAGTTTTTCAAATCTTAATCCAACTATATCCAATCGAGCATCCTTTTTTTCTTTCTCTTCTTTCGATAAATATTAAAAAAATTCACAATGGAAGTCGCCAAATAAAGCGATGTATTCCCATTTCTGGCAACCTTCCCAGATTCGGCAAAGACTCGCAGATTAACTTCATCTATATTTCATGAACTTCCGTATACCGAGATAGATCACCGTGGGAAAACTATGAAATGAATACCCCTGTGGCTACTAACGTAAGAGATGTAAGCATCGGGGTTTTAACAAAAACCAAATCTTATTAATTCGAAACAGATACAAAGTTTGAAATTGTTGCAGTCGCGTGCAGGGACACAGAGTCGATAATAGTAATTTTATTTCACTTGACTCACAATTATATTCCAATCAAAATGATAATCGCCATTGTCTCTACGCAATCAGACTCTTCTTGGTTAAATGTAACAAAGTTATAAATCGATTTCTGTATCTCCAGATAATGTTCATCAGGAAGTAAATGTCTATTTAATTAATTGTTTATTAATTTATATCGGAAAGTAATTTTGTTCAATCGATGCTGGAATTAAATGAATTTTAAAGAGCAATATTAATAGTTTATATTAGATTTTGTGACGCTTTCCTAAAATAATCTGGGAAATTGTTAGACTCATATCGCCTTCCCAGCCAATATTGTTATCTTTGTAGCTTAGCTTTAAAATTTGAAAAAAAAAAGGTTTGTAGTTTATATATTACGAGGCAAACAGCTACAATAAACATAATTTACCTTCGACAAAATTATTCTTTTTTAAAAAAACCATCGGTGCATTCTATTTGTTGTCACTCAGTACTAATAATATCTCTTTCACTTTGTGTAATCACTTTTGTGTCTAGTAATATCTTTTTAAAAATTCTTGTGTGTGTGAATTTCACTAGTATTACATATATTAAAGATTTTAAAAGTAATTTTTTTTTTATAATTCACTAATTTAATACTCTTAATAACATTTGAAATCAAATAAATACAAATTGCATTAATAAGACATATACAGTGACAAAAAGGGAAATAAATATCCATCCATAGGGAATAAAATTAATAAAAAAAAAAATCTTGTAATACAAAGATAAAAATTTTAAGCATTAATTAAAAAAAAAAATGTTGAATAACTTTATAGTTGTGTAGTGACTTATCAAGCTCTAGTAATGTGTAATATTTACGCAAAAAAATAAGGTAATACCATAATTTATATATATATTATCTATCTATATATATAGCATTATATAAATATATTGAAACAAATATTTTAATTATTCTAAATAATAATATACCTAATAATTGTCGAAAATAAAAAAAGTTTATAATCGTATTAAGTTCAACGTTAATATGGATGTACTAACAAATATTTTAAGTCTGAAAAAGTTTAGGAAATATACTTCAGGTACTATTTAATTATATATATATATATATATATATATATTTATCTCTTTTTTTTCTATATATATATATATATATATAATTTATAACGGGGGTAACTTTTTTGAATGGCCTTTTATCAAAATTTCTTAGGGGATCTTTTTGGTGCTCTTTAATATCTTACAATTTTTCGCCTGCAGATACTGGGGCCTCTGTAGCTTGGGGGCCGGTATCATTGATACGGCGCTATCTGCACCCCTGTATGCAAATACATACACTATATTGCTAGAAATCTAAAGAAGCAAAGCAATTAATAGAAATACAACAAGCCAGTATAGGTCAAAAATACGATAGCCTTAGCAATAGAAAAGGAAACTCTTACCCTTACGAACTAAGATTGTAGAATTAAACATAGTTTTTCCCTTCCTTCCCTTAAACCAACTTTCCCCTATATCTTCCAATACTACAGGGATAAATATACATGTGCCCTCTACACACACACACAAAAACAAGTACAAGAAAAAAAAATTTAAAAAATACTTCAAATTTTTTTAATTTTTTAAATTAAAAAAAGTC